>QANY01001753.1:1192251-1527271 GCA_003255025.1 Datisca glomerata
GAGGGGAACCATTATTGATTTATTTCAGAGAGAGTGATTACAAAGTTAATGAGAAAAAAATCAGTAGCTAAGCACAAAATGAAGTGAGAAAACACCTATGACATCACATGTGGACCTTGGCAACACAATTCCAGTGTTAGGTCTAACACAATACTTCTTCGGATTCGTCGTCTTTACCTGGAAACCCCAAACAATTTCACGTACACAGAATATATGAAAAACGGATATCTTCATCGAAACCACCAACTTCTAGAACACGAGAATCCCCAAATTAAAAAAAAACACAAGTTCAAAAAATGGAAGTGAATTTCAGTACCTTGAAAGCAACAAAATTATCGGTCTGGTTAGAGAGCTGCAAAGAGCACGAGATCTGCTTCCTCAATTCCACTTTTTTCAAAACACATAAACCAGAAGTTTAGAAACGCTATGCAGCATAGAAATTACAAAAGATGGATCTGAAATCAGAGCGAATGTCTAGAAAACTGGAAAGAAAAAGAACATGAGTTTGGGTAGAACGCTTACAGGAAAATTGGAGCTCTTCAGGAGAAATGTTAAGAAGCTCTCCGGTAATCATCTCGAGGTATCCGAGAGAAAGAGCAGTTTCCCAAAGGTGGCCGGTGATGGAAGAGATGGAGGGAGGTTTCCCGACAATTAAATGCGGCTTTTGTCCTTTTTTTTAGAGAAAGAGAGGAGGAGAGTTAGCTGCAATATTACATAAGTTGTACAGTCAACAGTGTCGTTGTCTGATGTTTCCATCTTCTTTTTCTTCTTTTTTTCTCAGATTCTCATCCGCGTTGAGGTGGTTCCGGTACTATTTCGTACAGTTCGTCCGGTCCGATATGGAGCACAATTTTTTTTATCAAAGGCAAATGTATTAACAATAACCAAAAGTTTATATTTATAGAAGGGATATATCTCAGGTATATATATTCACTATAGCTTTAAGGCTCAAAATTAGATTGAAAATATAAACACACTATATTACAAAACTAAGAGCAACTCAAGTCAAGATACACCAAAGGACAGATACAACACATAAAATCACAAAGGGAAATCACAAACATAATCAAATCAAGAGAAAATAACCTTAGCAACAAACCAGAACAACAACCAACCAATGAACCACCACAGTCCAATCCCTAGCTTAACACCTCAAACAACCACCAAGATACAATAAACTCGTAGACAGACTAATCTACACATTGAAATGGTGCGAACAAAGAAATGAAAATCGAAAAAAGACCAATATCACTAAACAAAACTAATCGGGTGACCACATCGGGACCCTTCAACTGGCTAGATACTTGTCAGCAGTGTTCAGGACATCGATATAAATCCAACTCAAGATCTGAAAAGACCATATCAGAAAGTAGACATAGCTGAAACGAAGTCCGGGCCTTAAGCACCGCCGATGATCAAAACATGGGCAGTAACTGCATAGGCAGGCGGAGGGAAACAGGCAAGACTGGCAAAGAAATCACCTCCATCCATGATGAATTCTAGTAACGGCCTCAGGGAAGATGGTGACCACGACCACGGTGAAGACAGGGCATACCCAGCTCCTTTTCCGGTGATAGGTGCAATGAACAGAACCATACTAGAAGCTGCCCCCATGTCTATGTGGCGGAAGCTTCAACTATGACTCTGTAGTGGAAGGTGGATACCTCACAGACCACAGCCCAAGCAACGGCGAAGAGAAGCCCGAGATCCACATCAACTTCATCTGAACCTAACCTCCTCAGATCTACGCGGAACTCAGAGCACAGAGACGACACAGAAACGAGACAACGTAAAACACAAAGACAAATGAACCTCAAAACCACTTCTCCGAACATTGACTCAAGGCACCCCAAGATCCACACCTACTACATTGAACCTTACCTTATCAGATCTACGCAGAGACGCCGCAGATCATGGCGTTGGGACATCGTAGATTATGACGCAGAGACGCCACCGATAATGACACAGCGATGCCGCAGAATGCCGCATCGCGATTCACCTGGAATCTCCTGGGCGATGCATCATGATTCACCTGGACGACGTCGCATCGCAGACACGTCGTAGAGACGTTGGTTTTTCTTTACAATGGAGAGATTGACCATTTCCCTTGATCATTTACATGGTTGTTTTAAATTTAAGTCCTCATATGTTACGTAAGTTTTAGTCCCTACATTTTTCATTCAATTCAATTTAGTCGTTTCATATATGTCATGACTATTGTTGGTGAATTTGCGTATAATACGTGAACTTTTGAATTTTCATGTTTTAATGTTTGTCCCCGAATTGTTCTAAATATATGGAAAAATTCATATATTTTTACCCAAAACGTATAAAACACGCATAATATGGAGCCGTATAAAATGGGATAAAAAAATATGACATACTATATCATATTAGTATGCGCCAGATTAAATGAAATACTTAGTTAGCTCAATGGAAAGCTTGCACATTGTTATGCTTTAGACTCAGCATTTGATAAGCCTTTGTCAAAGGGATGACATCAACGAGAGGTCACTTTAAGGGAAAAAAAGGAAGAACTACAAAAATTGCTAACTTTCCAGCTCAAACTATAAAAATGACCAACTTTTCATCTTAAACAGCAAAAATGGCCATAAAACTATATTTTTACAAAAAGGCTGGAATAATGCAACTAACTTATTTATGTATGTGTAATTTTTGTAAATAAATTGTTTACTTCAACCATTTTTCTGTTGTTTGAGCTGGAAAATTAACTTTTCTTATTATTTAAAAAATAAAAATAGCCAAGGATAAAAGAATAATAAAAAATAACCACCCCCAATTCTAAAATAAAATTCGGTGCCACAAAACAACCCCACCTAACAAAATTAAGGTCAATTTTAAGAAAGTTTATATCATATATAGCTTATATGTACATATTATATTTTATTTAATATATACTATGTATATATATAAATAATTGATCTAGAAGCAATTTTTATGGGTGACGCCGAAATTTTTTTGGAAGCGTGATTTTTTTTATCTTATGATGCGTGCAATTGCTATTTATAAGTTTTCAATACTTGTGACCGTTTTTTATGATTTTTTTAACATGGCGTTTGTGGTCATTACTATTTCTTTAGCTTCGTTTTATTTTTTCTTTTTATAACGCATTTTGGTTTTCTTTTTCTTATATTATGCATTTTGGCTTTCTTTTTCTTATGTCATGCATTTTGATTTTCTTTTCTTTTACTATGTATTTTGATTTTTTATTAAGTATTTTAGTTTTTCTATTTATTTATAATAGTAAGTATTTTCATTTTTAATTGTTCTTTAATGATAAAATTTTTAATAGACTATAAAAATAAATAAATAAAAATCAAAGTTAACCATGCTAAATAAGAACGAAACCTTTATTATTTTAGAAATATGAATATAATTAATTTTAGATTATATTAATATTTATTTATTAATACATTTTTTCGATTGAGTATAAATGTATTTATCGACTCTACTTGTTTTCATATTTCAGATAATCATGTATTTGATAATTGGTTATCTAGTTAATGATATTATTTAATGGTTTTCCATTGTAATGAATAGTTTTTTTTTGTCTTTTCTCATATAAATCTTATATAATTTCTCAGTTATCATATGTTTGTAATTCATATTTTTATGTTGAATTATAAAATAAAACTGTATAATACACATTTAATACTCGTACCTGAATTATTACGTATTGCACAGTATTGACCGAAATTTCATCGAATGCTTCATCATTTAATATTCATATTATACTTATCGAATAATACTCTGTATTTTTTTCGTTCTCGAGTTAACTAACTATGGTCAAGACAGAGTCGATGAAAACTTATATTTTATTGTTATAATAGCATACTGAGAGAGAAAATAAAAAAAATCTCTTTCATCTACATCCACTCTTTCTATAATGCCAACAAGCATTATAAAGGCTAGATTTGTAATTTTAAGCCCCCACTCACACCATCGTGCATACACCCTAATGTATCTACCTCAATCTCCATCTCTTTTACACGAACCCCTCCCCTGTAACCATCCATAACCCCTCTTTCCCCATTTCTTTTAATTCATGAACCATCTCCTTAACAGTTATCCTCTCTTTCATTTTATACCTTTGGCAGCTTCTCTCCCTCAATCAAACCTTTGCTTCTCTATTTTTTAATTTCATCTTCTTCAGTGTTCTAATTTAAGTAAGTATTCATTCCCTTCTTTCTCCTATTTTCTTTCTTGTTTTCTCTTATCTCTCTAAAAATTTGGTTGATACTTCAATCTGAAATTTTGATCTAATTTTCCAGCGAAACCCTTTTGTTTCCTTCACATTCTTCCTTGTTCGCTGGCAGCATCACCATTGTCGGTCTCCTCCAGTAAGCTATTTTCTTCTTTATTCAAATTTTATATTTTTTTCAATGTTATATGTATATTTACCCAAATCTGAGTTTTATTCTTCAAATTCCAGCAATTTACTATCTCTCTGTTTTAAATTGTCGTGTCATCGCCACTGTCCATCGTTTCCGGTACCCTTTGATATTTTTTTTCATCTCTGTTTAAGTTTTTCTCTTATTTTCTCTACGATTCTTGACTCACATGCTCTGTATCTTTGGTTCTCTCTTATGACAACCCATTGATCATTTTCGTCGGATCGTAGTTGTTCGTGTTCATAGTTATTACGATCGGTAACTTCATTTCCTTTTCTCTCTATTTCTGCTTCTCTCGGTCTCTCTCTCTATTTCTGCTTCTCACGGTCTCTCTCTCTCTATTTCTGTTTCTCTCGGTCTCTCTCTATTTCTGCTTCTCTCGGTCTCTCTCACTTTCTCTCTCACCCCTTCGTCTCCCTCACCCTCTATGTTCTGTCTCTCTCTTTCCTTCGTCTCTCCCCTCTCTGTTGCGTCTCTCGGTCTCTCTCTCTTCTTCATCTTCCTTTTATGTTCCCCCCTTCTCTTGAACCAGTTCACCTAAACCAGACCAGTTCAATCAGACCAAGTTGAACCGGTTCAATTAGATCAGACCAGACCGAACCAGCTCAGTCATACCAAACTGAACCAGCTCGGTCATACCAGACCAAACTGGTTCCACCCGACCAGGCTGAATTGGCCTAAAATAGCAGAATCGAGACCAGTTCAGACCACCCGAACCTTGTTGAACAGTTTTGAACTGCTGGATAATTTACACCCGGTGTAGTTTCCACATGTTCCCAACCTCGCTTGCCCTCTAGTTAATTAAATAATTGTAGATATTATATGAATATGTTGTGATTTCAGGTCATTAGTTGCTGAATTTAATTCGTAGTGAATCCAGGTAAATGGACTTACACAATAATTTGGTTCATATGTTATAAGTGTAGAATATATAATGTGAAATTATTTTATTATTTCTTTATGTTCAATCTTATGATCAAGTGTTTTATTTATTTTTCATATCACCATGGAATTATTTACCATGTTATATATGATTATATTTTGAGTTATACATGTAATAATTATATCGTTTATGTTCATGAACAAGTTATATGTTTACCCATGTATATGTCATAGTGTGAATTATGAATATTAATTCAAGTAAAGTGATAAGTAAACAAGAAGTAGACTTAGTCATGTCCCTTGGTTATCAAGTAACCAGATTGTTCACGTCATGTTATCAAGTTATATGGTTGGGTGTCACCATGTTCATGTTAGCGTCCTTAAGGTTCAGATAACTTTAAGTGACATCAAGTTTCAGGACACTCAATATGTCATGTTCACGTTCATGTTACAAGATCAAGTTCAAGTTTTGAATTAGTTATATAGGTTGTTAATCGTGGGATATGTCTAGTCAAATTACGATCAAGCAAGTATAAGTATCGGCATGTATAAGTACAAGTTCAAGTTATATGTTAACCATGAAATCAGTGTATTATTACAAGTATTTTATGTGACCAGTGAACGTGTGAAATTAAATTTGCATGAGTTATATGTATACATTTATATCATGTGAAACTTTTTAATATGTAAGTTTACTTACTGAGTATTTTTAATACTCACCCCCTATAGATGATTGTGTTGTAGGTGATGGTAAGCAGCAAGAGTGAGGGACTGCCATAGCAAGCATGATTTTAAATTTTAAGTTAAATTATAACGTTATGACTTCAGTTTGATTTCAGTTATTTCAGAAAATTATGAATATTCATGTTTAACTTTCATGTCTTATGAATTTTCGTTATTCGACATTATTACAGTTTAATGAATCATTTAATTCAAATTAATGAGTTAAATTGAACCGGGTACGAAGACTGTTGTTGAGTGATAAGGGTAGTTTGAAACACGACATAACATAAATAGGAATTGACTGACCGATCACTTTAATTAGAATTCCCTAACCTGATGTTGATAACCCACATTTCAGACCAACCGTTAATAC
Organism: Datisca glomerata; assembly: GCA_003255025.1. NCBI lineage: Eukaryota > Viridiplantae > Streptophyta > Magnoliopsida > Cucurbitales > Datiscaceae > Datisca > Datisca glomerata. The sequence goes on from QANY01001753.1 coordinate 1,198,642, forward strand.
GGTTCAACTTTCTCCTTTTTATCATTGAAGAGCTCTTTCTTGGAAATACCAAAATTGGGTCCCAAGCCTTAAGTATTTCGCCAAATCTTTACTGGTTTCCATATTAAGAATCCCGGCTAGATCTTGATGGGCAAAGTCGGAAATATTATAGCCAAAAACAATATTACATTTTTGGAAATTAATCACCTAATCTGAAAACTGATCCGTAAATCTCCAGAGTGGAAGTGATTTGTCTCAGTTCCGTAGAAGTGGCTCTACAGAATTATGCTTCAGCTATTTAACGTTAAAATTAGGGCAAAATTAGGGTTTCCAATTTGAGGATTTTCTCAAAATAGGGTTTTAGTTGAATTGAAGATTTTTGAATTGTGAAATTTCAAGCATGTTTAACCCTTGGGGATCGGGGCGTTACACTTTCTCTCTCATATGGTATAAATACCTACACTAACATTAGAATGACTATGAGTAAACTTTACAGACATATAATAAAACTATTGTTTTACTAGTTATTTCCACATGTATAATAGTCAAGTGTGAATTAGGGCCGGCTCAACATAAATAGAGACCCTAGGCAAAATGAGAATGTAGGCCCCTTCATAGATGAAAGAACAAATATTATGAAATTCCCACTATGCGTGTCTTAATAGTAAGATGTTTTAAATTATGTTTCATACAATTTTTAGCAAATGCCATTCTTCATATTTTTAGTGAATGTTATTCTTTTTATTGTCATTGACTTGCTTATTTGATTAATTTTCATATTTATGTAGTTTTTCACCTAAGTGACTGGTTATTAGTATGTTTAATTATTTTTTTATTGCTTTAGTTTTCTAATTTATAAATCTAATGTATAAGTTTTTATCCATTTTGCTTGAGAATCTAGTAAGACCTTTTGTGAGGCAATAAATCTCGTGGGTAGGGTTGCTCTAAAAGGGTAAATGTGAAGAGTAAGAACAATAAGAGGTTGTAGAAGTCATAACAGATTAGTGAATTGAGTAATTAATGGAAGTTTTTAGGCATAAGAATAATCTAGAAAACTAGAAAGATGACTAGATTATTTAGAAGTAATTCTTGATGTAGTAGTAGATCTGTAATAAATATAATTTCAGACATCATAAATTAAGAATATGTTGAATATAGTACAGATGATCACATGGGTTATAAGATGTGAAATATACCTAGAGTACTTAGTAAAGAAATTTATAAGTCTACATGGTAAGTGTCTTTTTTTAAGCCACAACATCATACTAAACAACTAAAATAATATATGGTCTAGGAAGAGCATAAAACATGTCAATTACTCTCTACCATTGCTTTTAAACATCACATTGAAGAATGACACATTTTCCTTCACTTTGGTTTAGTCCAAATTAAAATAAAACTACTCACAAGAATATGCATAAATACATTTGTCTTGTTTGCGAGATACAAGATTTATTAATTTTGGTTATAGTATTTACGATTAACTGAATCTTCTCTTATAATGGTCAAATTCATTTTGATTGCTCTCTTGATTTGTCTATTAGCTTACTTGATCCTCAGATTCTAAATCTTTAACCTTGAATATAAAGACTAGTAGTTATAAAGTTCTTGAAGGAGTACAACCTCTAGTTTTGATATTAGAATTCTCAAAACCATTAGCTACATTCAACAATATATGGGATGGAATTAGTGATGTAAAAACTACTCATGGGTATAAATACCTGTGGATATTTAGCTTAACGTGTGGGTTTCAAATATTATATATGAATGTGAGTTTTAATTAGTTGTGTAATTTTTACCCATTATATATGGGTAGAGTATGGGTGGATACCCACATTCATTAGCATTATTTTTGCTTTTCTTAAAGACAATAATATACAATAAGAATATGATGTAATTTTATTTTTCACTCATGATTATCAATTAAATTTCATCAATTTTATATAATCGAACTAAACTGAATCATGAATTGAATAGTCAAACTAAAATTTATAATTTTATAATGAAATTGAACCATAATTCATCAATTTTACAATCGAAGAACACTAACATTCATCATTTTATATAAAATAGAAACATAATTAATTTCTTTTATAACAGAACTAAAATGAATAATTAATTTTGTAATTGAATAATCAAACTAAAATCCATCAATTTTACAACTAAACCAAACTGAAACATCAATTTATAATCAAATAACTAATATTAAAATTAATCAAATTTATAATTGAACCAAATTAAAATTCATCAATCTTAGAATCAAACCAAACTGAATCATCAATTGAATAACTAAAACTAGAACTCATCAATTATAGTCTGATCGAATCAAAGTTCATCAATTTATGAAAAATAGTAAAATTCATCAATTTTAAGAGGATTGATGAGATCTAACTAAAATCTGCAAACAACAACAAAACTCAATTTCAAAAAGAAAATATGTCACCAAAATAAGTTCATACAAAAGTATCATACTTCGATACTAGTCAAAATTTCCATAAAAAATAGTGTGGAAGAACACTTCAACCACACATTTGAATAGTTCTTAGTTTTCTCAACACAATTTGTTTCGAGAGGTGATTATCTCCTCTAATAGCTAAAGAAAATTATACCAAAATTTGACCTAAAACGGTAAGTTTATTGCAGTTCCAAATTTTGAAAATTTAAACTATTTAGAATTCAGGAAGCATACTTCTTTGAGTCACTTTGATATTTTGAAGTTCATCTAAATATTTGAAAACTATCAGGTTTTCAAGTAGCCCAAATGATAAAAGATTAAGTCAAACAAGATTTCAAATAATAAATGCAAATAAAGAATATCAAAGATGAAAATTGTATAATCGAATAATCAAACTATAACTCATTAATTTTACAATCGAACTAAATTAGATCATCAATTTTATAATCAAAGAATCATACCGAACTAACTGAAGCGTCAACTTTATAATCGATAACCAAACTAAAATTTATCAATACTATTAGGTTTATAAAAAAATAAACAAATTTGTCAACTCACTTTCCAGTCTTAGCTATTGATGATGAAAATGGTTGTCCAACCTTATAATTTTTTAGAGAGAGTAGTTTTAATTGAACCGTTGATCTCCATCGTAATAATTCGTGGAAGAGGGAGAAGAGAATGATGAAAATAGAATTATTTTGAATAAAAAAGGGAAAAATAAATATTAGTCTTTTAGTTCTGAAATAAAAAAGAAAAAAATAGATGGGTACCTGTTGGGTTCTCATGTCTTAGTGGGTATTGCCCACCCACACCCACCCATATAATTTAACATGGATATAGATTAGGAATGGGTAATAAAATTTAATATGCGTATTTATTGGATATACTCAGACACAACTCAAACCCACCAACTGGCATCCTTAGATGGAACTGTTTAAATAAATTTTTAACCTTTCAGATTCAATCCTCAAATTAGGGAGCTCAGCCAGACAAGTAACCTTAGAGAAGTCAGTTTCTGGATCCACTATTAATAATGAACATGATCTAAAAATCTAACAATTAGAATAAAAAAAATTAAGACTTAAAAATGGCTATGGAACAACAACTCAGTCAACCAAGTTTTCATAATAAGACTTAAAATTGTGATGATTATGAATATCATATTGCCTCTGACTTTCAAGGAGTTTTACCTCATGTTAATCCTCGACTCTTAGCCCTAACAATAGGGATATTAAGGTATAATTACAAGCCTTATTAGGATGGATTAACACAACATATAAATGACGCAACCAACCTTAATAGACGCAATAAGTATAGGAAAACCTACGATATGGATCAAAGAAAATTGTCTTTGCTTAATGGAAAGTATTTATGCAAGAACACGAGACTGTAGAGAATTCAGTTTAAGGAGCTTAGCTGGACTAGTACCCCTAGAGAATTCAGTCTGGATCCACTATTAATAATGAACATGATCTAAAGATCCAACAATTAGAATCAAAAATAAAAAAAGTTTAAGACTTAAAAGTATAGTTATATCCTACTGCCTCTGATTTTCAAGGAGTTTTACCTCTTGTTAGTACTCGACTCTTAACCCTGGCAATATGACATTAAGGTATGATTACAAGCCTTATTGGGAAGGATTAACACTAACACATAAATAACACAACCAACCTTAATAGACACAATAAGTATAGGGAAACCTATGATATGGATCAAAGAAAAATTATCTTTGTTGAATGAAAAGCATTTACGCAAGAATATAGGACTGTAGAGAATTCAGTTTATGGAGCTTAGCCAGACTAGTACCCCTAGAGAATTCAGTTTAAGGACTCACTATTAGTAATTAACATGATCTAAATATCTGACAATTAGAATAAAAAAAATAAAAATATTTAAGAGTATAGCTACGAAAATACAAGTTAGTCAACCAAGCTTTGATAATGAGACTGAACAGTCTGATGATTCTGAATATCCTACTGCCTCTAATTTTCAAGGAGTTTCGCCTCCTTTTAATCCTCGACTCTTAGCTAAAAATAGGTACATTAAGGTGTGATTATAAGCCTTATTGGGAAGGATTAACACAACACATAAATGATGCAACCAACCTTAATAGACGCAATAAGTATAGAAAAACCTACTATATGGATAAAAAAAATTATCTTTGCTGAATGAAAAACTTTTATGCAAGAACATAGGACTGATATATTTTTCCTTCATTTTATCGAAGATAATTATGAGAAAAATATTAAAGTCATCTCTAAAATAAAATGGATAAAAGGAAATGCTAGATGGGTAATTGCTAGTCATCCTCCACCTCAAAAAATTATTATTAATCATAAAAACTCTTTAGTTATCGCCTCTCCTTTTAAAAAAAATTCTAATGAGAATGACCCAATAAAAAGGTTGTTGAGCAAGTTAATTACCCAAATCAAAGTTTAATACAATAAGAAAATAATTAGACAAGATAGAGAATAAAGTTGATGATCTCCCTGTGTCTAAGGCGGAGAATTTCTTAGCCTTAAAAGAAACTCAAACTCCTTTAATAAATCTTTCTAATAAAACGCTTTAAAAATTATCCTCCACAATAAAAAAAATTGAACAAATGCTTCAAGAATTGAAAGGTAAGCCTGTTGAGTCATCTTCTTCAATAAAGGTTATTAATCAAAATCAAGATTCTAACTTTGATGATCATAGATCTGATTCTGCCTATGAATCCTCCATCATTAACCATTTAAAAGAAGCATTCAAAAATCAAAATTTAATAAACTAGAAAGAAAATGGCAAAAAAGGTATGTTCCTTTGAATATTCAAATTTCTGAATCTTCTTTGGTCAATCAATTTTCAGTCTCTTCTGAAAACTTATATGATTGATGCCTTCCAGAATAAGAAGTTATCAATAATTTACAATACATGGTAATGGTAGCTAATAGCTACATCACCAATCATAAATTGACACATACTAAGGTCATAAACCTCTTAGTCACAGGATTTACAAGAATATTTTATTTCTGGTGAAAAAAGCATCTCACCCAAGAATCCAGGAATGATATTAGAACAGCAATAAAGATTGATGCAGAATGAGCCTCAATTCTTATAGAAGACCAAGAATAAATGCCTAATGCACTTAATACTTTTTTACACAACAATTGAACACTTTATTAGTATGCCAAGTTATATTACTTCACGTATTTATGATCAATTGACCAATCTTAGGCGCCCAATCCTAAATGACTTTGACTGGTACAAGAACATTCTCTTGTCTAGAGTAATAACAAGAGATTATAGTATTCAATCCTTTTGAAAAGAAAAATTCATAAATGTCTTACCCAATTTATTTATCCATAAAATTTGGACAGTCCTTAGTGATGACCTAGGAAACATAGACCTTAATAGTCTCACCTATGATACAATCATCACAACAATGCAAAAGGAAAGTTTGAAAATGTGTATATAAAAATCAATAACCAAATCCAAAATGAAAATAGGACTATTAAATATGCATTAGGACATTTTATGAATAATATGGCTTACCTACTATGGCACCATCATAGAAACATAGGGAATCTATTCACCTATACTTTAATTCGAGATGGACTTACAAGCCCCTATTGGAAGAAATTTCACAAACAAAGAAATAAGAATTTTGATAAAAAAAATACTCAGAGGATAAAAATAATCCTAAACGAACACATAATAAACAAATTTTCAATAAAAGTAGAATGAAATATCTTAAGTGTGGCCAATATGGTCACTTTTCTAATACATGTCAAGTAAATAATAAAATAAACCAATTAAAAAGGTTTCTGATAAAGAAAACAAGATTTATTTTGAATTATAGAATCCTTAGATTACTATGAAACTAGTAGTGACGATTTTGAAGAATTTGATTCTACAGATTCTAATAAATTAAAATTATCAAGTTCTGACAATGATTCTCTTGACATCTCCATATGATGTAAGGATAGTTGTAAAAAATCTATAAATGTTTTAACAAAACATGAGGACAAGACATTGTTTTACTAGATTTAATAAGTATAATTGACAATCCTAAGTTAAAGCAAGGATACTTAGAAAGATACGAAAAGTTATTCAAAAGAAAGATAATATGAAATCTAATAGTAATATAGTATGCTTTTTTCAAACCCTTCAAAAATTCAATTAGGTTAAAAGAAAAAAAAATACTTTCCAAAGCCACAAAAAGAAATAAAAAACATCAAGAATGAAATAAAATAATTAAAAGATTCAAACTAGAAATAACAAAAATGGAAAATCTATTAAAAATAGAAACTTTTATTAAAAGACAGAAGCTCATTGAACTATGAGAACTTAGCAAGACCCATGTTCATTCTGATAATTTAAAGAACCCATTGTTAACATAGAAAATGATGCTTAAGAAATAGTACATAATAGTTAGAATTATAATTCAAGACTTTGAGTTCACTTCAATAGCCTTAATTGACTCAAGAGCTGACTTAAATTGCATGAGAGGAATGACTTGTTTCTATCGAGTACTCCAAGAAGACAAAAGAGACTTTGACTTCTGCAATGGTAGTCATATGCATATCAATTATGAAATTTCCAAAATTCATATCTCCTAAGACAATGTATATTTTAAAGCATCGTTTGTCTTAATAAAAAATATGTCTGATAAAATTATTTTAGGTTTACCATTCATCTCTTTATTATATCATTTCACAACAAAGCATTATGAAATTATTACCTACCCAATGGATAAACCTGTCAAATTTAAATTTCTTTCTTTTTCTCATGATGAGAAATTAAAAATTTAAAAAATAAAAAAAAAACTAAATCTTCAAAACTATCAATTTAATTTCTTGTAAAGAAAACTAAATATATTTTTTTTCAAGAAGAAGTGAAATCCAAAAGAATTGCAGAAAAACTCCAGAATCCCATTATTAAAAAACAAATTAAAATCTTTGAAAAAATTACAAGGAATTATGTGTTGACATCCTTAATTCCTACTAGCATAGAAAGCAACACATGCTCAGCCTATCTTATGTTAAAATATTTGATGAAAAACTCATGCCTACAAAGGCATGACCAATTCAGATGAATTCTGAAATACTCAAATTTTAGAAAAAGGAAATTAGTGTCCTTAATAAAAATTTTATCAGGAGGAGCAAATCTCATTGGTCATGTTCTACATTTTATGTACAAAAGGTAAGTGAAATTGAATGAGGAGTTCCTAGGTTAGTTACCAACTACAAGCCCTTAATATTTTATTCTCAAAATTTGACATGAAATCTGAATTTTAGCAAATCCAAATAAATGATAATGATAAATATAAAACTACATTTGCGGCTCCATTTGATCATTATGAATGGAATAGAATGCCAGTTGCACTTAAAAATCCTCCCAGTGAATTTTAAAATATAATGAATGAAATTTTTTATTGATTTCCAGTCCTCTATATTGATGACATTCTTATATTTTCAAAATCAATTGATCAGTACTGGAGACATCTCGAACTGTTTTTTAGAATAATAAAACAAAATGGTTTGGTTATTTCTAAGCAAAATCAAATTATTTCAGTCTAAAATTAGATTTGTAGGATTTGAGGTCTATCATTAATTACTAAGCCATTAATCGAGTCATGCAATTTGCTGAAAAATTCTTAGATGGAATCCTAGATAAAAATCAATTACAACATTTCTTAGGATCTCTCCATTACACATCTGATTTCTATAATAGTTAAGAATTGATTCCAAACCACTTTTTGAGAGACTCAAGAAGAACCTCCCTCCATCATGGACTCTTGTCGATACCAATTTAATAAAAAAAAATTAAAACTCATGTTAAGGCTCTTCCCTATCTTGACATCCCATTTGTTAATTCTTTTAAAATTGTCTAAACCAGTACCTCTGAACTTGGATATGAGTATTATATTTGCAAAAAATCTCTCCAGAATCGTCTGAACAACTTGTCAGGTAACCTCTGGAACATGGTCCCAATCATAGGTTAATGATAGTACCATTAAAATTGAAATCTTGGTTGTTGTCTTAGATTCCAAGATGACGTATTAAATAAAAAAGTTCTCCTAAAAATTGATTGTAAACCTGGATAACATGTTTTAAAAAAAGATGTTAAAAATACTGCTTCCAAATAAATATTTGCTAGATGACATTCTCTTCTCAGTATCTTTTATTTTGACATTGAATTTATTTAGGGAATTAATAATTTGATACATCACTTTCTTACTCATAAATTCTTGCAGGGCAAACAAGATGGATTCTAGGCTCCCAAGGCCCGAGTTGAAGAGGAGCGACTCCACAATTGGTCCCAAGCTCAAATTAAAGAGGAGTTTTCTACTCCTAGCCAAACCTAAATGACGATCATTGGATCCTTTAGACCCAACTACCAATCAACATTTATCGACCAATTTGATCATTTTTATATTTCTCAATCTTTTGAGGCTCAATCTCCCAACCAAAACAATGACAAACTATAAAAAAAACATCCACATGTATTCAAAAAAGTCCCTGCAAAAATCTTTTTTATATTGAGTTTTTATTTGCCCATTTAAAATTAAAGACTCAGCCCAAATAGCTAAAACTCATTTCATTCTAGACTTCCATTATATCACATGTTACAAGAACAAGAATCTAAGTTTCTATAGGTATATCCTCTTAGAAACAAAATCTATGAATTTCAACCCATTAAAAATACTGAAGGAAAAATCATCTATCATTCCTTCTACATTTTAAAAATTATTACCATAAAGGATTGGAAAGTTCATTATTCATATTTTAAAGAATATTTAAATAAAAATATAATTATTTTGGCTACATTGATGCATGACATATAATATTCCTATATCTAAACACTGAATTTTCTCACTCATGGTTTTTTAATTTTGATAAAAATTTCAAATCTAATTTTCTAAATTGGTTCTTGAGATGGTGGTCTATTTGCAGTCCCATTTTAGAATTATTATCAATTGATTTCCAATAAGATTTTAATTTGATCTCAAAATTGTTCAAGTTTTCAGCATTGGAAGCCTCTTTCCCTCAGCTTCTTTGCTTTTCAAGTAAATTTAAAATTCCCTGGATATTATAATGGAAAAATGTTATTGAGGATGTGATTCACACCCATAGTATTTCAATAAGTGGTGAGCTAGATTTAATATCTAAAAAATTATTACCACCATTAGTGAACCCATTTACCCAGACACCACTAACATTCAATGAGTTCAAAAGCCAAACCTTACAAATAAATATTCAAGCCCAATCTAACTATTCTAAAGAGTGAAAACCCACTTTCTCCAAAGGGATGTCTAAATTCATAAAGCCCAAATCTAAACTAAAACAAAAATTGATCCAAGAAATATTTTTTCTTTTAGAAGATCATAGTAACCTTGACTTAGAATTTCCAATGAAATCAAATCATTTTCAATAAAATCTAATACCCAAGAAGCCCAATATTCCAAAAAGGTTACCCTTCAATTGAATACCTAAGATACCCAAGAGGGTCGTGTGTTACCCCAATGAGCTTATGACCCATTACAGGACTCTCAAAATCCATTTGAAGGATTTTACCTCAATGATGATGAATAATAAAAAATTATCAAATATTCAACAATAAAGGCAAGAGATATTATCAAGATAGCAAGTCTCCAACTGAAACAACTATTGAAATACCAAGATAGCAACTCTCCAAAATATATATTTATATTTTGTATATATATAACCAAAAGCCAATAATTTTTTTTTACTTCATGCAACTTTACTATTACTATAATTATTTTTAAAACTCATCTGAAAATGTTTAGTACTTTTTAGTATTTTTTTATGTGTAAACCTTTTATCACGTCATGTTTTCTTATCAATATTGTATTAATTAAACATATATCTATGGCTAGAGAAAAATTAAGAACATTGACAACTATTTTCTCATTAGATAATTGTGAAGTGTGATAAGACATAATCTAGATCTAACTACTGACAGAGTAGAGACTCAAACACATAACAAAATTATAATTGTAATATTAGGTAACACTGACTTTTAGTGAAATACTGATAGAAATATTGTGGCTAATAATTAAAGCGTATAGAGATAATTGGAAATGAATCTAGTTCAGCCATTTCCTTAGCTTGAATCTCTCTCGGTGTCCACAAACACGTGCATTCCCATCCCCAACTGAGATCACTCAACCAATCTCATCTACTTGAAAATTCATGTAAAAGTTGGTAATTCTACTTTCTAGTAAAGTCATTAGTTCCGCAACTCTGGGATTCTATGATTAAAAAATGTGAGAGAGTTAAGGGACAATGAAGCTGCTGATAGATCCCGCCTAGACAAAGAACATGCTAGTCAAATCACCATAGATTGCCATTCTTCGTCTGGTCTTTTTGCATATTCATCATAATCATATGTTCCTTTTTAATCTGCCTATCTTCTTCGACTTCACGATGTACATTTCTTTTTTTAAGGTATATCGACTTCGATAGGAATACCTTCACTGACCATGTAAAGAGTTCTTGAGAAAAATATGTCTGGAGTTGATTACTTCTTGATCGCTTCCATTTTCCTTCTACTTGGGAAGCGAGTTCTCCTTCTCTTTTGTATTACTAAGACCTTTAAATCATGTTTGCGGCTATTTCAAGCCCAAACCAAATCCACCCCTATTTGAATAAGGCTAGAAAGAATGCCCATCATGTTCTGAAAAGGAAATTTTCCCTCACTGTTAAAGGAAAGGCTCGACGAAGGGAAGGAAAAGAAAATACTATAATGTAATATATAAAGAAGAGCCCCTCTTGGGGACTTTTTGTTTAAGGGTTGTTTGCGCTTTTGAATAGAAGTATTTATTTTGGTTATCCAATGCATGAGCTGAGGCTCCCATGCCCTACCGACCCTTAGGATAGGTCCAATAAGGTTGTAAAATGGCCTACAGGGAGTTTAGAGCAAGCAGAGTCAGGGGGGCGTCAAACTCACATTGCAGAAGGGCATTCATACCCATGAGAAGATATCTGCACACAATTAATCATTCCATATTTTCTTCTTTCTACAATGACCAACAAAATGGAATGAAAGGATAGTTTCCTTTGCAAAATGCTTCACCATGCCCCCTTCTTGTTACACCTGCTAGGGATTGGGTAATGTTCTTCTCTTAGTGGTGTGACAAATCCTCATATTATTTTAGTACATCTTACTTATTGCTTTATGTCACAGACCAAAAGATAGAAACATCATTTTTTTCATTGTTTTCTCATGAGGTTGTGGACAATAACCTTAACCACAGAAGACTGAGCTGGGCCTACATCCATTCCTAGAGGAGTCATATGAGTTAGAAGCTCCATGTACCATTTTGAAGCTGAACCTTTCCAGCAATGGGGTATAGGGATTGATATGATCATTCATTTAGGTATGGTGGCCGGCCTTCTGTGGAAACCAATAGGGATTAGTGCGTGAGACTACGATCCATAAACTAACGCATGAGAAATAAAGAGGGGAAACATAACATGTCATAAGAGCGAGGCAAGGTTTAGAACCCTATTGTGAGAGGGACGCCTCGTGTGACAGGCTTCTAGAGATGAGGCCTTTGGTAAAGCCTAATCAATTTTGGGACATAAACCCTGCAACTGATGAGAAGGCCCTATAGAGTAAAGGGAAGCGTGTACATTGTCACACTCCCTACCTTTCAAAGGTGCCTAGAGGATGGGTAGACACAATAAAACATATTCAATCAAAATCAATGAAAAGGCCATGGACCAAGATCCAGACAAATCAATCTTGTTGAAAGGTACTGCCCAAGGAAAGAAAAATGTGACCTTACCCAATTCAAGCAATCGGAAAGAATTTAAAGCCTCAATCCCCACCATTATATTGAATAGAATGAAAATCGACTAGCAATTACTCATTTTTATTAGAATGGGTGAATGATAATAATGAAAGACATAACATGACGCCGTCCCCATGGATGCATTACATCTTCCTTAATAAACAAACCCATTAGTCTCCCTGCGCAGGTAACGCCCTACTCGGAAGACCATTGTAATTCGAGTATGATATAATCTATCAGAAGTCCTACTTTCACTTCCCTAATCAGTGCATTGGCCTTAACACAATAGGGCCAAGAAAATTGAACCTTCGATCAGAATGCGCCCCAAATCTCGTGACACATAAAGCGTGGCATTTCCTTTTATAAATTCCATATAACTTTATTTGTAGTGGCGAACACGTTGTGCTCTAAGCTAAGTTGTTCACCTTGTAGAGGAAGGAGATGTACAAAGTGTATCATACTTTATTCATAAGATTCTATAGTAGCACTAGTATATTATTTTATTTCACTTACTCAGCCTCTCCCACGACTTTTTGGACCAACCAACTTTGATATGCCCTCAAGAGTATCTCTGCATTTTGAGAGTGGAGCAAACAAAATACAGCATTGATTATTTTTTATCAAGAAAAATACCCGTCATATTTAGGGTGGGGGTATTAAATACATCTTGAAATAAAATAGCGATGATAATTCTCAACAACTTGTAATAACTTTTCGGATAAATAGCAACTATTAATTAATGTAATGTCAAACAATTATTGTTAATGGAAGTAATTTTGTTTATAGTTTCAGTACTTTTTTTCAAAATTACATTGTAAATTCGAAGGCGAATGAGAGAATATGACTTGAACCCATGATATCTAGAATATAGATGTAGGGGTTTGTCCAACCACGTTAACCCAACTTATCTTTATAGTTTCAGTACTTAGAAGCAGGGAAAAAGGTGTTTTGATCAAACAAAATTACGGTGAAAAATTTGAGACGATGGTAAAACTAAGATAGACAGTAAAACAAAGTGGCCTTTGGGCTTGATACAACGTATTTTGTTAGGGAAAATTAAGGATTTAAACTAATTTCTACATCAGTTTTGTTAAAAGACAGAAAAAAACCATATTGCAATAATGGCCAGTTTTTGTTTAAATCCCTCATTTAGTGTTTTGTCCATACACAGCCCCTGCTCGACCTCTACTCTTAGCCATGGACTCCAACCCAACTCTTCCTCAACCTTTAACCCACCTCTCCATCAAACCCTTCCACAAAAAACTTTCCTTCAAACGTAAAACTCCATATCCCAAACCCGATCCCAACCTTAATCTTATCCTTAGTTTCCTTTCTCCCAAAATCAAAATCTCAACCACTTCTTTTGGAATTGTGTCTATAAAGTAGGGTGTAATAACTATTTATGAGTATTTAGTTATTTCTCTGACATTTATATATTACTGAATTTCATGAATAAATGAAAGTTTTCCTTTAATTAAAGTGTGTTTATAATTTACTCAAATCCTAGAACTATTGTTAACGTAAGAAGAGTAAAGACAGAGAGGTCTTTCAGACAAACTCTTCTAAAATAGTTCAGAATGTTATTTGCAGTCTTAGGATCGACTGGATAATCGAGTCTAATTACGACTGTTAGGTTGAACCAAAGAATGCTGGTCTTGGGGTATGAGAGTGGAGACTAATAATTTACCTAGACATATTACGGAACATGTTGAATAGACCAACAATAAAATAGTTTAGAGCAAAACCATTTATCTAACTCTGAATCTAATTGTTACACTATAAGAATATTTTTATAATTACTTTAATTCTGAGGTGAATACGAAACTTGACCTAGTTACTTGAGATCTTTGATACGCTAAATGAGTGAGTTGGAATTATCGGACAATACCTCGACCATTGGGATCGTGATTCAACTATATCGGAGTTGCGTGATTCACAGATATAGAATTCATAGTAAGATTGCAATAGCAACAATATCACATTATACTTTATTGATGGGTGTGTGAATAAATAAACCGGGCCTGGTACTCGATGACATGAGTCATTGAATAAGATATTGTGAACTATATGAGACATTTTATTGATATGTTTTTTTTTATTCACAATCAATAAAGGAGTTACGAAAATAATAACTAAAGGGGTAAAACAGTATTTGTATATCTTACTTTTGTTACTGATATTCACGAATGGTCACATTATAAAATATTTGGTAGACTGTGAAATAAAGATGTTTATTAGCACCAATAGAAAATTTAGTGCGCATGAATCAAGAGTTGATTCAGCATCGGGTCTATAGTGGAGTCGTACGATATCAGAATTAAATAGGTAAGAAATTTATGAAGATAAATTAGCCAGATATTTGAATCTCATAACTTTATTCATATGAGTTCATCCGATCTCAGGAGTATATTAGAAGGACAAGAATGAGAAACAACATGAGTTGGACCAAACACATGTTTTGGACCAAGATACACATCTCGAATTCATATGTGATGGATGTCATCACTGAATTAGTGTAGAGTAGAATTAATGTTCAAATTAATTAATTTTTTTATTTTCTACCTATTGGATAATTAGTAAATAAAAAAAATTAATTAATTAGTTGATAGAGATCAATTTAATTTATCAATTTTGATTGATGAATTTAGACATAAATATTGGCTCTAAGGGAGATGTAAAAATCACACAGAGTAGTGTAAGGAGATGGTGAATTTTAGCAATTTACAATATAGGGGTATATGTGTAAATTTTATATTTATTATATAAGGGATTGCAATAGGGTTGCATCTCTAACTTAAACTTAACCTAATCATAGTGTATGATTATTCAGAGCAAGAAAAATGTTTTCTCTCTCCCCCTTTCTTGTTGCCGCTGAAAACATAGTGTGGAAGAAGAAAAATTATTTTTTCCTCCTCAGTTGTTTAGAGAGCTCACACTCAATTCCTAACAATATCCTTGCGAGATATACTTCTGAATCCTACGAGTGGTTGTTGGTTTGAAGATCAATTAGAGTTCTGCGAATCTCAAGGACGAAGACCGTGAGACAATTAATTGGATCCTGCCAATTCAGAAATTCTCTATTACAAGAAACAGTATAAAATCATTTCTATCTCTTCTCGATATGTTTATCTGAATATGTATGATCCTTGAATGATTTTGTATTTAATTTGGTTAAATATTTATGTTTGAAATTTTTGATATTCCACCCACGAACCGTTCGTGGTTCATTAATTTATTTCAATTTTTAAAACTCGATCCAACAATTGGTATCAGAGCCTGAGGTTCTTAATTATACATATTTACTGATTGATCATATGTATGAATGTATATTGTCATATTGACATATTTTTGTATGGTAGATTCAAAGTATGTTTGAATGAGTTTGATTGGTTCTAAGTGTTTATTTTATAATTTTAGAATTACACCGAAATTGAAGCATAGGATTTGATGTAATTTACTTTAGTAAAATTTGTATCTTTAAATTCCATGTAATTTTTCATCGCAAGAAAAGTCGTCATTTGTCACCGTTGTCATTGCCGTTAGCCACCGCCGCGCCTCACCATCGCATGTTACCCCATGCTGCCACACGCCAGTGCTTGTCATCGTCGCTCGCCGCCATAGGTTTCCTAATTATGCTTTAGGAAACCTTAAGGTTTTAGAAACTTTTGGGTTTAGAAAACCTTGGTGTTTTGGAAACTTTTGGGTTTACGAAACCTTAGGGTTTTGGAAATCCTAGTGTGCACAAGGCCATGTTAGGCCTTGGGCTGGCGTGGACCCACCAAGTCTATTAAGGTGTTGGACTGAGCAAGGTTTACTTGGCCCAAATAATTCGCAGGGATTTGGAATTGTATTATAAGTCCAATCTAGTCCCTAAAATTTTTTTTACTTAATTCAATAATTTTTCAATACTAAATAATTGGAATTTATTTTATAAATTGTTTTTAAAAATAAATCAATTGATTGTTTTACTTGGTAATTTATTTATCAAAGTAAAAATTATTAGAAAATTTAATTTTAAATTGAAATTTGAATTTTAAAAATAAAACTAGACCTTAGTAAAGAGTTACTAAGAGGTGGGACTTCCTGACGGAGAATGAGACAATTACAGACGCCATGAATACTAGTATTTAAATTATTGCAATTTAGTTATTATTTTTTTATGGATTTTAATTAGAAATGAGTCATAGAGAGGTTAACATTAATCACATGTCATCTCAGCGGGTAGTCCCGCCTGACTTGGGGTCGCGTCGATAGCGTCGAGGGTTGACGCAGAAGGGTCTATTAGACCTCGATGTTTCATCAAATGCACGCGACAGGACGCCGAGGCTTTGACAACCACCGTTTGTCACGGCGAATGAAGCCGAGGTCGTGTTTTAGGCCAACCACACGGCAATGCGCACGGGAGACCAATGTCTACTCCCACGATACAGTCACCTCAAAGAGATGGTTGTGTTCGTGGGGGCAACAATGCGTGACGCCCAGGCAGACGTGCCCTCGGCCAGAAGGCTTCGGGTGCAACTTGCATTCAAAGACTCGATGGTTCACGGGATTCTGCAATTCACACCAACTATCGCATTTTGCTACGTTCTTCATCGATGCGAGAGTCGAGATATCCGTTGCCGAGAGTCGTTATGAATATCACATGTCACGTCAACCCCACGCGTACCGGTATCGGGGATAGGGGCCGCGCTATTGTTATTGTTCCTTGGTGCAGTCCGCGTCGGAGGTTCGTTAGTTTGCAAGAAGGAACGCAACGAGCCAGACCACGCCCGTAAAGGGATAGGTGCTAGCATGCCCGCCTCCCCGCGCGGGACCGCGAGGGCTCTTTCGAGCCCGTGCACACCCGAGTTTGAAAACACGTTCACGGGTTGTTTTTTAAGGCATCGACAATGATCCTTCTGCAGGTTCACCTACGGAAACCTTGTTATTACTTCTCCTTCCTCTAAATGATAAGGTTCAGTGGACTTCTCGCGACGTCGCGGGCAGCGAACCGCCCACGTCGCCGCGATCCGAACACTTCACCGGACCATTCAATCGGTAGGAGCGACGGGCGGTGTGTACAAAGGGCAGGGACATAGTTAACGCGAGCTGATGACTCGTGCTTACTAGGAATTCCTCGTTGAAGACCAACAATTGCAATGAATAACATGTCACATAGAAATATGGATATGTCAATATCAAAATACCATATAACATGTACATGCATCATTGTAGTTTCAATTTATAATGGTTTATAATTTAAATACAATGCAAATTTTATAAAAGTAATAATTTCTAACCTGTGCTTTAAATTTTATAAAAGTTTTTAGTTTTCAAAACTTGTTTTTCCAAATTTATAGAGTTATGGTTTTTTTGAAAAGCTAAAAAGAAAAATCCATTTTTTCAAAAATTAAGTGGAAAGATTGTTTACGTTGAAACGTTCTCAAGGTCTCCAATGTAAACTTGATCGTGGCATGAGGAATGATTTAGAGCCGCCCTAACGGTCCTCTCTTTAATGGGAGAAACTTGGAAATCGCGCCGCTTTGAGTCATCAAGTTGCTTGAGAAGCTAAAGCTTGTAAAGGAAGTGGTGAGGTATGACCGTTCCTAGATGTACTGTTCATTCATAGCAGCATTTAAAATTGATGCGTTGGTTAAACACTTAGACCGAAGCACATTAGAAACTCCCATAGGAGCTAGTCAATGGGGCCAAGGTGACCAAAACTATTTGTCATTGGTTAAGCTAGATGTAGTGACATCTTGAGAAGCGTTAACTAAACGAGAAGAGTCTTGATGCGATAGAAGGTAGCTTAGGCGTTGTCCTTAGATGAGACAAGCTATCATTGTTGATCGTAACATCATGGAAGAAATAATTTTTATTGGATTCTTTGATATTTAAGTATTTACATCATGCATCATACTTTTTTAAATGATTAAGTAATTATTTACACCACTTTATTTATTCTTTTTAGTAATCATGTCAGTATTCCCACTTTCAACAATCTTAAATGCAAACAAACTTATTGGTGAAAATCACGTGGATTGGAAACATAATCTTGATATCGTATTGACGGTAAAATAGCACAAGTTCGTGCTCACCACCCTATGTCCCTTGAGCCTATTGTTGAATCGACTATAGAGGAAAATGATGCTTATGCTTCTTGGCTGCGTTCTGATGAGATTGCTAGGTTCTTGGCATATGTTAGCAATGTGTTGCAACAACAACATCAGAACATGAAAATTGTCGCTGATATGATGTTGAACATTATCGTAATGTTCGAGGATCATGACCGTCAAGACAAACAGGCTGTTGTGTGAAACTTCATGAACTGCCGGATGAAACCTGAAACTCATGACAGAGAACACATGATATTGATCATAGTTATCTGAATGAGATGGAGATTATGGGTGCTAAGGTAGATGCGAGGCTCAAGTTGATATGATCTTTGAGACCCTGCCAGACACTTTTGAGAACTTTAAACTTAATTATTCGATGAATAAGTTGAGGTACTCATTTTCGGAGCTTATGAAAGAGTTGCAAGCTGTTGAGATCCTGTTTCTGAAAAGCAAGAGGAAGACTAGAGAGGTAAACTTTACTGAAAGTAAGCCTTCCACCTATGGTGCCAAAAATTAATAGAAGAGGTCCAAAGAAAGCTCGGAAGAAAAAATTGAAAACTGCGAAAGGAAAGGGCACTACAAAAGTGGACAAGTTGAAAGGCAAGTGTCATCATTGTGGAGCTGCTGGCCATTGGAAACGCAACTGCCTGGATTATCTTAAGGGGTTCAAATCCAAATGTACATCACTTGTTACTGAGACTCATTATGTGGTTTACTCTACTTTTTCATGGATTATAGACTCTGCAGCCACTAACCATATATGTTATTTCCTACAGGGGCTCAGGGAATCAGAAGGCTTGACAAGGGTGAAATCAGCTTCTGTTGGGAGAATGGAGCACTAGTGCGTATCAGTTGAAACTTTTAAATTGTCATTTGATAACAGTTTTTTAGTTTTACGAGATGTTTATTATATTCCTATTTTTGGGAAAACCCTTATTTTAGCAGCTAGTCTAATTGATTAATGATTCACTACAAATTTTATTTATAAAAATATTGGTATTTTTAGAAATGATTGTTTAATTACTATTGTACGATTCACTATTACAAAATGGGCTTTAGATGACACCAGGTTATTAGAATTAATGACAGTTCTCTTAAACCTGTCATGTAAAAAAAGACTCTGGAGTTTAAAAAAATTGTTGTTTGGCTAACATGACAGGTTTTACATTAACTGTCATAAATATATTACCTAATATGACATTTATTCTTTTTAACTATCATTATATTTTCTTTAGTTACAAAATTTCCATTATATATACTCCCTTAAATAACCCTAACATTTTCATGTCTCTCAAACTTGTGAGGCCATCTCCATCTCCTTTCATCCTCGACGCCGTCTCCCTCTCCCTTCATCCTCGTCACCGACCATCGTGCTGGCTATCGCCAATACCTCTCTTTGTGTGTATCTCTCTCTCTCTCTCTCTTCTTCTTCTTCTTCTCATACACAGAGACGCACATTCCTAAACATTTCTATCACTACATCTGTAATCACTTCGATCTCTCTCGGAATGTTTCATCTATTGGAAATTTCTTCTCACTTTTCATTTCTTTAGTCTCACATATTTGGTCTTATCATTTGCTTTCTCCGAAAAGCTGAACAATCGGAAAGGTTAATCAATTGTGGGAAGATCTGGGGGGTTTTCTGTTCATGGTTACGGATTTGGCATCATTGATTGATAATTTTTATTTTTTAGATTCCAGAGGCATTGAGATACTACTTTTAGATTGTGAATCTAGGTTTCAGTGATCCATGTTTTATTCTTGATTTTGTTAAGTGAATGCGAAGGCACTGGTTTCAATGAGTATGGAAATTTCTTGCGTTGTAGCTTCTTTGGACTTTCAATTATTGCAATTATCTGAGGTCTCTCCTTTGGCTCTTAAATCGAGCCCTGGTTTTATCGAAAAGCTTTTTAAGTAGTGGATTTCGATTCTAAACACTAATCAACTGGTAGTTTTTTACCTTTAACTCTATTAATTACGGATAATTTATTGCATTGTCTTAGTTTCTTATGAAATGATTTGTCTATTCCGTGTTTCTAGAGTCCTATGGGTTCCTTTCCTTCTATTTTTGAAAAGTAAACTTGGTTTCTGCTGCTAGGACTTATAACATCCAAGTATGTTATTTGGTGTTGATGTAAAATATAACATTCATTAGTATAAACTATGAAATTATAGCATCCATGGTTTTTGGGTTGTTCCGTGGGCTCTTGTTGGGTCAGAAAATGATTTAATTTCGTGTTGAAAATGATGCAAATGAATTATATAAAGCATTAGGCCAATGCGCAAGGAGATTAGATACATCTTAGTTTGTAGGGCTTATGGGATTGATGCTATACATGACTGCTCTTAGTAAGACGAGGTTCTAGTTGTGGTTGTGCATCAGGGACCTAGACAATACCTCTTACATGATATTTTAGTGTAGTCAATTTCCGTTCAACGAAGAAGCATGTGTGTGGAAATATTTTCATTTTTTAATATTAACTAAACTGGCATGCTGTCAAGTTAAGATGAATTATGTTAGAAATGTGGAATTTGGTTAACCAATTTCGGATAAGTGGAAATTATTATTGGAAATATTAACAAAAAAATGGATGGATGAAAAATATGCAATCTTCTAATTCTTGAAAATAAGTAATCTTCCTAAGCGAATAGTTATTGGTGTGAGTTTTAAAGTTTGAATGGACAAGTGACAACGAGCTTTGAGATAGGTCGTCAATGTTAACAATTGCTAGAATGAGCACTGTGTCTGTGGCTGTGGAGTGTTAGCTGATGGTGATTTGGATGTGAAGTGTTAGCTGGTGAGGTCATGATGGTGACGGGAAATCCCCGTCATTAAAGGTATTTTTACGGCACCTATAATGACGGGCATTCCCCGTCATTAAAGGTATTTTTGCAGCACCTATAATGATGGGGATCCCCCATCATTAAATGTGTTTTTGTGGCAGCATTTTAATGCCCTTGTTTTCCGAGCAGAAATAAAGGAGGGCCGAGGGAACTTGAGAAAGACCCATCTAACATGGAGAGCGCGATTGGACTGCGGGATCGTAGGTTCAATTATATGGTGGCACACACGTGGAAATCTGCTTTCAGATGGTAATGATTAGAGTGACACGAGTGTGCGGTCTCTCGAGCTGTCCAAATTTAAGGACCTTGACTTGTTGATTCCCGAGCTCATGGTTCTGTGTCGCTGATGTTGAGGTGTCCCCCTTTAACTCTTGGTTTGTCTGTCCTGACTTCCAGCTTAAGTCCGAGTAACCAGGCCTCGAGCCTTGCTCTGGGGCCATGGGGCAATTCTGCCAAACGGCTATGTAGACATGACTCTGGAGAGGCCACGGAGGACTTGATACAAGGGGAAAAGACATGTGTCCCTGCCTGGTGGGAGCTCGAGAAATACCCATAAAAGGTAGTTTCTCAATTAACTCTTTGATTAGGTTATTCCCATTATTGATCATATTATATATAATTTTATCTTATTCATATCCCAATTTCTAACAAGAAGTAAACATATGGATGAATATTACTCTTGAACTACAATGTTTTGTTTCGTAGAAAAGAATAGATTGGAGAAGGGAACTACACTTGTTTTTTTTAATATAACCATATGAACATGGGAACCCGATGAAAATAGTAATTCATAGCGACTTTATTTTCACTCCTCCAACTCCAATCCTAGTTCGAACTCATTGGATCAAAGAAAATAAGTTAAGGTGCCATAGTTGTTTACTCTATGAAATTAACTGCTATGTGTTATTTTCTATGATCCAAAAATGTTTATAATACCATGTGTTAATTTGTAAATAGGCAGAAATACCAAGTGAATAATTTTTTCTAGGGTAAGGGGGAGCGTGAAAAATTCCATATATGCCTAACAAGATAAATACTTGTAACTTATTTCCTACATAATTTGAAAATGTTTCAATGTGAAGGCACATGCATCAATGTATGTAGTGAATTCAATATTAAATCTAAGAGTTTAATGCAATTTATTCACATGAACTTAGTTATATAGGTAAATTACATTCATAAACTTTGAATTTTGTTTATTACACTCACTAACTTTGGACATTAGTAAATCACAACACTGCCTTTTGAAATCATCTCTACCAAAAATTTCATCCTCGAAATTTTTTTCTCCTTCAAATTTTTCACTCGGTCACCTCTTCACTCCTTATAATTTTTGGTTGGTAAAAAAATGTGTTGCATGTTGCTACAATTACATCACAGTGACATTTGTAAGATTCTTCTACGAGAACCTCGTTGGCTGAGCGTCTCCTTGGCTGGTATGATGTCAAACGAACATAACTCTGATACCAATTAGTGTAGTGATATAGCACTAATGTAATGAAAAGTTCTACGAGAAAGACTCAGCATGAAAAATCAGAAACAATCTACTATAAGTCTTTAATTAAATTCTAAAATAATACCATTGGTGCCTAATTTTTTAGGTCAAATCATTGGTGCCTATTTAAAGGACTAATAAACATTAAAATAATACCATTAGTGCCCTTTTTTTAGGTCAAATAATTGGTGCCTATTTAAAGGACTAATAAACATTAAAATATTATATTAAACGTCATAAAACCAACCCAATCCATGTACCATCCCTAATTTTTTTTCGAATTTTTAACTCTAAAATATCATCTAAGCAAGAAAAATAACTATAACTAAAATTCTGAAAATAATAAGAATTGAACATTAAAATACAATTAAACTTAAAATCTATCCCTAATATATCTCCTACATCATCAGCCCACTATAATGCCTACTTTATCTATATCACACGGAAAGTCGTGAGAATATAGTGCCCGCATCTAATCTATATCACAAGTAAATCTATATTTCATTTTATTCCATATTAAAGAAACCTTATTATTTACATTCCATGCAATGTTTTTCTTTGTCTTGGGGGGGGGGGGGGGGGGNGGGGGGGGGGGGGGGGGGTGGTTAGCCTTCAGTACAGATACAAATTGTCTTTAACCCACAATTTACCTCAAATCTTACTTTCAATGGAAACATGTAGTCTTCATGATGGTTGTGCTAGTAGAAACCATCAGCTACGGTAGCTTGCTGCTTCCGAGCTCGAGAAGTAAAACCAGCAAACCAAGCGACTCTCATGAGTTGAATACCAAGGATCAGCACCCACCAAGACACCAACCCCCTGATTGTATGCATCATCCACCCCGGTGCACTTAGCTCAGCCCCAAGCTTCAACCCCCTCATTAGCTGCAATACACGGTAAGCCTCATACACAACTGGAGTTACCAACCAAACAGGTTACTGCCAATGCCATGTCAGCATTTCAGTCAGAATTTGTACAGAAAGAAGCAAAGGTTAGGGACCTAGCAGTACAGCGAAGGAGATGAAAGGCAGCTGGGGTTGAAGAAAACCCTTTTGTGTTCCATAGAGCATTATCAAAGGGATAATAACTCCAGTGATATTTGCAATCACATTCCAGAATTGGTAACTGAAAGGAGGGTTACTGTTGCCGGCTTGTGTTGGATGTTTTGGCCCGGCACAAGCGCCAGCCATGAGGAGAAATAGGGTAGCTCCCAAATTAAAGATGCAGTCAAGTCCAATCAAGGAAAGCAGGCTGGCTATGTTGGAGCCAATGAATATGGATGATAAAGGAAGCCATAAGGTTGGAACCATGCCTGTTGTCAGGAGAAGAGAAGGACCTAGAAGCCACATTGGCCATTTAAGAAACTGAATTTGGACTAGTGGTTGATTACTCACCTTGGTTAGCTCTTTTTTTACTTCCTCTTGTGCTTCATCTATGCTGTTCGAATTAAGGGTTTCAAAGATACTGCTGCTCGTTTGCAAGAAATTATCACTCGCAACATCAGTGGGAGCATAAGTAACAGGTGGAGGTTCCCAAGGAGTCAATTTTGAACAGGAAAGATGAGAATACTTTAGAGAAGATTGAGGAAAGCTGAGTACATGGAGCACCTTCGAGCATTTAAACAATCTGAAATGGCCAGGTTGGAAATGACGAACTTTAATGAATGGCGGACAAGAAACTGATATCAATCCCTGACTCATGGTTGAATTCAAGCAACTTTGAGTGTGACTAGTGCTTCATCATCTGAAAAAAGAAACACAAAAAAATTAGACCAAGAACATCAAACAGCGTTAAGAATAATAACAGTTTAAAGTTTGATGTCAAATGCATTTAAAATGACCGCCTGAACTATCAGATTGAGGGAACAAAATTTCAGGTTTCAAGTTCAACGCAGAAAAGGTTAATCATCCGGAAGAGATAAAAGAGTATTTCTGTCCATACTGTACTATCATCCTTTGATGTTTATCCTAAGACATTACAAAATATGTCAAAGTTGTATAGTCAAACAAGAAAAGGAAAAAAAATAGAAACAGCACAGGCAGATCAAATATAGATTGGGAAGCAATGATTGAGTTGTATCAAGGATACATTAGTCTCATATCTTCTCCTCTTCTTGTGGATGAACATCAATATATGCATAACTCACATATACACATTGCATAAACCAACAACACACATATATTAATAGACAATCACGCGACCCTACTGTTCCCTGTCCATGTTTAAATATTTCCATGTCGTTGTGTCAGTAAGCATCTTCTTCAGGTAAGAGAGTAAAATACTAGAAGTATCGTTCCTTCAAAAAGAAACCAAACTGTCTAAATTCTATGATCTCAATACTTAAAGCTGATTCATCAGATTCAATGAAAACAGCTAGTACTGCTCCTGTGACGAGATAGCAATGCTGAAAATCCAGAAGGAAGCCAATCTCCGCACTTCAAATAAAACAACATACACAGTTTGGGGAATGGAAGCTGAACTGCCTTTTGGTTCTCCCCGAAACCAACTTTCCTTTTTTGAACCAAATTTTAAAGAACTTGAAGAAAAAAGTTAGAAAATTGAAAAAGAAACGTTTTCTAATTCTAAGAGTTTTAAAAGAAAGAACAAACATGTTTCTAATATCTCAAAGAAAGAAAAAAATCGGTCATAAAAAACATTCTATTTCTAAAAGAAATAATAAAAGAACTCTAAAAAAGAAAGCCAATTCCATTATTTGAATTGAGAAAAATGGAAATAGCACCACCTATATACGAATTGAATGAATTATGACAGTATGCCTGCTAATAACTAATTGTCGAGGCAGAGAGTTATAAAATATAAAGGAGATGTAGAAAAACAGCACCAGCAAGATGGTTTGTCTTCCAAAAACAACACCCGTTGAAAATTTCAGAGACAAAAAGTATCAAACTAAGCTTAGAATTTCAAATACTTCCCAAGATGCAAATTAATTTTCGCTGATTCTCGGAATCCAAACAGGAAGACGAAAGGCCATTGAATCATAATTAAAATTGGAATGCTAAGAATTGTGAATCCAAATAAATATTGAGAATTAAAGATTAAGAAATTAACAGTAAGATTTCATCCATACCTCCTTTTGAGCAACAACCTTTCACGGCAGATGAATCAATAAGTCTGTCGTGGATTGCGCTGAGCCTCAGTCAATTGACGTCTATAGTTATAAAAAGAAAAGTAGAAATGGAAAACGAATGGATTTTTTTTTTACAAAAGTAGACCCAACACCAATTATTTTACAGAAATATATTTTAACATTCATTTTCGTTTATTCTGATTTCTGATATATTTTTTCTTCACTTGTTCACTTTTTTTTCAATGCCCTTCTTACAAACTGTCTAATCAAATGTCATGATCTAATCACTTAATACTCAAAACTTTCATACCCACCTCATCACATTTCTCCTTCATCGTTTTTTATTTTTTCTTTTCTTCTTCGTTTTCTTATTCGTTTTCCTCTTCATTTTCTTCTTCGTCTTCTTCATTATTCGTCTTCTTCTTCTTCTTCTTCTTCTTCTTCTTCTTTTTCTTCTTCCTGCAACAGCAAAAGATTACTAGTTCTTCTCTCTGGAATAGGTAAGTTTTGTTTTCTTCTTTCTAGAAATATTTACTTGTTTTCTTCCTTCTTTCATGGGTTTTTCACTTTCATGAGTTTTCTGAGAATATTTCTTTGTTTTCTAATTTCTGGAACGTTGTTTGAAATTTATTTATTGTACAGGATCACAACAAATGATGGTGTAGTGTAAAACGAGGTCTACACGAGTACTACATGAGCCTCGTGTAGTCATCGTGTAGATTACATGTAGGGTACGCGAGCCTTGTGTAACCTCGTGTACATTACACGATCATCGTGTGGTGCATCAGAAACTTCTTCAGCAGTTCACAAGTATTTTGTAACATCTATTACACTAATCAAGGACTACACGGTCATCTTGTAGTGTACATGATGACCACATGATGATCGTGCACTCCTAATGTACATTACACGATTACACTACATGATCCTCGTGTAAGCTACATAATGGAACTACACGATCGTCATGTAGTCCTCGTGTTGTCTACACGATGGAACTACACGATCGTCATGTAGTCCTCGTGTTGTCTACACGATGGAACTACACGAGCATCGTGCAGTCATCGTGTAGGGCTTATTACAGTACATGAGGTCTACAAGATCATCATGTAGTGTACATTACACGGTGCTCGTGATGACTTCGTGTACACTATACAATGCCTGTGAAAGCCTTGTGTACACTACACGATGGCTACATGATGGCTACACGATCATCGTGTTTCCATTTCATTATGTATTCTTCTTGTACTAACTTCCTTCATTGATGTATATACAGATATGTCTGAAGTTCGATTTTTTGTAATCCATGATGGAGATTGGGTGAAAATGGTACAACATGATCTTTTAATGGAGAGAAGACCAAATTATTGGATATATCTACTAACTGCACTTACCACAAGCTATTGAGTATATTGCATGAAGAACGCCAAATAGACCCCTCAAACTACGATATGTCCATCAAATTTCTTTATAGAAGTCATATCCCCTACCCTCCTGCTGAAATTTTAAAGGATAGAGATTTACAAATCTTTGTTAAGGAGAATGGATCAAAATCACGTAAAAGCCCACTATTTCTAAGTACCAAGCCTAAACTTTTTTTCATTTCAAATCTTGGGTTCTCAAACCACAATGTCAGAATAACCTCGGGTTCCTGAAACTACAGGGTTTTATCAAAGTTGGGTTCCTAAAACACAAATGTCACGACAATTTCTACATGAAAACATTCATCGCTTTGAGAGTTTTGATCATTTTGAAAGGAACTATCATGATGATGATGTTTTTGTCATGACGATTATAATGTTTTCGAGAATAAGGATGTTGATGTTGATAGAGATGATGATGATGATTTTGATCAGGGGGCGCATGATGATGCAAACCGTGGAGATGTCTATGAAGAAGCCATCAGTGGAGATAGCCATACAATAATTTCAGACTTGAATACTAGTGGTGAACTCGAGACCACTTGTCTATTGCCATCACAACCTGATTTGAATGAACAACATCATGGGTCCAGTGAGCAACGGGTTGATTTGAATCAGCTTGTAATAGACACAATAAATATGGATGATTTGTACAGTGATAAAGTCGAGCTGCTTAAGGTTGCTCATCTGATGGCCATCCGAAGAAATTTTGAGTTTCAGATCTTTAAGTCAAGCTAGTCAATATTGGTGCTTCTATGTGTTGAGAAAACATGTCAATGGAGGTTACGGGCCATGAAATTGAAAAATTGTCCATACTTCAAAGTTGCAAAGTTCATCAATACACATACATGCACATTTGAAGTTTTGAGACATGAACACCATCAGGCTACATATTCATTGATTGGTCATACTATATAGTCCAAATACACGGTTTTCGGATGTATATATAGGCCATAAGACATAATTGAAGATGTTCGACTTGATTTTGGTGTCAACATAGGTTACCATAAAGCATGGAGGGCTAGGGAATATGCATTGAAATTAGTTCGAGGGTCTCCTGAAGACAATTATAGGATGCTCCCAACATATTGTCACATGTTAGAATAAAAAAAATTCAGGTACTTATTTTTTATTTTCCCATCATAATGTCGACACGAGCACTACCCGATGGTTACACAGACCTCGTATAGTCATCGTGTAGTCTACATGATGATTACACGGACTTCATATAGTCATCGTGTAGTCTACATCATGGTTACACGGATCTCGTGTAGTCATCGTGTCTACACCATGGTTACACATATCTGGTGTAGTCATCGTGTAGTTTACACGATGGTTACACGGATCTCGTGTACGCATCTTGTCCACTAAACACTCTGCCAATTTTAATGCAGCAATACTAAATATTTTTCAGGGACAACAACACACATAGAGACCAATGAGTAGGATCATTTTAAATATTTTTGCATGGCTCTTGGACCCTATGTTCACGGATTTTTCACCTGTATATGGCTTGTCATTGTTGTTGATGCAACCGCCTTAAAAGCCAAATACAACAGGGTATTATTTGTTGCAACAACAAAGGATGAGAACAACCAAGTATATCCCATTGCATTTGGAATTGCAGATTTAGAAAATAATGATTCATGGGAATGGTTCTTCTGTAAACTTCACGACGTAATCGGTGATTCGGAAGACTTGGTATTTATATCTGACATCCATACAAGTATACTAAATGTTGTACAAGTTATCTTTCCCAATACGCTTCATGGAGCTTGCATCTTTCATATGGGCCAAAATATCAAATCAATTTAGAAAAAGGAAGATGCGATCGCTTTATGTTTTAAAGCAGTAAAGGTATACCGCCAATAAGAATTTGATCGGTTGATGATTCAATTTACATAGGCATTTCCAGATACTTCACAATATGTGTCGGTGGGGGAGTTGAGAAGTGGACACGTTCTCGTTTTGATGGAAGGCGATACAATATAATGATTACAAACATCATGTAATGTTTGAATGGGGTTTTGAAGGATGCTAGAAATCTTCTCATTACATGCCTTATTGAACATCACTGTGACATGTTACAATGGTGGTTCTATGAATGACGGATGACTGGCTGTTAAATCACCTCGTAGATGACAGATTGGGTTGAGACTAAGCTTAATAAGAGGCATCTTGCATCACGTACACTATCATTGTTTCCTTCCGACATCCACGTTTAATGTTGCGGGTGGGGGTACGGAAGCAGTGGTAAACTTGCATCTTAAGACTTGTACGTGCAGAGATCGAATTCCATGCATGCATGTGTTGGCTGCATGTCGACAGCGTATTATTTTCGCATACAATATGTGTTTGAGGTTCTACAAAAATGAGGCTCTAATTGCTGCGTATGAGGAAACAATACATCATCTCGGGGATCAAGCAGATTGGGTCATCAGCCAAGAGGTTCATGAAAAAATGGTATTGCCACCTATAACGAGGTGGCAAAGTGGCAGACATAGGACAGAGAGAATTTCATCTAGAGGTGAAGAAGTAGTGAAAATGAAGTGCAAACGTTGTGAGCAAATTGTGTTTATTATTTAATAATGTCATAAAATTTAATTAACATGCTTGAATCATACACAAGAACTTCACAGGATTCATGTAGGCTACAGGATGACTTCACGAGTATCGTGTAATCACGTATAGACTACACGAGAATTTCACGGGATTTGTGTAGGATTTATGTAGACTACATGAGAACTTCCCAGCATCGTGTTGTTATCGTGTAGACTACACTAAAACTTCATGGGTATCATGTAGTTAACGTGTAGACTATAAAATGACTTCATGGGCATTGTGTAGTCATCGTTTAGACTACACTAGAACTTCACGGACATTGTGTAGTCATCATTTAGACTACACTAGAACTTCACGGCATCATGTAGACTACACTAGAACTTCACGGGCATCATATAGTCATCGTATAAACTACACGATTTAGGCATGCTAATTAAACTTTATGATATTATTAAATAAAAAACACAAGTATATTTCTATAATCCAAAACCCTCAATTTAATAAAATAAAAATCCATAAAATATATCCATATTATTTCGTTACAACATTGCCACGTGCAAATAATTGTCCACTGAACTTCTTGGACACAACCTTCTTCTCCTCTGTTTTTTCAATGGCCTCTTCAGACCTCTTCATCTTCTTCTTCTCCTCTTCCTTTTCAATGGCCCCCTCTTCCTCATTAGCCGCATCTTCTACTAGAAAGGGTGATGGAGGAGGCGTCGACTAAAAAACATGTAATATCAAGCAGACAAAACAGAAAAAGGTGATTACATGATGGTTACACGGACCTCGTGCAGTCTCGTATAGACTACACGATAGTTACACGGACCTCATGCAGCTATAGTGTAGACTACACGATGGTTACACGGACTTCGTGCATTCATCGTGTAAAATACACGATGGTTACACGGACCTCGTTTAGACATCGTGTAGACTACACAATGGTTATACGGATCTCGTGTAAACTACACAAGATCAGCGTAGACTACACGATGGCTACACGAGATCAGTGTAACCATCGTGTAGACTACACGATGACTACACGAGGTCTATGTTCAAGAAGAAGAAGGGTAGAAAATGATTTTGAACATACCTTATCTTCAACTACTGATCTCGGGAAGTTTTTTTCTTCTTCCTCCTCAGTAGGGACCAAGGAAAGAACTGTCAACTAAAATGCAAGAAATATAAATCAGTATATGTGAAATTAATATTAATTAATTTGTCAACATAATTCACCAACAGACATTCTCCTTTAAAAATATTTCTTTTTGAATATTCTCAACTGGTACTATCGTGGTAGGACACCACTTGAGAATCTTTGGTACCTTGGTTGAAACTTGATTACCATAAAAACTACCCACCAAGGGGATAGTTTCAAATACCCATGCCCATTTAAACAAAAGAGAGTAATTCAGCATTCAGCACATAAATAATCCAATACATCACTACATAGAATTAAATAAATTGTTCCTGGAAGGAAAATGGACATCCATTGAGTGAATACTCATGAACAGCAGCGGGGGATTTCTGTATTTTTTTGTTTTTTTCTTGATCTTTAAGATCACCAAAAATAGTCTTTGTATTCTTCACAGCTAATAATGATTTCATTATTTCGGAGAATGAGAGCTCTCTCCATGGATATTGGTTGAACGCTTCAAGGTCGACAACCAAAACCAATCATCTCTTCTCAATTAGGGTATGATTCTCCTTCCCCAACACAAAATGCTCTAACAAATAAATCAGGGCCATCTTGACCCCATCAGAATCTGACTTATATTCAGAATTTTTAAACTTCTCATCCAACATAGCCATGGTTATTGATTGGGTTTTGGGAAAGTACAGATCAGAGAGTCTATTGAGGCCACGAGTTTTCTTCCCTTCCCAGGCTTCACCAAACTTTAGTCCGATCATCAACGAGAACTCATTTTTTGAGAAGCACAGTGGTTTCTCATTGACGAGAAACCAGATTTCCTCCTTAGATTGAGTACCGTTGCATATTCAGCCTCCCTGGCCAACAACTAGTGGCAGACAGTTGCTGAAAACTTCAGGGCTGGGAGATCAAGAAGATAGTCAAAGCATGTCTCCCTAAATAGGGAGAGTTGAGGAGCTGTCAGCTTGGTCTTGATAACCTCTATGCAGTGGGTATTGCACTTTACATTGACCTTTGCTTTTGGAATTGTGAACGCCATGGACGTATTTTAGTTGCATCTTTAATGAAGTCATAACCTGTAGAATATTCAAAGAAAATATAATATTAGGAAATGTACAAGATGCTCGTGTAGTCATCGTGTAGACTACACGTGGGACTACATAAGGTATACACGATACTCGTGTAGTCATCGTGTAGACTACACGAGGACCACACGAGGTTAGGGTCCATTTCTGTAAAACAGTTAATGTAGGGGTCTACTTTATGGTCCATTTTTTTACTTAACAAGATGAAAGTTGTAACGACAATCAACATTAAATCCAATGATTCCAATGTCCATAAATAAATATTGAATGTATATTGAATGCTCCAATCAGAAATCTTGAAATCGATTTTCTAGAATCTTATATATATATATAAAAGTTGGTATGTGTACTTAAAATTATGCCAAGAGTCATATCCAACCTAATGTCAAGCAAGGTTGTCAGAATCGTGATCCTACCTAAAATCGTAGAGAGGTCTCATGAATCGAATCGCAGGATCGAATCGTGTATCGTATGATCCTACTAATACTAGTAATATAATGAAAAAAACACAGTTTTCCAAACCCTATATTAAAATTCTTGGATATAGTTAAATAATCAACGGTAAATTTCACTATTTTACTAAGTTCAATTAAAATAAATAAATAACAACTTAAAAATTGAACATATTAAGTGAACTTTATATTATTTTCTTATTAATATCTTACAAAATTATGGTTAGTATGATCATAAGATCGTAGTATGATCGTAAGATCCTACCAATTCAAGACAAAAAATATAATAGAATCGTAAGATCCTTCCAATTTAAGATTCTACGTATGGATCGGATCGTGGGGATAGACATGATCGTAAGATCCTCCAAATTTAAGATTCTACCTATCATACGATCTGAATCGAGAGTTTAACAACCATGATGCCAAGTGTCCCGCTCCCAATTAATCATTAGTGAATGTGTAAAAAATAATTAAATAATTATTTAAAGATTTAACTTACTATTTGAATTATAAAGTTAGGGAAAATCAAAACACAACCTGAATAATGTATTGCATTAAAATGAATTATTTTTTGAAAATTATTTAATTAAAATCATTTACATAATGCAATTATTTAATTAACTAAACTTAAATATTCTATAATTAAAATAACTTTTATTCATGTATATTTTTTCTAAATGTAAGTTAAAGTTCAATTTTATATATTATAAAGTGGATGGAAGAAAGTCTCTCAGGTTAAAACATTTAATAATTTCATAAAAAAATCATTTTATTTGCTTTCGAATAGAAATGTTTGTATCAAAAGATAACCTGAATAAGAATAATGTATTGCATTAATATTAATTATTGAACTGACACTTCTTTAATTAAAATAATTTATTTTTTACTAATATTCTTAATTAAAATAATTAAAATATTATTATAATTCTACAATTAAAATAAATTATTCAACGTATACTTTTTTGCTAAGTGCAATTTAAAGCTGAACTTTATATATTATGTAGCGGATAATAAAATATCTCTCATGATGAAATAATTAATAATTGGTCATATAAATCATTTTTTTCTTTCAAATAGAAATGTTTGTATGCTGTTAAAAGTTAGATACAGAGAACATAGGCATGTTATTACAATTATTATATAATAGGAGTGTTAGTACTAATTTATTAAATAATTAACTGCAAATAAAGACAAACAACATATTATATGAGCTTTTAAACGTGCAAAAGGGAAAAAAACTTGTTATTACTTCTTTGGCATTTTGTATTTACTTTTGTTTTAATAGTGAAGTTTAATATTTATTTATAGATTGTTAAATAGAAATAGAAAATGACTTTTAATTGTCCTTTGCAAGCCTATGGATTGGAATTTCTAATTTTCTTTAATGACTATGAAGATTATGCTTTAAAAGTTTTTACCTCTTTAACTATAAATAAGTACTTCCTCATTCCTCTCAGGTCCACAGATCTCTATCTTTTATTTTCGTTTAGAAATCTTTTATTTTTTATATGCAATGCTATGATCTACTCCATTGGAATTTTGTTTTTGATGATATTTACATGACTCTCATGATCAGGTACAAAGATCTCAACAACTATATGTCAAGTTTTTTTCAATTGAAACTTAACTCTTCGATTACAATTATTTTATATGCATCACATCATACACATCAATTGTATGTACTCTTATTTTACTTCATTATATTTAGGTTTTTGTTGATATGCCGAGAAAAATTCAAGCGAAAATAATAAAAAAAGAAAATGAAGACGTAATTGAAGAGATTGACATATTGAGCAGTAAAATAGAAATAGTTAAATATTGTGATACGCGATTAGATTTGGAAATTATAGCCTAAACAAATCATGGCAATGGTGTATGAGATTGTGTAGAAGCAGTCTTTCCATTTATTTATACTTCTTATCTAATATACATACAAATGCATACATATCTTATCTTACTTAACAGTATACGTGTCACACGTTGATGAGCAGTAATCTTGTACACCCCATATCAAAAAACCCGAAGAACGAGGGTGACTAGGAGTATTTTTCCGTCTAAGGACCTCCAATTTAAGTTAGAAGTGTAAAAGTAATTTGACAGAGTTTCTTTAAGTTTAAGTAAGCTTACCTTTGATTTTGGAGAGATGAATATTTATAGCGGAATCATACCAGGGTGAAAGCTTGTTTAGAAAAATTGGGGAATCTACCAAATCATTCCTATTGGCTGAGTGGGGGGGTGGCATTTTAATGCCATTGTTTTCCTAGGAGACGTGAAGGAGGGACGAGGGAACTTGAGGGAGACACATCTAACATAGAGAGCACGATTGGACTAGGGATCGTAGTCCAATTATAAGGTGGCACGTGGAAACCTGCTTTCAGGTGGTAATGATTAGTGTGACGCGAGTGCGCGGTTTCTCGAGCTATCCAGACTTAAGGACCTCAACTTGTTGATTCTTGAGCTCATGATCCCGTGTCACCGATGCTGAGGTGTCCTCCTTTTGATCCTGATCAGTCTGTCCTAACTTCCAGCTTAAGTCTGAGTAACTGGACCTCCAGCCTTGTTCTAGGGCCATGGGGCAATTCCACTGAGCCGTTGTGGAGACATGACTCTGGAGAGGCCAAGAAGGACTTGATACAAGGGGAAAAGACATATGTCCTTGCCTAGTGGGAGCTCGAGAAATACCCACAATAGGTAGTTTCTCAATTAATACTTTGATTAGGTTATTCCCATTATTTATCCTATTATACATAATTTTATCTTATAAAAATCCCAATTTTTAACAAGAAGTAAACATATCTATGAATATTGCTCCTGAACTACAATGTTTTGTTTTGTACAAAAGAATAGATAGGAGAAGGGAACTTCACTTGTTTTTTTAACATAACCATATGAACTTGGGAAACCCCATGAAAATAGTATTAATTCATAGCGACTTTATTGTCACTCCTCTCCAACTCCAATTCTTGTTCGAACTCATTGGATCAAAGAAAATAAATTAAGGTGCCATAGTTGTTTACTCTATGAAATGAACTATAGAGAAACTTAGTCTACTTTCTATGATCCAAAAATGTTTATAATACTATTTATTAATTTGTAAATAGGCAGAAATACCAAGTGAATAATTTTTTCTAGGGTAAAATTCCATATATGCCTCATAAGATAAATAGTTGTAACTTATTTGCTACATAATTTGAAAATGTTTCAATGTGAAGGCACATGCATCAATGTATGTAGTGAATTCGATATTAAATCTAAGGCTTAGATGCAATTTATTCTCATGAACTTAGTTATATAGTATTATAAACATTCGTAAACTTTGAATTTTGTTTATTACACCCTCTAACTTTGGACATTAGTAAATCACAACCACTTAACTTAAAACCTACAATACTGCCTTTTGAAATCATCTCTACCAAAAATTTCATCCTCGGATTTTTTTTTCCTTCAAATTTTTCACTCACCACCTCTTCATTCATTATGATTCAGGTGTTGATTTTGGTTGGTAAAAAACGTGTTACATGTTGCTGCAATTACATCACAGTCACATTCATAAGATTCTTCCACGAGAACCTCGTTGGCTGAGTGTCTCCTTGGCTGGCATGATGTCAGAACAAACATAGTTCCGATACCAATTACTGTAGCACTAATGTAGTGAAAGTTTCTACGAGAAAGACTCGTATGAAATATAAGAAACAATCTACTATAAGTCTGTAGTTCGTGCACGAATATCAGACAAATAAGTATCATTGATTCGTGTAAGAGTATGAAAATTTGGGGAAAAGAGAATATTATTAATTTCATTAAACTCTAAAATAATACCATTGGTGTCTATTTGTTAAGGTCAAGTAATTGGTGCCTACTTAAAGGACTAATAAACATTAAAATATTATATTAAACATCATAAAACTAACCTAATCCATGAATAGAGGTGACAACCGGGCCGCTCCAGCAATGCTCGGCCCGGACAGTTCACGGGCTGGTCCCGTGTCTTTTCAGACGGTTTACGGGATGGTTCCGAGCCGAGTCGGTTTAGGCCCGCGGGTTGGACGGGTCAGGCCATGTATCCGGCCCAGGCCGGACCATTTGGCAAAACTGCCAGGCCCAAGCTTGGCCTGCGGGCCTTAACCGATCCGGTACTGTGCATACACGAGCCGAGCTTTAACGGGCCGGTTCAGTCGGTTTCGCGGCAGAACCAGTCCCCTGGCCACCTCTATCCATGTACCATCCCTAATTTATTTTTGAATTTTTAACCCTAAAATATCATCTAAGAAAGAAAAATAACTATAACTAAAATTTTGAAAATAATAAGAATTTAACATTAAAATACAATTAAACCTAAAATCTATATCTAATTTATATCCTACATCATCAGCCCAATATAATGCCTACCTTATCTATATCACACGGAAAGTCGCGAGAATATAATGCCCACATCTAATCTATATCACAAGGAAAGTAACAAGTAAATCTATATTTCATTTTATTTCATATTAAAGAAACCTTATTACTTACATTCCATGCAATGTTTTCTTTGTCGGGGTGGGGGGGGGGGGTTAGCCTCAGTACAGATACAAATTGTCTTTAACCCACAATTTACCTCAAATCTTACTTTCAATGGAAACATGTAGGCTTCATGATGATAGTACTAGTAGAAACCATCAGCTACGGTAGCTTGCTGCTTCCGAGCTCGAGAAGTAAAACCGGCAAACCAAGTGACTCTCATGAGTTGAATACCAAGGATCAGCACCCACCAGGACACCAACCCCCTGATTGTATGCATCATCCACCCCGGTGCACTTAGCTCAGCCCCAAGCTTCAACCCCCTCATTAGCTGCAATACACGGTAAGCCTCATACACAACTGGAGTTACCAACCAAACAGGTTACTGCCAATGCCATGTCAGCATTTCAGTCAGAATTTGTACAGAAAGAAGCAAAGGTTAGGGACCTAGCAGTACAGCGAAGGAGATGAAAGGCAGCTGGGGTTGAAGAAAACCCTTTTGTGTTCCATAGAGCATTATCAAAGGGATAATAACTCCAGTGATATTTGCAATCACATTCCAGAATTGGTAACTGAAAGGAGGGTTACTGTTGCCGGCTTGTGTTGGATGTTTTGGCCCGGCACAAGCGCCAGCCATGAGGAGAAATAGGGTAGCTCCCAAATTAAAGATGCAGTCAAGTCCAATCAAGGAAAGCAGGCTGGCTATGTTGGAGCCAAGGAATATGGATGATAAAGGAAGCCATAAGGTTGGAACCATGCCTGTTGTCAGGAGAAGAGAAGGACCTAGAAGCCACATTGGCCGTTTAAGAAACTGAATTTGGACTAGTGGTTGATTACTCACCTCGGTTAGCTCTGTTTTTACTTCGTCTTGTGCTTCACCTGTGCTGTTCGAATAAAGGGTTTCAAAGATACTGCTCGTTTGCAAGAAATTATCACTCGCACCATCAGTGGGAGCATAAGTAACAGGTGAAGGTTCCCAAGGAGTCAATTTTGAACAGGAAAGATGAGAATACTTTAGAGAAGATTGAGGAAAGCTGAGTACATGGAGCACCTTCGAGCATTTAAACAATTTGAAATGGCCAGGTTAGAAACGGCGAACTTTAATGAACGGCGGACAAGATACTGATATCAATCCCTGACTCATGGTTAAACTCAAGCAACTTTGAGTGTGACTAGTGTTTCATCATCTGAAAGAGAAACACAAAAAAGTTAGACAGTTTAAAGTTTGATGTCAAATGCATTTTAAATGACCACCTGAACTATCAGATTGAGGGAACAAAATTTCAGGTTTCAAGTTCAACGCAGAAAAGGTTAATCATCCGGAAGGGATAAAAAAAGTATTTATGTCCATACTGTACTATCATCCTTTGATGTCTATCCTAAGACATTACTAAGCATGTCAAAGTTGTATAGTCAAACAAGAAACGAAAAAAAAAAAATAGAAACAGCACAGGCAGATCAATGTATAGTCAAACATTCATAAACGATGGATTTTGAGATTTTTTTCAAGTTTCATTATCTACTCATTTATCTTTCCTTTTTCCATTTGGATTCAAGTCTAATTAGTAGATAATGAAGAACGAGAAATACCTCTTGAATGGTTCTTTTCCTTTCCCAAAATAAAGAGACTGAAATACCCTGTTGTTTGTTCTTTTATACCCTCTTTTTCTTGTCCATCAGCCTCTTCTCTCCTTTGTAATAAAAAATTGTTCATCTTCGTTTTCGCTTTCCCTTGAAGCTGTATTTTTTTAACAGTACAAACCACAAAACCGAGCCGAACCGAATCAGATTTCACGGTT
Source organism: Datisca glomerata (assembly GCA_003255025.1). Lineage (NCBI taxonomy): Eukaryota > Viridiplantae > Streptophyta > Magnoliopsida > Cucurbitales > Datiscaceae > Datisca > Datisca glomerata. The sequence goes on from QANY01001753.1 coordinate 1,237,363, forward strand.
TGGTTCGGCTCGGCTCTTGTACTTTGGGAGGTTGGGTTCGATTTCTATATGCGAAAATCTACATTTACGGTTCGGTTTAATAGAATCTCCTAAACCGAACCGAACCACTTATATCCTTAGCCTCAACTACCCTGAATGTTTGTAGATTGACCATTTACACTTCAGGAATGTGCTCTGTTTATTTTTGCCCAATTGGCTGATTTCATCGATGAACCCTTGTTCCCCATTTGGGTACTCTCCACTCCGTTTTCTCTCAATGTTTAGGTTCGTGGAAGAGTTTCGATGTGAGAGTAGCAGCTTTCGGGGTGGCAGTGAATTTTATTTAATGCTTATCAAGCTTGTCAGAGAGGGATAGATTCCAGGACCTTTTTGCCGGTGATGATGCAGACCTTGACCGAGGCTTTGAATCGAAATCAAGAAGCCATCGCGAGATGCCTTCGAATCGTTGATTGAGTTGGTTGGAACTGAACTGAGGTTCTTGAACAAACTCAAAAACAAACTCAGAAAAAACTATGAACAATATGAACGAAAAACTCAGACAAACTGTAACGAACAACTCAGAAAAACTCAGAAAAGCCAAAAACAGAGTTCGTGTTTTGGGGCAAAACTCATAAACACAATGAACGAAAAACTCAGAATACCTATGAAGCTTCTTCAAAATCTGCCCAAAACCTGTGGAGAATAGCTTCTTCATATGCCTCTGATGGAAAGTTTTGTTAAATAGATCTGAAATAGGAAGGAAAATCTTACATTCGGCGTCAACTCGGAAGCTTAATGCCAGCACTATCTATTTCTTAACGTCTGTTAAAGATCAAGGGTGTAAATGACTGATCTACAAATATCAAGGATATCTGAGGTTAAAGAACAAGTTTAGGACATGAATTACTAGTGGGTGAAACCTTAGGGTACAATTTGATTTTTACCCCTATTCTTTTACATATTCCAAAAAACTAAAAGTAGCTCAACTTTTTACCTTCAAAATTAAGTTCATTTGAGTAGTTTTCCAAACACTACCTAAATTATTGTGTGTTGTAAATAAGTAACTATTTGATGAAGTATGCGTAGTATGCAATGTACGCAGTGCGTCGTGTTGGGAATATGATGTAAAGCTTGCCTTCAAGCATATGATATGTTCAGACTTTATTGCTAGTTAATGAATAAAGTATTTTTCATTTTATTTTTGCCTGCATACATTTTTATTACTTTATGAACATCATGAAAATTTTATGATTGTATTATATTTGGTCTTAAAATATTGTATATAAGAGTTATATACAAGATGATAATGTTTAAGAATAATAATAAGAATGGCCTTAATTAATAATTAGAGTTGAAATCTTTAATTAATCAATAGTTACAAGTACAACACATTTATATTAAAAGTAGAAGATATTTTATACAATAAGATTACTTAGGACTGTGACATGTTAAATTTGAATACGAATATCTAATAATATTATTAGAATTATAGACTATTCAAATTTTATGGTCATATTGGTGATCATATATAGAGCGTTCTATATTATGAGTAAATAACAAACTCATATTATAGCATTATATTTTTTGACTTACTCGGTAAAGGTTCTATACTTCACCATACTCATTATGTGTATCTTGGAAGCTCATGTGAGTAGATGGTGTTAAAGTAAACAAATAGATGGTTTTGTTTTATTAGTTAGTTAGGGTTAATTTTATCTTTTCCCTTCTAACTATTGTATCTCTTCTTCTCATTTTTTACTGTTTTGTGCGAACACTTGCTATGAACATAGGTGATTTCGATTCATCTTCTTCTTCAACCTATTTCTTCAAGATCCTCTCTTTCTGTCCTTCAATTCTGATTTTCTTCATGGTATCAGAGCCCTTCGACTAACGTCAAGATCCATGGCCGAAACCACTGCTTCTCCTTCTCAAGAAATCTCTGAAATCCGTATTGGTTCTCAAACTAGTTCTCAACCTAATCCTCAAATCATACCTTCTTCTCCTTCTCACAAGAATGCCCAAATTCTTCTTCACCCAGTACTGATTCCTTTCCCCACTCTCATATTTTCCTTTTATCCAACATGTGCAATTTGATTCTATTTGTCTCGACTCAAGCAATTTTATTTGTAGAAATATCAAATTTCCTTTATCATGAAAGCACATTCTGTGTTTGGGTGTATTGATGGCTCGTTGCCCTGTCTTCCAAGAACAATTAAGAATGCTGATGATGGAGAGATTTTAAATCCTAAATTCAGTCAGTGGGAGGTGCAAGACAGGCTTTGATGACCCTGATCAACACCACGTTATCTCATCAAGCTTTATCTTACGTTGTCCGCAATAAGACCTCAAAGGAGATTTGAGGCTCCAATGAGAGACATTTTTCATCACTGTCCCGCACCAATATCCTACAATTCAAATCGGATCTACAATCCATAAGCAAAATGGCAACCGAGAACATCGATGCATACACTCAACGGATCAAAGAGGTACGAGATAAACTTTGTACCGTTTCAGTAAATATTGATACTGAGGATATCATTATTCATAGGATAAACAATCTACCCACTGCATATAACACCTTTAGAACGTCAATACGCACCCCGTGTCGAGCCTCTCACACTCGAAGAACTCCATGTCAATCTGAAGAGCAGTACATGGAGTCTCATAAAAAGAATCACCAAAATCATTTGGTTCAAAATACACATTTCTTTACCTCATTTCCCAACAATTTTCAGGGTCATAACAGAGGACGATCCAATTTTGGCAGAGGATTCAGAGGTAACAGATTCAATAGTGGTCGATCAAATTCAGGCAGAGGTGCAAGAAATTAGAATTAGAGCCCTCCTTTGTCGTCTGTACTCGGGGCTCCCCCCATCTCAACAACATCTAGTTTTCAAGAACACCAATGACTATCCTACTTCTGCACCTCCTACTCGTATTCAGTGCCAAATCTGTGAAATGTTTGGGCATAGCGCAGTTGACTATTTTCATCGTCTAAACTTCTCCTATCAAGGCTGAGGTCCCTCTTCCAATCTTCAAGCCATGACAGTTATGTCTCATACCTCCTCTCAAGTTGACCCGCAGGTATAGTTAACCGACACTGGGTTTAACACCCACCTTACTCTTGAATTGCACAATCTTTTCAATCCAATTGAGTATAATGGCGAGGAGAAAATCTCTGTTTATCAATTTTGTGTTGAACATAATTGTTCTTTATTTTTATGCATCTTTCTGTTGTATACATGATAAAAAAACGTGAGACCTTCTGCTTTAAAGACCAAGTGTTAATGGTCTCTACCCCATCCTTTCTTACTTTCTCAGATCCCTTGTAGCCTGTCTTAGCATTAAATCATCTTCTTTATTGTGGCACTCTAGGCTAGGCGACCCTAGTAATAATAAGGCTAAAATTCTTTTAATGAAAGCCAATTTTCCATGTAGTTCTTCTAATCTTGATAATTGCATTAGCTGTTTTACAAATAAAATGAGCAAATTTCCTTTTTCTGTTTCTACTTTTCTATCTTCCTCTCCCATCGAATTAGTTCACAATGATGTGTAGGGGCCCTCTCCCACCACCTCTAAGCTTGGTCATAGATATTATGTTATCTTTATTGATGATTATTCTCACTTTACTTGGTTCTTTCCCCTCCCCTATAAATCTGATGTATATTATGTGTTTAAGACTTTCAAACCTCTTGTTGAGAATTACTTTTCCACCAAGATTAAGACTCTATGAACCGATGGGGGTGGTGAGTATATCAATATTGTTTTCCAAATTTTTTTGCATGAACATGTCATATTACATCAAAAAAGTCATCCCTATACTCCTCAGTAAAATGAGGTTGCTGAGCGGAAGCATATGCATTTGGTAGAAATAGGACTCACACTTATGCATCATGCTTCTTTACCTCATGAATTCTAAAATTATGTTTTTACCACAACTGTTTATTTAATTAATCGCATGCCTAGCTCTACTCTTAGTGATATTCCTCCTTTTGAAAAACTCTTTGGTAAAATGACTGATTGATTATACATTTCTTAAGGTTTTTGTTGTACTTGTTATCCAAGCATAAGACCATATATGCAAAATAAGTTCTTTCTGAAGAGTATTTAATGTGTGTTCCTTGGTTATACTTTAGATCAAAAGGGTTATTTGTGTTATGATTTTGTTAACAATAAATCGTACACTTCTCGTCATGTGTTCTTTTATTAGCTTCTCTATCTGATTACATGTTATTGTACATGCTGGTGCTTCTAGTAATTCTAAATTACATGCTGGAAATTATGCCCATGATTTTGGTCTTCATACTGCTACTGTTTCTAATGAGGATTCTCACTTGCATCATGACTTTGAGCATTCTACTTCTGTTATGCATACTGACTTGAGCCAATTTCATGATATTCCTGATGATAGGCCTATTATTGACAATCTCCACACACTACCACACAATCCACTTATCCCATGCAAATTAGGTTCAAATCTGAAATTTCTAAATAGAAGGCTTTTCATGCATCTAGTCTAACTGTTCAGCTATCTCACATTGAGCCCACTTCTTTCACTTCTGCTTCTAAAAGCTCAGCTTGGAAAAATTCCATGATTAGTGAATATAATGTTTTATTGTCTTAGAACACTTGGACTCTTCTCCCTTTACCTCCTAATAAGAATCTTATTGGTTGTAAATGGGTTTACAAACTTAAGTACCATTCTAATGGCTCTATTGCTAGATATAAAGCTAGACTTGTAACTAAAGGTTTTCACTAACAACCAGGTTTAGATTATGGTGAAACTTTTAGTCCTATTGTTAAATGGCCAACTATTCTCATTCTCCTATCTTTAGCTACTACTTTTGGTTGGCCCTTGCAGCAAATAGATATTAAGAATGTGTTCTTACATGGTATTTTATCCGAAGAAGTGTATATGACCCAACCACAAGGCTTTGTTGAAAAGAATTTTCCTAACTATGTTTGTAAGCTTAATAAATCTCTTTATGGTTTAAAATAAGCCCCAAGGGCTTGGTTTGAAAAATTCACTTCTCATCTTCTTTCTATTGGATTTGTTGTATCTATGGTTGATACCTTTCTTTTTGTTCATTCTACTGCTGACTCTATTACTTACATCATACTCTATGTTGATGATATTATTATTAGCGATACTAAGGTTTCTAATATTGATGTTATTGTGCATAACATGCAACAAACCTTTGAGATGTCTGATTTAGGTGCTCTTAAATATTTTTTAGGCCTCAAATTAATAGAAACACTTCTGGTATTTTCATTAATCAAAAGAAATATGCTTGGGATCTTTTGTGCAAGGCTGGTATGACTGAAACCAAACCTTGCTAATCTCCTCTATCTAGCCATGCTAGTTCTCCTATGTCTGATGTTACCTTATATAAAAGTCTTCTTGGCTCATTGTAATATCTTACTTTCTCTTGTCCTGATATTTCTTTTACTGTCAATAGAATCTGTCAATTTATGCATTCTCCTACAACAACACATTTTACTGTTGTTAAACGTATACATAGATATAATGGAGGCACTATTGATCATGGGCTCCACTTTACTCCTAGTAATCTTCTTTCATAGGCTTTTACTGATGTAGACTGGGCTGGTGACCCTACAGACAGGAGATCTACATTGGCTCCAATGACGTGTCTTGGAGTGCTAAGAAGCAGCTCACTATTGCTAGGTCCTTCACTAAGGCTGAATACAAAGCCTTACCCAATACTAGTACAAAATTGAGCTGGATACAAAAAATTCTTCATGATTTTCATGTTTCCCAATCTCAGGCACCTATACTTTATTGTGATAATACTTCAGTTATTTCCTTTGCCTCTAATCATGTTCTTCATGCTCGCACGAAGCATGTGGAGATTGACTTTCACTTTGTTCATGAAAAATTGATGAAGAAAGATCTTGTAGTCAAGCATATTATATCTCAATATCAACTTGCAGATTTATTTACTAAGCCCTTGAGTACTCCTCGATTTACTTTTCTAAGAGAGAAACTCGTCCTAGATCCTAGGCTGAGTTTGAGGGGGTGTTAAAGTAAACAAATAGTTGGTTTTGTTTATTAGTTAGTTAGGGTTAGTTTTGTCTCTTCCCTTCTAACTATTGTATCTCTTCTTGTAACGCCCCGATCCCCGAGGGTTAAACATACGTGTAATTTCATAATTTTGAAATCTCTAATTCGAAACAAACCCTAATTTTGAGAAAATTTCCAAATTGAATTTTTTTAATTTACCCATGATGGAAAACCCCTAACCTTAAATAGCATAAGCATTAAACTTATCCATGATCGGAATCTTAATCAATAAATAGCTGAAGCGATAAAGTGTCTTAAACGCATAATTAATAAACCTCGAAGAACTGATTAAATTCTGAAATAAAGTCAAAACTTGAATCCATAACTCATGAAAGTTTCACTCATCATAATTCATAGAAAATCATAACGTAAAATAAACTACTTAAATAAACAAGTTTAATAGAAATTATTTTCCTAAGTTTTAAATCAAATCATAAACTGAAAACATAAATTCTTCTGATCTAACTGGTTATGGCAGTCTTCCACTCATGCTGCTTGCCATCACCACATGCATCATAATTAACTGTGGGGGAATGAGTATTTTAAAATACTCAGTAACAAACTCACATAATAACATTTATCCACATGTCATAAATGCAATCATGACATAGCATATCTGAACTTGACATAAAACATAAATTGAATAAAGTAACGTACTTGATCATGACATGGCTTAACATAACACTCAGATAACACGTGTCTCAAACAGAATCATTTAACAATCTTAACCATATCTTGGCTTGTCATACCCTCTAGCTAACAACCTAATCAGAACTGATCACACGTTAACTGAAACACATCATGACGAATTGAGCGATGAAACATATGGCACACATCGGACGATGAAATAGATGACACTCATTGGGCGACAGAACAGATGGCACTCATAGGTGATGAAAAATGTGAACAAATGGTACCTCATGAGTGATGGAAAACATTTACAGATGACACACAATGAATGACCAAAATATGAACAGATGACACCCTATGTGTGACAAAAGCGTGAACAGATGACACCCCATTCGTTTAACAGAACATAACGTGAATAGTCCTGATTTCTTGTTAACTAAAGGTCATGCTTAAGTTCATATTTTGCTTAATTGCCACTTGAATGAATTAACCTCATGACTTGCAGAATCCAATGTATAACAAAAATTAATCGTATAATGCATATTGATATATATAACATAATCAAACATGATAATATACTACGCAAAATCAGCCCTACTCAGACATTTATCTCATGATAATCACATTAATAACTGAACATTAATCAATTACCAAAGTGTTAACGAAATATAATAATTATTGAAAACTAGTTAAACAGATAAGAAATATATGATACAATTATAACATCAGAGTCACATCGTTATATAAGTCAATTTACACAAACATATATATATATATGAAAGTAACATGCTGATAGACAATTAAAGCTGATGAGAATAACACATATTACATTTATCACACGTAGGTCACATTACAATGTAAATTACTTACACAGAGCATATACATTTATAACAACATGGAGTCACACCATCATGTAAGCCCACTTACCTGAAGCGGAAGAATAAATTAAACAATTAATGACCTGAAATCCAAAAAAAAATATAATTACTAAATTGTTTTGAAATAAATCAATACAAACACACTTTAAATATAATATAAATAGAAAATAGAGTAAATAAAATGGTGTGAAAGGGTCTGAGCGAGGTCGGAAAATAATATATTGGGTTCAGAGTCAAATGATAAAGCTTCGGGTCAAATGGTTCAGACCGGGCTGGTTCAGACCAGTCTGGTTCAATTTTATCGACTAGGTCAGTTCAGACTGGTCTAGTGAAACTGAACCGGTTCGGTTCACGATGAACCGGTTCATGACAGAACAACTGGGTGCAAGACCCAGTTGCAGAACAAGAAAGCGAGAAAATAGGGGGAAGAGAGAGAGAGAAAATGAGAAGGAGAGAGAAACAAAGAGGGGAAGAAAAACAGTGAGAGAATCTGAGATGGGAAGAGAGAGGGGATATAGAGAAAAGCAGAGAGAGACAGAGAGCGAGAAAGAGGGAAACAAAGGGAGAGAGAAAAGACAGAGAAAGAAGAGAAGAAGAAACAAATTGGGAGAGAGAAACAGAAAGAGAAAGAGGGAAGGGGAAAGACCGAGAGAGAGCAACCAAAAGAACATATGCACGAATTATAGAGAGAAACAAAGGTGGATGAGAGAAAAACAAAGAGAGAGAAAAGCAAAACAAACTAAATAGAAATAGATAAAGGAGAGAACTCACCGAGATGCTTCCCTGGAAAACACAGAGAAGAATGAAGATGAAGATGAAGTGGGGGCACGATGAAGGCTCCCAAACGAAAACAGAAAGGAAGCAATTTGCTGAAATTTGGAGAAAATTTCAGAATTGGATATATATGATCATTGAAATAGAAAAATCCAGATTTAGAGAGAGAAAACGAGAAAAAAAAAATGAAGAGAGAGGGAAGAAGAAGAAAGAGGGGAAAATGAAAATTGACAATAAGGGATGCCCAAAATTGAAACGGAGAAGAGGGATCTAGAGCTTACAAATTGCAGAGATCAACGTTGGTGAGTTGCCAAAAATGAAATGAAGAAGGGGAGGAAGAACAGAGGCTTAGTGTGATCGAAGATGGTGCTTCGTTGTGGAGAAAATGCCCTTGGTTGGCGATGAAAGCTAGGAGAAAACAGAGGGTGAGAGAGCCTTCGCAGGTGGCTACGTTCAAAGAGAGATCCGAGAGTGGGGTTAGAAGAAAGAGAGGTTGCGTGAGAGAGATCAACATGGAGAGGTGAAGATTTAGGATATATATATTAGGTTAGGGTTAGCTTAGTGTGTATATGCACGTAGTGTGAGTGGGTTTCAATTGAAGGGTGAGATTGGCGAATCAAGGATAAAAATAGGGTTAGGCTAATACTAGGGTATACACAAGCATATGGTGTGAGTTAGATAAAGATAAAGGGAGAGAGAAGCAAAAAAAATCTCTTTTCTTTTAAATTCAATTTTAAACTAACTCATATATAATTAAAATTATTTTACTAAAATTATAAATAATCACTTTTTAAAATCAAATTTTAAAAAATCACTTTATCTTTTAAATCAATTTTACAAAAATGCCCATTTACGAAGGGTCAAGATATTACACTTTTTCTCATTTTTAGTGTTTTGTGCGAACACTTGCAGTGAACATAGGCGATTTTGATTTATCTTATTCTTCAACCTGCTTCTTCAAGATCCTCTCTTTCTCTCATTCAATTCTGATTTTCTTCATATGGTTGGAAATGCTAATTTACAAGATAAAATTCATTTCTTCCTCACGAAATAGTTTCTTTGAGTATGGATTCAGGTCTTAAATGACATGATTGCTCAAATTTATTACAAGATCATAAATTTATCTTTCATTAAAGAATCAATGAAACTAAGTTGAAATAAATAATTAGATAGGTTAATTATTATTTATCTAGCTCTAGCTATGAACTATTTATGGAGGATTGATATATATATATAGTGATTCTATANCTATTCAATTCTTTAGAACTAATTATAAAATTATATATTAATTAGAGAACTTATTTACTTGTCAATTTTTTATAAGAGTTTGAGATTATAGGTCTGTGGTTTCCGTGCCATTATTTGAACACTAGTTAAACAAGAAATGCGATTACGGTAACTATTTTAAAATAATCAAATTCTAAACTATTACACATTTTTCTAAATATATGATAATTGGAGTGCATTTCTATCACATACTATATGATAAGAACCAAATCAATTAATTTATGAAATTAACAAATATGTAAATAAATTGATTATTTAATATGTTAATTAGAAAGTATGGTGGGATCACGCTATTTACGCCTACTACCTGGAATATTTTCTGTGATTCTGATCTTTTTCTTGAATGAGATCAAGCATCAAAGACACCCTATGTGGCGTGAATTGTTCGATCACCTCCCTCAATTATTGGATAAAGGTTATCTTACAAGGTTTATCGGATAAAAGTTATCTAGTAATCAAAGTAAAGATTATCTTGTCACTTATCATATCAGAGTTAGCTGATAATTTAAATTACAGATAATCTTATCAAGAAAGACCTAACAAAGTCAAATGTTGAGTTGAAAGTGATCTCCTCCTTTGGAATAATGAGATCACGCCACACATGATAGTCAGGTCTTTGCATTCAAATTAGGGAATTGATCACCTATTAGATAATTGTTATCTATTTTGATATTAAAAAAGTTTAAATTTTGATCTCCTCATTTTAAAGAAAAATAATGATTTATACCAAAATAGGAGAAATATAAAAGTAATTGTCTCTCTCTCTCTTTCTTTCACATTCTCTCTGAAATTTACATTTTCTTTTATAAAAATAGAGAGAGATTACGATTCTTAGAAAATTTTGGCCACGAGAGAGAAAACTAGTGAAGAGTTTTTTCCCAGCTCCCACTTTTTCATGTGTTGAGATCATAGTGGAACCAAAAAATTTGGGTGTGTGATTCACTATCTTTCATTAAACGCCTACACGCCCGTCTATCTAAAGCCATAGACTAGACATGGAAGATATGAGAATTCAAAGAACCAGATCATTCTTAAAAAGTTCGAGAAAGCCAACAGTTCGTGAAGAGTTCAAAGATCCACTCTCATCATCACTAGAAAGTATAAGTCTAATTCCTTACATATTAAATTAATGTATAAGTAGATTGAACAGGCAAAAATATTTTTGAGGAAAAAAATTTGTTGCTAATGATTCGATCATCTACGTCACGCTTCTTATGTGCATGTTGGTTCTTGGTTTACTCACCCCTAGTTCCTTCTGAGAGTATGACTTATGAACTGCCACTCCCAAAGACTTTTTATGCCCTTAGTTTCTGTTATTAGTAGTAGTTCGACTGAGGAGAGAAGTTGATGCTACTATTTTTACGAGGAAAGCTTTTGAGAAAGAAGTACAGGGGAGATGTCTCATTATAATGGGTATTTTACATTCTTTACACAATATTTTTTCAGATGAATCGCATTCCATGGTTTCAGTAATTTCATTCCTTCACCCATTTCCAAGTGGTAATAACTACTTCCTCCTATTTTACGGATGATGTATAGTCTTTCCAATGTTGGTCTTAGCTCTCCTTCCATTTGGAAGATTTTTCTGAGGACCAGTTCTCCTGTCTGTAATCCCCATTTTCTCACTTCTTTTTAGAATAAGATCTCATTTTCGGATTGTAACGGGCCATTCTGACTAGGGCCACTTCTCTTCTTCCCTCTAGTTCATCAAGACCATTTTTCAGGAGCTTCTCATTTTGTTGTTCTTTTAGTTCTAACCTAATGGTAGGGCTTCCAATTTCTACAAGGATGACCGCTTCTGCTCCGTATGATAATGCAAATGGAGTTTCTCCCGTTGTTTCCCTGTGGGTCATTCTGTATGCTCATAGGACTGTGGGTAGCTCTTCTACCCATTTTTCTTTTATGGATTCTAGACGTTTCTTCAGGTTATCAAGTATGACTCGGTTTGATATTTTCACTTTTTGTTCCCCCTGGGGGTAGTAAGGCGTAAAGAAGTGATTCATGATTTTCAAATCTTTACAAAGTGTTCTTACCAAGCTCCCGGTAAACTGAAGTCTGTTGTCAGATACCAAGATCTGGGGGATCCCATACTTGAACACTAAGTTCTTCCTTAGGAATCCTTTTACCTATTCCTCATGAATTCCGGCGAAAGCTTCGGCCTCGATCCACTTAGTGAAATAGTCTGTTGCAACTAACAAGAAGCATTTTTTAGCATGCGCCATGGGTAGTGATCCAACAATGTCTAGGGCCCATTGCATGAACGACCAAGGACTAACCACAGTTTTGAGTTCCTCAGGGGCCATTTTTGCTACGGTCTCGAAACGTTGACACTTGTCATATTTTTCACATACTGTTTGACTTCATGATGCATTTGGGGCCATTAGTATCCTTCATTCATGACTTTGTAGGCTAGTGATCCGCCCTAGTGTGGTTTTCGTATATGCCCTTATGAATTTCTGTTAGTACATACTTGGCTTCTTTTTCTCGTAGGTACTTCAGGTATGGTTCCACAAATATTTTCTTATATAGTACTCCGTTAACCATTATGTACATGATACTTCATTGTCGTGTTTTTTTGGCAAGTAGTTTATATTCAAGAAGCATTCTATTTTCGAGCACGTTGGTTAAAGGGCTAATTATTTTGTCCTGCCATCTAAGCTCCCGTTCAATTTCTATATCGACCACATTGGTTAAAGGGAGCGGGATGCTTGGTTCTTTCAAAACTTCTACGGGGGCATTCCTTCTATAAGGGAGGTGTAATGAAGATCCTAGGCTTGATAGGGCATCAACATGCCCGTTCTCCATTCTTGGAATTTGTTGGATTTTATAATTTTTCAACGTTTTGAGGGGCTTCTTCCCCACATATCCTAACCGGACATTTGACTATTTGGTCAAGCAAGGATAGCGAATCACATAGATAAGCCCCTACCTGCCAGCGTGCGGATAGATAGGGTGGCTGGCCTCTCCTTCTCAAAATTCTTCTTTTCGCCCGTTGTAAGTACTTTATCATTCGTTCATCCTTTGTTGTGTATTCGCTCGTGACTTGTTTTACGTTCAGCATGCAATCGCAGAAAATCTTAACTTCAGTTAACTCATATATCTTGTAGCAGGGATATTCCCGCGATCAACGCTTCGTATTCTGCTTCATTATTGGACGCATTAAATTCAAAGGAGATAGAATGCTCCAATACTTCCCCAAAAGGAGTTTAAACCACCAACCCTGCTCCTGCTCCTCTATTATTTGAAGCCCCATCTACAAAGAGTGTCCAGCCTCCACTTTCTCTCATTTAGTGAGCTTCGTGTTCAACTTCCCCTCCTGTGAAGTCGGCTACGAAGCTTGCTAATGCCTATCCTTTTATTGATGTTTGGGGCTCGTAGCTAATGTCGTATTGGTTCAGCTCAATTGACCATTTTACTATTCTTCAACTTGTCTCCGTCAATTTCAGAAGGCTTTTAATGGGAGATTTGGTCAATACTGTGATGTTGTGGGATTGGATGTAGGGCCTCAGCTTTCGTGTTACAATTACAACCGCTAATACTAGTTTCTCTAATCGTTTATACCTTGTTTCTGCCGCTACAAGGCTTTTACTTACATAGTATACAGCCTTCTGCTTCCTTTATTCTTCTTTGATGAATACCACACTGACTGCCCCGTTGAGACGATTATGTATAATAGAGGTTGTTCCCCTGGGATAGGTTTGAAGATTAAAATGGGGGTAGTTAAGTGCTCTTTAATTTCGCAAATGCTTCTTCACAGTATTCATCCCAATCATTTTTGGAATTTTTTTTGTGATCTTTCAAAAAATGGTTTGCATGTGTGCGTTGACCTGGAGATGAACCTGTTTAAGGTGGGAAATCTTTCCGTTAGTCCCTAGAGTTTCTTGAGGTTCCACGGGGACCTCATTTCCATAATTTCCTTCACTTGGTTAGGGTTTACTTCGATTCCCCGTTGTGTAATTAGATTTCCAAGGAACTTTCCCGCTGACACCACAAAAGTGCATTTCTCCGAGTTTAGCTTCATGGAATTTTACCTTAGAATAGAGAAGGCTTCTTTATGGTCTTGAACGTGGTGTCCCCGCTTCTTACTTTTGACCACCATGTCATCAACATAGACTTCTATATTTTTTCCAACTTACTCGCGTAAAACTTTGTTCACTAACTTTGATAAGTCGCGTCGGTATTCTTTAGCCTAAAGGGCATGACTTTGTAGCAATAAATGTTGTACTGAGTAATGAATGAAGTCATTTCCTGATCGAGTTGGAACATCCTTACCTAATTGTAGTCTGAGTAAGTGTCCATGAAGCTGAGCAGTTCGTGCCCATAAGTGGCATCTACCATCTGATCTATCCTTGGCAGCGGGTATTCATCTTTGGGGCATGCTTTGTTTAGGTCACTCAAGTCGATGCAGATTCTCCACTTTCCGTTCCTTTTTGCACCTTTATTACATTAGCGAGCCATTCGGGGTAGTTCACCTCTCTGATGAAACATGTCGCTAAGAGCTTCTCAACTTCTTCTTTGACCACTTGATTCCTCTCAGAAGTGAAGCTTCTCTTTTTTTGTTTCACATAGTGTTTAACCTATGACAGATGATTTTCTTCGGTATGCCGGGCATTTCCTGTGCTGCTGCCGCGAACACATCATTAATTTCCCTTAGGAATTCTATCAACTTCTTTTTCTCACTTTCTTCCAGACGAGCACCAATGTTTGTTATCTTTTGGGCTCCCTTCTCTAAGTATAGGGGCTCCGTTTTCTCTCTTGCCTCGTACCTTGGGCCATCCTTCTCGCCTCCCTGTAATTGCTATAGATTCACGAGTCCCTCGACCTTTTCTGACTTTTTTTTACAGACTCTAAAGCAGTTACTGAACAGATACGAGTCACGGCCTGGTCGCCTTTTATTGTTTTCACTCCTTCTGGAGATGGGTATTTCAACACTTGGTAGAATGTTGAGGGTACAACGCCATGTCTTGTCTAAATCATCGAAGATGGTCTACGGGATCAGATTTTCCTTCATAACATTTGAACCTGGGCATAATGATTTTTTAGGTACGTGTGCTACTAGAACTTCTGGGCCTAACGATGTCCTGATAAGAGACTCGAGGTCCCTCTTTGCCGTACTCCCAAGATTTCTTATCTCTATCATTTTTGGTCGAACAGCTCCTTGACTGCTTCTTTTAACATGATTCGTGGTTGTCGAACCTCTCCCGTAGTTTCCTTCACAAGGTTTCATGATTTGACTTCTTTTTCTCATCGTATGCTTCTGCCATTCTCGTGGTCGCCTCGCCTTTTGTCTCGTTGTTTTCCCTCAGAGTGGGTTTCATGTTCGTCATCATTCAGCTGTTGGCTTACTTCTGCTCGTGTTTTCACGAGTTGATTTGCTCTTTCACATTCTGCCATGCATCATGCATCACTTCAATATTCCTTCTTTCCATCTCGTGCATCATGTTCAGGATCGTCTGCAGCATTTCCGTGGAGGGGGTTGGTTGATCTGCATGCTCGTCTTCATTTCTAGGCATGTTGTCTCAATGTAAAGTCGTGTTGGATCTGGTTCTAGGCATGTTTGTGATTTTGTAGGGTAGGTCTGTTGCGCCTTTTTCTCAGACTCTCAATGAAAGCACTAAAATGTAAAGGATTTTTCCCTTCCTCCTCAAGATTAAAGGAAAAATGTATTGATGCTGATCAAATTTGTATTAGTGTTAATGATACGTAATGAAATGCTTGATAATCCAAAAAATCCTCTAGAGTTCAAAGTCTGTCCTTTTATTGAATATATCGGCTTCATATATATCTCTCAATTGCATGGGTTTTACTACAAAATAAATCAAAATATCATATGAGGTCAGGCCTAGGATAACACCCATTCGTGTGATCTCCTTTCTTCTTTATCTTACATATGTCATACTCAGCCGCCCATCGATCACTATCACATGGCATTTCCTTGTGGTTCTGAGCCAATTAATCAGAACCACTTAAAGACTTACCAATTTGTCTTGTCTAAGTGATGCAGTCTTACCCAATCAATAATGACCATTTGACTGTCAATCTGAACTCTTCTTTTCATTTTGGCGTTTTGTCCTGCCCAGGAGGTAATGATTCCCCGTTCTCGAGATGTCAGTTCCCATTTTGGAGGTCGGTTCTCGCTCTGGAGGTGATGATCTCATGTTCTCAAGATGTCGATTCCCGTTCTGGAGGTGATGATCTCTTGTTCTTGCAATGTACGTTTCCTTTTAGGAGACGATGAGCTCACGTTCTCGAGATGTCAGTTTTCGTTCTGGAGGTGATGAGCTCCCGTTCTCGAGATGTCTCACGACTTCAGTCAGTCATCCATTTTTGCTTTCTTGACGCTTCTCATGAGTCCTGGGTGAGTCTCTTTTGTTCTTCGTGACAGTGAAGTATTTTTTACATGTTCATGCACTTTTATGGAAAAACATTTGGGTTAATTTCACAAAGATCCCATTAACTTTGGATATTTTTAACGGTACCCCTCAACTTTAACTTCTTGTTCAGAAACCCTTAAACTTTTGTAAACAATAAAAAACACTCATTCCGTCCAAAATTTCATCTTTTCCTGTTAAATTAGTCAAGTGAATCGCATGTCACCGTGAATGCCAATTAAGCATACATATTTACCCTTGAAAACCTGGAATATTAGTTTTTATCTTTGTCCTCCCTCACTTCTCTCTTTCTACACCTCTTCAATTTTCCAAAATTAGAGCAAAGTCCAGACTCCCCTCCTGTGGAAAGTTGCTTTATTTATACAATTTTACCGCAACCTTTTAACAAATCTATTACATAATCCAATTTTTTACAAGATGTAAAAACTCACAAGAAGTTAATTCTGCAGATTTCTATTCTTATCAAATAATCTCTCTTTTTTAGGGAGAGAGAAAGAGAGGAATTGGAACTCGCAAAAAACCGAGAAGTGGTTCTTTTCTCATTTCTTCATGCTAACTAGCTCCTAAGAGTTAACGACCTCGATCGACATTTGAGATATTAAATAGGCTTTTTCTTTAGAGACAAGACAAAAGAAATGATTTGTCATCCTCGTCTTGTTAGATGTCGTCATTCTCGACTTGTTGTCACTGATTGTCACCATGGCAATGCTTACCAGAAGAGAAAACTTTCAGAAATTCAAAATATCAAAAATCAAAAGCCCGAAATCGCCTTTACAATTCAGTTTCGAAAATCAAATGAACTTTCACAAAATCGAAAACCCCTTCAGAATGCAACTCTGTTTCAAAAATTCCAAATCGAAATGCAAACTCATTGTGGGACAGTTATCGACGGAGACAGTAAGCAACTCTTACTCGACGGCCAAGCAAAGCGATGGCGATGGCTACTCAACGGCGATAAAAGCTCTCTCTCCTCTGCGATGCCCAAACACGTAGTGTGCCCTAATTGATACTAAAGAAGACGATTTGTTAAGGGTCATTTGTAGTAGTAGACATTTTAGATATTTGATTTAGAAATATATACTCATTTTTCAATTCTAAGAATTCTATATCACTCGGCTTACAAAATTAAATTAAATAAATTGTTCATTTTTCCTCCTAATGCATATCTATTTTCGATGCATATCTATGGTTCACAGTACACATAATTGATATTATTACTTGAATATTTCAAGTAGTTGTTTATAACTACTTGAATCATTCAAGTCATTATTTTTATTATGTCAGTCAACAACCTAAATATCAGATGATTACTTGAAATGTTCAAATAATCATAAAAGTGACTACTTGAACCTTTCAAATAATTATTTTTTTATTAGTCAACAATCTAAACACCATATGACTACTT
Organism: Datisca glomerata; assembly: GCA_003255025.1. Lineage (NCBI taxonomy): Eukaryota > Viridiplantae > Streptophyta > Magnoliopsida > Cucurbitales > Datiscaceae > Datisca > Datisca glomerata. The sequence goes on from QANY01001753.1 coordinate 1,254,790, forward strand.
GAAGAGTTTAAGTAGTTGTTTATAACGATTTGAAAAGTTCAAATAATCATAAACAACTACTTGAACCCTTCAAATAATAATATCTATGATGAGTATTGTGGGTTAGAGGGAAGATATATGCAGTGGGAAGGAAAAATGAACAGTTTATTTGATTTGATTTTATGGTCAAGAAATATACAATTCTTAAATTTGAGAAATGAGTATGTATTTCTAAATGAAACTCGTGAATGATATGTTATTACCAATTACTCATTTGTGAAGGGGCTTTTGATTTTTTTAAGCCTATGAGGGCAATTTTGTTTGTTTTATTATCATCCAAAGGCACGTGCAAGGCACATGTTAAAGTTTAGAGGAAGAAAATGGATTTTTGGACGGAAGAGGTGTTTTTTATTGTTTATGAAAAATGAATAGTCACTGAAGAAAATGTTAAAGTTGGAGTAGGGTTACAAAAATTATCAAAGTTGACGGATTTCTCTGAAATTAACCCTAATTTTTATGTAATATCTATAATGTAATTTTAAAGATCTTCTGTGATAAGTTTTTTAAAATTTTCTTAAGCATATTTTGAATTGGAATATACTTTTTTTTTTTTTACAAAAAATAACTACGTTTAAATTAATATTGTTATTGTTATACTTCCATTTTTCTCTCTACTTATGTGCTTAGTTTGAAAGTCTAAGTTGTTCATACATTTTATTTTGCTCCCATTTTAACCTCATTAGCTTGCAATCCAACCGTAAATTATGTTAATATATGGTATGATTATATTAATAATTTAATTTAATATAAGGGGAAATACTTTAAGAACTATGGAAATCCACCATTTATTTAATATTATATATGAAAATCTAGGATATATATATATGTATGTATGTTGATGTTCCAATATTTTTCTTTTTTCCAAGACTGATTTAGTTCAAATAATTTTTTGCTTTTTATGCATTTTAGTGATGTTCGTAACCCGGTGCGAACCATGAGTGTAGAACTAGTATTTTTGTGTAGCACATATATATTTGACTATCTATACACAATAATCAACATTACCTTAGCAATATTTTATTAGTATTTGCTTGTAGATATATAAAATCTCAGTCCAACGTAGTCACGAATCACTTAATGACTGCTTTAAGAACTGCAAAAAGGACTAGAACAATCCTAGCAACATTAACACCGTTGTGGGACTTAACCTTGTATACTCTAATGATTGACTCAAAGAAGCATTTTTGGAGAGTAACAATATTACGCGTGGGAAAGAATGAATATTGTTAATGAGAGGGGCACCATCTATTTATGGACACTTGCTTTTGAGACTACGCGTTGCATGTGATAAAGTAAATAATAAAAAATTATTCAATGTAATATTTTAAAGATGATTAGGTACTAAACATACAATAGTTAAAGATATGTAAAAAAGAAATGATATAGCGTTGTGTGTGTTTGTCAAATTCATATATTAGTTTTGACCAAATCTATATAGTTGTTTTAAACTCTGTTCTTTTTAATTATAATTTTAACTAATAAATTAAAATTTGATTCATTTTCACATTTCTATGTGTATTATTTTCAATCCATGCATGTTAAGATACATCTTAATTGAATTTTAGCTCAGGTGATTTTATTAAGGAAAAAGACTAATATAGTCTAACAAATAATTATATGAGTAATTTGAAAAATATTACACAAAGTGTTACGGAATAATTATTCAAAACAATCTACATCTAATTTACAATATTTAATTATTAGGTATGTATAGGGAAAGTTAGGAATTCTAAAAATAGTTTGGACAAAATTGTTTAAAATGATAAAACTCTAATTAACAATTGAATTAAAAATTATTAATATTTAAGGGTGATTTTTGTCTAAAATATTTCTCCCTCCTCATCCTCATTTATATGTAATATAGATGTTGAGATGAAATTTAGTTTATCCAAGGATCTCGATTTGAATTTGAATGGAAAGACATCTTTGGTAAATATCTCTTATTAATGAGAGATATTTTTGTAACACCTGGAAAATATAAATGAAAGTTGTAGATGCAAGGGTGACGTGAATGAATATAAGAGTGGTCTAATCCTTAACAAGTAACCGAAGTAACGCCTAAAAATGTTGAAGATGGCCACGGAAGGTGAAGGGGGAGCACTCCAAACACTCAAAGGTGGTGACAAAATACTCTAAAAAGAAAATGGTGCTTTCCCCCTTTAAGGAAGGGAGAGAAATGAGACTCTCTCTCTAGGATTTTCTCTTCCCCAAAATGAAGGAGAGGCCCTCCTTTTATAGGTGACAAAAAGAGAGGATCATTGTAACTAATCCCTTGACTAGCTACAGGCTCACCTATCCAAATGTGCTACCTCAACTAATTTAATCACGCTGAGGTGTGCAAGAGGAAGATCTAATGTGGCCAATCAGAGGATGCCACGTGGGGCTCACGGAGTGACCATGATCTAAGGGGAATATGCATAACTGATGGGGTTCAAGGGCGGTATCCATCCAAAACCTCCTCTCAAAGAGATATCTTAAGACTAAACCCACTCCCCAAGGTGGGAGGGTAGCACACTTTAATGTTCAAAGTGGTCATATTGGAAGAGGTATGTCATTTCCAATACGATGTAACATCGCCCCTAATCCTATCAGTCCACAGCCTTCAAAGCATTCCTAGGCAATCATACGTCCACTCAAGTATTTGTCAATTGACTTAATGTTTGTGAAGTGATAACACGCTGTACTAGCATAGCAATACGTCTTGTCTGAAGTGTATTATTATTGTCTTCGAGTTACATTATAAAGGTGATCCAGGCACCTCCATGGTACACCCATAAAGGCAGCACCCCATGGTACTACCATGGGGACGACACCCCATGGGTACCTCAAGGGTGGCACCCATGAGTGCTACCTCAGGGGCGGCACCCATGAGTGCTACCTCAAGGGCGGCACCCATTGGTGCTACCTCAGAGGCGTCACCCCAAGGAGCATCCATGGGGGACGACACCCCATGGGTACCTCAGGGGAGGCACCCCAAGGGGTGCGTGTACCCCTTGGTGCATCCATGGGGAGGCACTCTCGATACGCCGTAAGAACTAAAGAGTATGTGTTTTAAAACAATTCATAATAAATAATCACTTAATATTAGAAAAATCAAACTCCTTAACAAACTTAAAAAAATCAAGAAGATTTACTTAAATTTATTTAAGAACTAAAGACTATGTGTTTTAAAAATTCACTAACTAATTAAAAGAGTAGAACATCAAATAAATATTTTCAAAATCTTTCAAAAGAAGATTCATTTACCGTTGACCATTGATAAAAACTCTAGGCATTTTCAACAATATACTCTTCATCCACTGATATGGTAACTAAAATAGTTTATGATAAAATGGAGTAGTACAAAAATATACTCCGCAAGCAATATTTCACATATGTTATAGAGAACAACATTCACAATCACATGTTAAATATATCATGCACATAGAATTTTCATATCTTTTTTAGAGTTTGATGGGCAACTTTCACTAGAGTTAGCCGCTACCAAGATTGTCAGGATTATAATTTTGACTCTGATTAGTGGAAGCTACTTACGAATTGGATCATTGGATTAAATCAAGAATCATAAGGTAATATTAAATATTAATAGTTAAAATTAAAAACATAGAGGCACGTACGAGATTCTTAAAAAGATATAATTATTATAACTAACTAAAATCATGTAGTGTCATTAATTTATTACATTTAATTACTTTAAGACATCCACCACTAGTTAATACATTTTAACTTATAAATTTGACACATCACACTATAAATTTGCTCTATCAATATGAAATCTTAGAACTTCACCTAATTGTTATTTTAAATTAAGAAAAATAAATAATAAATATGAAAATATAGTCAGTGTTTCAATATGGTAAGAGCACCATTAAGTTTGTAAAAATCTAACTGGGAAGGTCTAATTCCTAAGTTCAAATTTAATAAATTAATAGTGCATATCATAAAATAAATAAATTTAAATATAATAAAATAGTAGTGATGGAGGTAATCCTAATTTGATAAGTTAAAATATAACGTGACGTAACTCTTAAAAGGCATATAAAAAGTCAAATGTTTGATTAAATACAAAATAAATCTATCTTTGTTACGTAAGAACTCTTGGTTCAGTGATTAAATGATCAATAGTTAAACCCCTTGGATAAGGGTTCAAATCACACTATCAATTCTCCCTTAACTACCTTGCTAATAAGCCAAATTATAAGATTGGTGGGATTGTGTATGGATCGCAAGGTCCTACACGATCTTGGGGTGATCCTACTACGATCTCACATGTTTGTGATTTCATACTCGATTCACATCGTTTAGAAATTATTGTACGTTTTTATAAACTAGAACGCAATTCTAACAATTACGGCCACCACTCCAAAAACAGAGTAGAGATTACTCATCAGCAATTGTTAGCTTGTGAGGTAATTACAAGTCACATTCCTCACAAGTACAACTCTACACTAAATGGACCAGTTGTAACATGTAGTCTTACTAGACTAACCAGAACATATAGTAGAAATCCTCTCCCAAAGAATAACGCAAATAGAAATATTTCATAAAGGACAAGGTAAATAAATGAGAATGGTAGGTACGTGACTCTAGTGGCAAATAACATTTTTCTTCATGCATTTGTATAAAATTCCTTCTTATCTTATAACATATTTTTTAAGTTCTAGAAGATCTAACATAACACATCAACATAACAATGTAACCATAACAAGAACAAAGAAAATATCACAAATCATAATACATCACAAAATACAAATATGATTCCATTATAATTTTTAGACAAACAATTTAAACAATTATATATGCAAAGTTTCACTTCCTTATATAGCTCTATGATGCCAAAAGTTAGAGATCTAAAAGAATCAAGGTAAATTTTGACTTTAGATGTTTTTCATATGGTAATGAAAAAAATAGTTTTTGAAACTCAGCTTTAAAAAATTCATATTAAATTTTATAGAACACAAAATGTTGTAAAACTTAACTCCATGCACTAAAACCTAAAAAATATCTCAGAAAGCTTTGTTTAAAATTTTAGACTTTTTCGAATTGGGTTTCCTATTAAATATTATCCTTAACTATGGAGAGTCTGACTATGATCTAAGATCTCAATTTTTTGAACTTTAACTAAATAATTGAGATGCCAAATATAATTTGAAATGATGAAATTTTACAGAATTACACACATTTATGAAAATATTATGTAAATTTTGTAGCTAAAAAAGAGGTCGCTTAAGCTAAAATCGAAGTCACCAAAGTCAAATGATATGCTCCAAGTTGTCTAGCTTCTAGTGGAGACTCCGAGTAATTTTTAATATAATCAAATAAATTTGTAAATTACGAAACTCTTACAAGAACAAGAATTATTTCTTATATAACCTAAGAATAATTTCATAAGTTTTTACTGTTCTTTTTATAGTGAAAGAAAATAATTTCTATCTACTGTCATATTCTGTCGATAATTCATGACTAGCTTTTTTTGAAAAGGTAAATATGCTTCCACCGAAGAAATTACACCAATACAATTAGCATACTCTAGGTATAAAATAAAAAATGAAGAATGGTAAGAATGATCCTAAAATAAATTCTATGAGTATAATGGCCCACCAATTTAATAGAATGTAAAAATGATCCACTTCTCATAAATAGTTTCGTTTAAAACACATTATACCTAAAAACTTATACTTTCATTTTCTTTATGCGGTAAACACTCTCTCCCTCTCTCTCCCTCCCTCCCTCCCTCTCGCGAGATCTCCATCTTCATTTCATTTTTTTTGTGAAAAGGGAGAAATTATAATGGGAGATCTCATGCCCATTATTCGTTCAATTGTATCTCTCATCAATAGGTAAATACATCGATAGGTAATATAGTTTACCTATTGTTAAGAAATTCTTGCTTACTCTTATGATACATTCTAATGTATCAAATTTTTTATCATTCTCCTATCTTTTTTGGACGCTGGCAAAATATAGATATCATCTTCAATTTTACAGTCAATCACTTTTGTAGATAAACATAAAAAATAAAGTGGAACGTCCCTTTGTTAAGTAAATAATTCTTTAACGATAAGTAATAAAAATATTTACCTATTTCAGATTTCGAAAATAACATAAATAAAATTAAGAAAAGAAAGGATTTTTTAATGATTTTTGCAGATTTACTATAGATTAGACAAATCTTTTAAAAGCAAGTTGAACAAGAGCAGAACTTGGAGAAATATCATAAATAAACATAAGAAAAAAAATAAAAGCGATATGAAGTTAGTCTCAGAGGTTACGAAACAAGTGAAAATGGTAAAATAGTAAGTCAGTAACTAACTTAAAACTTCATAAACTTAAAAATATTAATTTTTGCATATATACATATAAATGGTTATTCTTACATATAAATTAATAAAAATAGTCATGTACTACAATTTGTGGGAAAAAAATAATAAAAGAAGAGCAATCAAGCCCAAATAAAAACACCTAATCAATACACTATTAAGGAAGCCCAAGTCTAATATTTACGGTAGACAAATATTTTTAAACAACCAAAATTTCTCCCTAATAGCCCTAATTATACAATTTGAAACCTCTAGGCGACCGGTCTTAGAAACCCTTGAATCAATGGATTAGACGCACTTTAGAATACTCGGAACAAATTGTTGTTGATCAGATTAGAACCTAAAGGAAACCAAGTCCTTAATCTTGAGATGCCAAAGAGGTTGATCATTCCATTAATAAGTCAAAATTCCATATTCTACGAAGAGTACAAGAAGGTAAGGTAAATACCCGTCGAATAAAAATATTATTGATAAACTGAAGTTTTTCACATCTCTGTCTTTTTTATAAAGAAACCCCTAAATAATGAAGAACCTTCTAGAAGATTACAACTAATGATAATAAAAAATAAAACCCTACTTTATCCCATGCATCCTGAGGCTGATCAAAATAACTAAAAATAAAACAAAACCTTACTTAAGCCCATACACCCAATTACTTAAGCCCATACACCCAGTTAGGCCCTAAAACAATTAACATTTGAATTGGGCCTCATGTCATGGATCCTAATCTTTGTTCTTCCTGATCCAAGCTTTGCATATAAATATAAATACTATCCTTGGTGAAGCTTTAGTATCTTCTAGATTAGTCTTAGAATCTTCTAGAAACAGCCTATATGTCATGCACTTTCATGATTAAGCTTTGGAAAATATCTTTCATCATCTTTGTTCTTATCCTAGTCATTGGACCTCCAATTCCTTGAAATGAATCTTGAGAATATTTTAAAATGACACCTCGTTCTCTATTATTACCTCCATCTTCTAAAAGATTTATCCTTGAATCTCCTACATCAAATAAATATAAGTCAACCACATTAAAAGTTGCGTTAACATTACCATAGTTGCTTAGAAAATCTAGTTTGTAGGCATTGTCATTTATTCATTACAAGACTTGAAAATGTCCATCTTCTCTAGGCTGCAATTTTGATTTTCTTTGTGTAGGAAACCTCTCCTTACACGTGCAACCAAACCCAATCTCTGGGTTGAAAAAAAAACCTTCAATCGCCCCTTATCGACTTGTTTAGCATATTGCTCATTCTTTCTTTCAATGTTAGTCCGAACCTTGACATGTAAATCCTTAAGAAAATCTGCATTTTTCTTACCATCAAGATTAGAATGAACATAGCTGTTATATGCAAACTCAATATGCTTGTTATATGCAACTCAATATGTTGTAAACATTTCTCTCATTACCTTAAATTCTTTTGAATAATAGCAACCGATAAAGTAGCGAGTGTCCTATTAACTACTTAGTTTGACCATCTGTTTAAGGAAGTGCAACAATAGAAAATAAGAGTTTAGTTCCTAATTTATTTCATAAAGTGCGTCAAAAATGACTTATGAGCTTACTATCTCTACCACTAACAATTGTCTTAGGCAACCCATGCAATTGAACCACTTCTTTGAAGAATAAATCAATAATATATGTTGCATCAATGATTTTAGAACATGCAATAAAATGGGACATTACTACTTTGAGACTTTGGTAATCCTAAAATAAAATTCATAGAAATATCAATCCAATGTTGGTTAGGTACATGTAAAGCGGTATACAAGCCATGCAATTTAACTTTAGATTTTACTTGCCTACATATAATGCACTTATCATAAACAGATTAAACATCATGCTTCATATTAGGCCAATAAAAATGCTCACATAATATATCTAAAGTTTTTAGGACACCAAAGTGCTCCATCAAACCGCCCCATGAACTTTCCTAATAAGCAACTCACGAACAGAACAAATAGGCACACATAATTTCTCTTTCTTGAACAAAAATCCTACATGCCTATAATAATTACCAAACGCACACTTTTCACATGCATTCCATACTTGGCTAAAATCAAAATTATTATCATACAAATCTTTAAGCAATTCAAAACCAAGTAATTTAGTTTGCAAAGAAGTAAGTAATGTATACCTCCTAGACAATGCATCAACTACAATATTTTTCTTTCCATGTTTGTATTTTATGACATAAGAAAACATTTCTAGGAACTCCAACCACTTAGCATGTCTTTTATAAAGCTTATCTTGGAATTTCAAGAACTTCAAGCTCTCATGATCAAAATGAATGATGAATTCCCTCGGTCACAAGTATTGCTACCATGTTTGAAGAGTCATCACTAACGCATAAAGTTTCTTATCATAAATAGGATAACTCAAGGCTGTCCAACTTAGCTTTTCACTAAAATAAGCAATTAGTTTATAATCGTGCATCAAAATGGCCCCTATTCCAATTCGAGATGCATCACATTCTTCCTCAAAAGCTTTATCAAAGTTAGGCAAACATAACAAAAGTGCATTAGTTAGCTTGTCTATCAAACTCTTGAAAGTTCGATTATGCCATATTCCCACTTAAAAACAACATTCTTTTTAACAAGTTCATTCAAAAGTGCAGCAATAGAATTAAAGTCTTTAACAAACCTTCGATAAAAACTTGCTAACCCATGAAATCTTCTTACCTCGTTCGCATTCTTAGGTGTAGGCCAATCACTTATTGTCCTTAGCTTTTCTTCATCAACACTAACTCCCTGTGAACTTACAACATATCTAAGAAACACAATGCATTACATGCAAGTGTTTCACATGTTTATCCAGATTTTTTATATAAACTAAAATATCATCAAAGTAAACTACCATAAATTTTTCAATGAAAACACGCAAAATATGACTCATTAACCTCATCGATGTACTAGGCGCATTAGTTAAACCAAAAGGTATTACTAACCACTTATACAATGCATATTTAATTTTAAATGTTGTTTTCCATTCATCTCCCTCTTTCATGTGAATTTGATAACAATCATTCTTTAAATCAATTTTAGAAAGCAAACGAGAGCCACATAATTCATCAAGAATATCATCGAATCTAGGGATTGGATGTATAAACTTTATCGTTATCTTGTTAATGGCTCAACAATCCACATACATACGCCATGTTCCACCTTTCTTTGGGACTAGGATGACAAGAACCGAACATGGACTAAGACTCCCTTACAAAACCCTTTTGCACCAACTCATCCACTTGCGCTTGTATCTCCTTGGTTTTCTTAGGTAATTCATGATGAATCTCCCTGGGAAATAGGTCCTCGAATTCCTGCAATAAAGACAACACAATTAGGCAAAAAGGGGTTAAAATCATTAGTAGAAAAAACATCCCTAACATAAGTACAAGTAGTTGCTGCCACGTAATCAAAAGACTCTTAACCTCACTTTTTTTCAAAAAAATGCACTTAATCTCTTCTCTTATTTTGTACACATTTTGCCCACTTTTTCTCTCGGTCTCACTCTTTTCTTTGAAATTTTTCCTTTCATCTCACTCTCTCTCTCTCTCCCTCCCTCTCTCTCTCTCTTTCTTTCCTTCTTGATCACAAATATGTTTCTCTCTCATTTTGTACTCATTTGATATTTTAATCTGATCTTCATAAGCTTGCAAAAGTGTAAGAGGGGTGAATACAAAAATTATGTTATTAAATGTAAAAGGAAGAATGATTTTTGTATCCATCGTGTGTTTCCTTCCTATCAAACTGCCATGGTCAACCAAGCTAGATATGACAAGTATACATTGGTGTCACATAAAAAAGAACCTCATCCATATATTTAGCAATTGAAAAAGAAACCAAAACTTGTTTGGTTATCTTCATTTCTCCACATTCATTGAGTAATTAAAACTTGTAAGGCTTATGATGCTATCAAGGTATTGAATTCCATCTTATCTATCAACAACATACTAGTAACATTAGTACAACTCTCATTATCAATAATCATAGTACATACATTGTCTCTCACTAAGCAACTAGTGTGGAAAATTTATTCTCGTTGCTCCTCATTACCATCATTCTTAGGTTGTATGTTTAGTGTTGTCCTTGCCTAGCAACTCACCTATACCAGTTCTTCAATTTCAACATCTGAACAATCCTCCAACGGTGGCATCTCATCCTCACTTGAACTATCACTTTCGATCTCATAATTTTCCAACATAATCATCACTCTTTTGTTTGGGCAATGTGAAGCAATATGCCAAAATCTTTGACACCTAAAACACTTAATATCTCATGATTTAAAAGAATATTTAGTTTTAGTTTTACCTTTGACAATAGCAACCAACTCCTTTGACTTTGCTTCTTCTTTTGATTTTGTGGAGTTTTTGTGATCTTTCCAATTTGACTTTCATGAAGAACTAGAAGACGAACCAGATCTAAACCTCTTTGATTTGAGTTGCTTCTCTCTAGTTAATGACTTTGTGCAATAGCTTCTCTAGCTCCACATAATATTACAAATATATCACATCAGCAATTTCTTTATCTAAACCATAATTAAACCTTGCCATGGTAGCCTCACGACCTTCTCTTTATAATATAGTCTTCCACGTTCATGGACCGTGCAACCAGCCCTTGCAACTTTCTTTGCAAATCTCTATAGTATTGACTAGTAATAAATCTCTTACGCATCACCACTTTCATGTCCTCTCAAGTATGAATAGCTCTCTCCTCAATCCTCTTCCTATTTAGCACTAATTGGTCCCACTAAATACTTGCATAGTCACTGAACTCCACAACTGCAAATTTGACTTTCTTTCCTTCTAAATAATTATGGCAATCAAACACATGTTCAACTTTTCTTTCCCACCCCAAATACAACTCTGGATCATTCTTTCATTGGAATGTAGAGATCGTCATTTTAATGCTACCCGAATTACTATCCCTGTTTTATCCAACCTCTTTCTTCTCCTAGAATTAGAATTCTCGACCTTTAAATCTTCTTATTCCTCAAACACATGTCTTCTATTAGATTTAAAACTAGCAGATGATTGTAAACCATCCAATCTCACATTCATAAACTTAAACTGATCATTAATAGCCTTTATAAATATTTTCATGTCGATCTCTTCTAGTTCTCACACACTCCCTCACATGTTTTCACTCAAATCAGATTGTTATCACTCGTGTTCACTCTATTTTTGGCTTTTCTCAATGATGATCTCACCACTCGTACCTTTTATCACTCAAGTCAGTCCTCTTTATGTTCTTAATCAAATAAAAAATCAACAAATCTCAATGAGCAATAGGTTAGATGGTGACAATTCTGAAAAATCAGAACTTTAAAACTTAGTTGAGGCAAAAGGTGAAAAAGCGACTAACTTTAAGGAGTCAAGAAAAATAAGAAAAACTTCAAAAGGAAGTAAAATACATGCGAAAAAAAATCACTAGAATATGAAACTAATTGATAGACAAAGCAAATGAAACAAAACACCCTTATATATGCATAAAGCAGCCTTGTAGATTGAACAATCTCTTTTTTTTAACACAAGTAAGAAAACCAAAAAAAATTGGAAATTTTCTTTGGATCTAAAATTTTGCAGATAAGACAGAAAAATCTTAAAAACCTCAGAAACTGTTGATGAAAATTTGGGTGAATGAGTTTTATATGAAATTATAGTTGTTTCGATATCCAGATAAAAAGTTATGACCGTTTTAAGAAAGACCATCAAAATTAGACTTGGATCTAAAACAACGAAGCAGAATGGAAGAATTCAGAAAAGCTATGATCAAGAAAACACGATACAAAGATAAGACGATGGGGATAAATAACTTGCTTCTTGGAACCAAAGCTCTGATACCAATTGATATGAACCCTCTAGACGACCAACTCTAGGAACCTTTGAATCAATGGGTTAGACGCACTTCAGAATGCTAGGAACAAATCGTTATTCATCATATTAGAACCTAAAGGAAACTAAGTCATTAAAACCTAATATGGAGATGCCACAAAGGTTGATCACTCCTTTGATAAGTCAAATTCTTTATTTTACCAAGAACACAAGACAAAGCAAATACTCGTTGAATAATCATATTATTGATAAAGTTATGTTTTTCACATCTCTGACATCTTTATAAAGAAAACCCTAAAAAATGAAGAACCTTCTAGAAGATTACAACTAATGACAATTAAAAACAAAACCCTACTTTAGCCCATGCGTCCTTAGACCCATCAAAACAACGCTTAAAATAAAACAAAACCATACTCAAGCCCGTACACCCAATTAAGCCCATTAAAACACTTAACATGCAAATTGGGCCCAATTAAGCCCATGATTTGCCCGTACACGTAAATCATGGATCTCAATCTTTGTTCTTCTAGATCTCAGTCTTGCATTTAAAGCTAAGTGACTATCCTTGGTGAAGTTTTGGAATCTTCAAAATTAGTCTTAGAATCTTCTAGAATAGCCTCTCTGTCATGTACTTCCATAATTAGGCCTTGTAAAGCATATTTTATCCTCTTTGTCCTTGCCCCAGTCATTGGACCACCAATTCCTTATAATAGATCTTTAGAATATTCGGGAATAGAACCTCGATCTCCATTAAGTATAGTATCACAATCTCTTAATCTTCCCTCATAGCATCTATTATTATATCTCTCAAGGTAGAAAAAATAGATGAAAACACCAAATACACATTTCAAAAGAGTAGACAAGAAACATGGAACTTTAAGTATGTTAAAGCATCTAGTCTTCTCTCATCCAAGAATCATGGATGAAACTAATATCACATACTCCAGCAGCTTCACACACACAACAAAGGTCTAATCGCATCCACAAATTAAATGTTCCATAGACTCATTCACAGTAAGACAAAAAATGCAGGTCGTCCGCAGACCTATCCCACTTACAGACACTATCATGGGTCGTCAACTCTATTATAACAAACTAACTAACTAATAAAACTGCATTTCAAAATATACATAGGAAATCACAACAGTTTATGCCAAGCAACATGAGAATCATATTCAACTACAAATGCATCATAAGCATTAGAAATTGAAAAATCATTGTTTAGAGCACATGTCCAACCCCAACGGAACACAAACACAAAGGATGGGGAGATAGCAGATTACTTATCTCCTTATGTCCTCCAAAGTAGAAGAATTCCTCCTAAAAAAACACCTATAACTATCAACAATAACACTAACCACCTTGGTTTCCATTGTCTAAATGGAGCAAGCACAATAATATTACCATATCTATTAAAAAAGACTGTAAAGGATTTTTTTTTTCCGATATGGGGAACTCTTTACGAACGAATAATGAAGATGATAATTTAAAAAGAGAAAGAGAGAATAAATACACCATCATTTACATAAAAACCCCTTAAAGGGAAGAAAAACCACGGGAAGATTGTTGAAATTCATAGGTGTGAAGGATTTTACACAGTTGTTGATGAGAGAAGAGAGGAAGGGTAACACCTTTAGTTGAGGTTTGCTTAGGTCTCTCCTTCTCTTTTTACATGAGCCTGAACTTATAGGCCTTACAATAATAAGAATAATAAAGAGAAAGAGGGATGTCACACTCCCCTATTTTCTGGCTGATGGGATCTTCTTTAGGTCTAGGCTCTCATGCTCACCTTATCCACCATATTATCTTTATCATTGCTGAATTAATCGTAGCCATAAGATCCATCTCACAATTCTAATCCTATTCCTTTCCCTTTCTCATCTCTCATCCGTCTCGCTCATCCATCAATCAATCACAGCCACATGACGATTTCCTGTGGTTCTGAGCCAATTATTGAGACCCACTTGGTGACCTGCCAATCTATTTTGTCTGGGTCACTCATCTTACCCAATCAATTACGGCCACTTGATTGTTGGTCTGAACCCTTTTTTCTGTTCTATTGTTCTTTCCCATTTTAGAAGTGATAGTCCCCCGTTCTAGAAGCGATAGTCACCCGTTCCAGAAGCGATAGTCCCCCCATTCCAGAAGCGATAGTCCCCCATTCCAGAAGTGATGGTCACCCATTCCATAAGTAATAGTCTCCCATTTCAGAAGCGATAGTCACCCGTTCCAGAAGCGATAGTCACCCATTCTGGAAGTGAAGGTTCCACCTTCTAGAGGCGAAGATTCCCCATTCCGGAAGTAAAGGTTCCCTGATTCAACGTTCTTTCTATACACGTGTTTTGGGTGGTTTTTTTCCTATTCATCCCCCCCGGTTACACTCAATAAATTTCATTTATTGATGTGTAATGTTGAGGAGTTCTCGATTTACATGCGCATTTTCAAAGCTCATATTGTCTCTCCCGGGAACCTGCACTTAGTGGTTTTTCCACTTTCCTCGAGCCCTAGGTAGGTTCTTTTTGTCCACACGGCAGCAAGTATTTTTTACCTATTCATTTGCCCTCCTTACACTCAACAGAATTTTATTTGTTGAAGTGTAATGATTTGTCCTTTCTTATTCTATGAAGTTCGTTGAAGTGCAATAAATGCTTCCAACACATGCCTGATTTTGGTAGGTTTGATTCTCATTTTTTATAGAGTCTTCGGTCTAGATCCTACCATGTGTCATGTGAGATTTTGCCTGTTCATTCTGAGAGAAAGGCTTTAGGTTCAAATTAAGAACCACAGTCCTATTTTGGCCTTGAGTTTCAGGATCATCCGCTAAGTTTCAAGAAATATTTCATCTTTGCTTTCTTCAGTTGTTTCCATCATGAATTATTTGAGCATCGTCTGATCTGTTTGCTTTCCATTCTGATTTCCTTCTGAGAACAATGTCTGCGGACACTCCCAAGGACTTAGGCTCCTTTCATGGAGTCATGGCCACGTTTTGATTTCCTACAGGCTCATCGATAGAGTTTCTCTTATTTCTTCATCTTTCATTTTTCTTCTCTCGTACGATAAGATCTGTGACATGAATATTGTACAAGAAATGAGTAGGGAGCGAGTGTACCATTTCATAATTTCATTACGGGAGCTTGAATTTGATGCCCCACTTCTATTTGTAGATTTTTTCCAGTTTTCCTTGCTACGGACTTATTGGTAGAGTTTCTCCCGTTTTCTTATTTTCTTTTTCTGCTTTCAATTTTTATCCTTCCTTTTCTCGTTTCTTTTTCCTTTACTCCTGGCCGTCTTTTTCTCAGCTCTGTTCTTTAGCTCTTCTCTTCTACCCTTCTTTTCTCAACTCTTCATTTCTCAACATTTTTTTATTGAGTTGAAGGTCTTTCCTTAACTATTTTTTTGTTATGAAGTTCTTTTCTCAACTTCTTTTCTTTTCTGTTTTGAAGTTCTTTGCTCAACTTCTTTTCTTTTCTCTTCTGAAGTTCTTTTCTCAACTCCTTTTCTTTTCTATTCTGAAGTTCTTTTCTCAACTTCTTTTCTTTTCTGTTCTGAAGTTCTTTTCTTTTCAGTTATGAAGACATTTCTTTTTTCATTCTTTAGACTTATTTGTCCTGAAGACGTTTCTTTTTCCGTTCTCTAGACTTTCGCATCCTGAAGACGTTTCATTTTCTGTTCTAAAGACTTTCCTGTTCTGAAGACATTTAATTTTCCTTTTGAGAATGGTGTATGTAGACGCTCCCAAGGACTTAGGCTCCTTCAGTGGAACCATGGCCCGTTTTGATTTCCTTTTAAGAACGACGTATGTAGATGCTCTCAAGGACTTAGGCTCCTTCAGTGGAACCATGACACTGTTTTGATTTTTTTTCTGAGAGTAGGACTTATGAATTTCCCCTCCTAGGACTTACGTCCTTAGTTCATTCTGAGAGTAGAACTTATGAACTGCCCCTCCCAAGGACTTACGCTCTTAGTTCTTTCTGAGAGTAGGACATATGAATAGCCCCTCCTAAGGACTTACTCCCTTAGTTCCTTATGAGAGTAGGACTTTTGAATCTCCCCTCCCAATGACTTACACCCTTAGTTCCTTATGAGAATGAGACTTATGACTGCCCTCCCAAGAACTTACGCCCTTAGTTCTTTCTGAGAGTAGGATTTATGAATGACCCTTCCCAAGGACTTACGCCCTTAGTTCCTTCTGAGAGTAAGACTTACGAATTGCCCCTCCTAAGGACTTACGCCCTTAGTTCCTTCTGGTAGTAGGACTTACGAATTGGCCCTCCCAAGAACTTATGCTCTTAGTTCTGTTGTCGAAGAAGAGAGAAAGTTGACAACCTGCACGTTATCATGTTACAAGTTTTGATTGAGAGCTCCAAATTGAATTTCATAAATTTCTTCAATAATTAGACTTCTGCATCTTCCTGATGATATAAGATTCACTGTATAGTTGGCTTCCAATAAATACAGTTTAATTTCTGAAGTTGATCATTCTGCATAATCTATTTTCCTGAACAGTCTTCATGAAAATTGTCATAACCTTTTTTTTAGCTCCAAATCAAGTTCTACAAAATTCTTCAAGAAATATACATCCATATCTTTTTAAAGATATATATTATGCTATGTAAGTCTATATAGTTAAAAATAAATTAAATTTGAAAGACGTGATTAAGTTTACTTTCCTGTACGAGGATTACCATACTTTTGATATGGAACAAAACTTGAATTCCATAAAATTCTTCATGAAGCATACTCTCATATCCTTATGATTATATGACTCGTCATGTAATTTTGCTTCAAACTTTTTTTGTTTTAGTTTCCATTTTTGTTGCACTTGTCGCTTCCGTTGTTAAGATATTTCTGTTCACATCATCACAACGTCTATGTTCCCGTAGTCAGGATGTCTCCCTTCTTGTTGTTTGTTCATCTTTTATTTTCCTGCACTCATAAATTCCTTTTGAATGATTGGATTTGCTTAAGTCATAACTTTCCTTTTTTTTGTCTTCCCATTCTAAAACATTTGAACGTAGTCTCCTTAGTTTTACCATTCTAAAATGTTTGAGTGCTAAGCATTCTTGAATTTCCTTCCTAAGAGGTTTGAATGTGGTCTTCTTTGCTTAGCTTTTTACTCTGGAGTTTTTGCTCTGAAATCCCTCCCTAACCCTTTTTTCTTTTCTAACGAATTTATTTTTTGAAATCCTTTTAGATTTCTGTTTTGAAATTCTAGCACTCTAACTTTTTCTTTTCTGAAGAGCTGAAACTTCTCTGATATGAACTTCAACTTTTCTGAAGCCTTTTATATTTTATGAGCTTTCTGATTTGAGCTTTCTGAGCTCTGATTTTTTTAACGCATCCTTCCTTTGAATGGATTTTTTTCTAATCTTAGGACTTTCTCGTGTCTCGAGACTTTTCCTGGTCTCAGTACTTTTCTCATTTCTCGAGACTTTCCTGTTGCCAAGCTAATTTAGTACCCGTTTCAAGCTAATTTTGTTCCCGTTCTCAGGATTTACCCGTTCTTGTGACTTTCTCATTCCTGAATCTTTCTCGTTCTTGAGACTTTCTCATTCTTGAGACTTTCTCGCTCTTGAGACACTTTCCTTTCTCAAGTCATTTCAACTCAAAACTTTAAATCCAATTAGAATTAAAACTCAAAACTTTGTTTATCACGAGCCAAATAAGCTCTCCTCTCCTCTTTTTTAAAGAAGTTGATAATGATGTAAAAGAAATAAGCCAATCGAATATGTAAGGAATGAGTTTACCATTTTCTGTCCCGTTTCCAGTTTTGTACTTGTTATTGTTCTGCTTCCAACTCATTGTTGTTTCCATTCCCACTTTTATTGTTGAAGAGGGCGTTGATTTGGTTTTTGGCATTTTGGGAAGGATTTCTTCGCGTTTTTCTCTCGCTCTCAATGAAAGCACCAAATGTAAAAGATTTTTTCTGGTATGGGGAACTCTTTATGAACGAATAATGAAGATAATAATTTAAAGAGAGAAAGAAAGAATAAAGACACCATCATTTACGTGAAAACCCCTTAGAGAGAAGAAAAACCAGGGGAAGATTGTTGATATTCACAGGTGTAAAGGATTTTAGATAGTTGTTGATGAAAGAAGAGAGGAAGGGCAATGTCTTTCCTTGAGGTTTTCTTAGGTCTCTCCTTCTCTTTTTATATGAGCCTGTACTTATAGGCCTTACAATAATGAAAATAATAAAGATAAAGGGGGATGATCACACTCCCCTATGTTTTCGGCTAATGGGATCTTCTTCAGGTCTATGCTCTCATGCTCACCTTATCCACCATATTGTCTAAGTCACTGCTGAATATATCATAGCCATGAGATACATCCCACGGTTCTGATCCTCTTACTTTCCCTTTTCTCATCTCCCATTTGTCTCGCTCAATCATCAATCAATCACAACCACTTGACGATTTCCTGTGGTTCCGAGCCAATTAGTCAGAGCCACTTAGTGGCCTACCAAACTATTTTGTCTGGGTCACTCAGCTTACCCAATCAATTACGGCCACTTGATTGTCGGTCTGAACCCATTTTTCCCATTTTGTTGTTCTTTTCCGTTCTGGAAGTGATGATCCCCCGTTCTAGAAGCAATAGTCTCACGTTCTAGAAATGATAGTCACCCGTTCCAGAAGCAATAGTCCCTCATTCTAGAAGCGATAGTCCCCCCGTTCGAGAAGTGATAGTCTCCCCATTTCAGAAGTGATGGCCCCCCGTTCCAGAAGCAATGGTCCCCATTCTAGAAGCGAAGGCCCCCCGTTCCAGAACTGAACGTTCCTCGATTCAGCATTCTTTTTGCTTAAGTGATTTTTTTCCTGTTCAAAGAACCCTATATGATGGCATTAATCAATCAAAATTATTGCAGTCTCTTCGTTACCAATTTTAATAACACATTTTCTAACCATGAGATTCCACAACTTCAAATGATTAGAAGGAAATTTACTTATAAAAATTGAATTATCCCTCAGCAAGTGTTTTCTACACCAAGCAACCCATAAGGAGTCACTAGTCAAAGTAACTAGAAATCACATATTCTTCATCACATCTGCTTTGTTCCAAGTATCTAGATCTCAATCTCAAGTCTACCCACCTTCAAAGGCTTGTAAATATCCTTCCAACAACCTTAGAGCCCTTGGTTATTATCAAATCCAGACCATAAGAAGTTTCTAAGAATAACATTTATAGCTTTAATAACACTCTTGAAACAAAATAAACGAAGTAATCCAAAAATTTTGAACTGACCAAAGAACATTTATAATTTGTAACCGACCTGTGAAGGTCCGAAATCTATTGTCCTAAACTTTAATTCTACAAGTAATTTTATCGACAAACTTGAGCATTCAAGCTAAAATAATATAAAGGATTTTGAAAAAAAACCCCAAAAATCCAAATAGAAAAGCTACAAATATGAAAACAAATAGAATTCACCATTAAGACTAAAGCTTATCATCCATACCAGAACAAAAAATCTGACTTTTATTTAGCAACATTTGACGTCAAACCCAACATAAAATGGAAGGAGTGCAAACTATCCACGATAATCTTAATGACTTCAAATCACCCTTCATCGGTATAAAAAGATCGTCAGCAAAACAAATAATCACCAACTTCAAATCCTTACACATTCAATAGAAAGAAAATTCAAGCAAATTATAAGCTTTATTCAAAATACCAAATAAAGAACCCCAAGCACTTATAGGATACCCATGAACATTCACCAGTCCCATATTTGCCAACTGAAAACTCATAAAATTACCATACCACCCATGCCCAAGCCGAGATACAAAAGACAAACTAACCAATCTATATAGAGCTAAGGGAAATATAAACTTGGTAATTCTTCAGGACTCAAAGGCTAGGAAATTTACACATTATTCTCTACGCGTTGATCAAAAAATCTATAAACATTTCATCATGTTTTTTGAACCAAGCATTCACCTTCAACCATTCGATCACTTCTAAACCATGCCTTGCGCATTTCATGTCATCAAGAAACCCAAATTACTCTCCCTTAACGTATCAGGTCATAACACTTCAAGAATATCACGTAGCACATGATACACCACCGTGAATTCCACTGTGTCATTCTACTTATGTCAAATGATGCCATATTACATAAATGTACTACCAAAGCTTTCTCCATAACATCTTACCTATGCCAGAAAAGAACATTATTGTATAACACAAACACACTTCCTAACTCTACTTTTGTAAAACATTTCTGATATCAATCCTAGCTTAGTACATGCATACATCTTGCTCCAACTATGTTCATTCTCTCATAAAACATTAAGGCTGTAGCACGCTTGCAGTTCATGTTATGACAAACTCACATTCATGCAATCAGTTTAGAAACCAACTCCAAGCCATGTCATACCATACAACCGACCTGATGTCTAACTTTATACAATGTCATGCCAATTAATGATTTCGTGTGCTGACTACAAGCCATGCCATGCCAACTAGTTTGTCGTAGACTAACTCCAAGTCATGCCATGCCATGCCAATCAACTAGTCCATATTTTATTCTCAAGTCCATACCACACAATCAATCTGGAAGCTAGCTCCAAACCATGTCATGCCACAGAATCAATCCAGAATTTAACTTTGAGCTAAGCCATACTACACAGTCCATTCAGAACCTAACTTCGAGCTAAGCCATACTACACAATCCATCTGAAATCCAACATCGAGCCACGACATACTATACAATCAATTCAAAATCCAACTTCAAGCAATGGCATACCATACTATTCAATCGATTCATAATATAACTTCAAGCCATGCCATACCAACTAATAAATTTGTATATTGTTTCAAGCCATGTCATGCCAATTCATGAGTCGTATGCCAACTAAAAGACACATCATATCGCACAATTGATCATTAGTATGGGTGTGCAGGAGTCCCATAATACTCATCTCATTCTGAATAACCATTATGAACCAAGCGGGACGGGACGAGACACTCACTTTTGACGACACATGACAACTTGGAAAAAACTGACTTGTCCCGTCCCGTCCCGACAATTTTATAAATAGGCTAAATTTTTCTATTTTTCCAAGTTTAACCCTTAATCTTTTTTTTAATTTTAACCTTTAATATTTATTAACTTTAAATGTGTTTTTTATTTTTAAACATTTTTAGCATTAAACGAATTAAACCTCTCATTCTCTCGCTTTGATGTGTGGGAAATTGCTAGAGAAAGACCCCTGTGAAAGAATTTAATGATAATGAGACTCTAGGTTTTGTTTAAACGATATTAAGACCATTGGGAAGATAAATTGCCATTTTATAGGATAAAAGACTTATTTATCCCTTATAGTGAAAAAATTACATTTAAGTCACCTCCCCGAACCCTCGATGTCAGAACTCTCTCAAAGCTATCTCTCTCTCTCAAGCATCTCTTATATATATATATATATATATCTCAAAACTTTTTGTCTCTCACAGATTTCTCTCTCACGCAGATCTCTCTCTCGAAGCTCTGTCTCTCGTAGATCTCTCAAAAGGTTCTCTGCCACTCTCATCTCTCCCTCGTTTTAAGATTTGGTTCTCAAAGTTGAAGCATCTTTGGCTTTCTCGTCTCTCCCTCATCTCAGATCCGAGACTTTGCCTCTCCCTCTCTCTCGCATGTGATAGGATCTAGATTTGGAAATCTCTAGGAAACATGATAGAACAAGCCAGAATCATCTAGGGCTCGTAACCTGCAACTTTGAATAGATTTCTCTTTTTTTACTTTGAGATCTTAAAGAGGCAGGTGGGTTTGGTGGAAAAGGGTAGATAATTGTTCAATTTATTGTATTAGTGGTTTTACTTTTTATTATTATTTGGGATAATTGATTTTGTATTTATGTTATGTGTTCTCTTCTCGATTCTATTCTAGTGTATGTATGCTATGGTTCATTTCTTTCTTTCTTGGATGCAACTTATTTGATGATTTATGTTTGTGTTCTTTTTGCTCGATTTTATTCTGTTTTTTCACCTTCTATTTTTGGTGATTTAACGATGTATTCTGCTAGTTTAATGTTAATTAAGGAGAGTATAATAAGTTGAATCAATCCAATGTATTTTCTTTTCTCCTTTTCAATCATGCTTGAGTTTTTAGATTAATACGAGTCTTACTCTTACACTTCTGATTCTATGTATTTGTACAACATATTCATCTTCCTATTTCTTAATGAATTTTTTTATCAATCAACATAGGCTTATTATCCAAGACTTCCAGTTACAGAAAGAGATCAAATTCTTCTCAGTTTGTTTGCAAAAATAGTATCATACTATAATCATGGAATACAGATATTGTGACTGAATCGGCCTGGATATTTGAACTTTCATACTGTAAATCACTATACTCATCAATGTTAGGATATTTGTTGGAATCTGCCTCTTTGTTGGAATCTGTCCAAATATTGTTAACACTTGCCTGGATATTTGAATTTGTTAGGATATTTGAATTTGTTAGGATATTTGAATATGTATGGATATTGTGAATCAATGTTGTTCTATTTCTATAAAAAAATACTATTTTTTGGATGTAATAATTTGTTAATACAAGTTGTTTGGGATGTCATAATTTTAGACCCCATATCGCCCTGTTTTTGTTTGCTCTGCTAGACCGTGGTCTAGCAAGTGTTAATTTTGACACAAAACTGCTAGACTATGGTCTAGCAGAATATTTTCTACTAGACCATAATCTAGTAACCTGACATGAACAAAAATACTTGTGTTTTGGTATGACTTATATTTTTAATGCAGGTTGTTTGAGATGTCATAAGTTCAGGCCACATATTGCGCTATTTTTGTTTGCTCTGGTTTAGCAGAAAATATCCTACTAGAACGACTGGACTGATGTGAACTAATATATTTATCAATATGTGTTAATTTTAGCACAAACTACTAGACCATGGTCTAGCAGAATATTTTTTACTAGACCATGGTCTAGCGATCTGGCATAAAAAAATACTAGAGTCACAGAATGTAATTAATTAAGTCACATAATTATCATTATCATTATCAGCATATTTACAAAGTATGTTTACACAAAAAGTGCTTTGATCTATTAACAACTTCATATTTTCTTAACATCTTTACAACTATTAATAAGCATATCAACACCTACTGAATCCTACCAGGAAACATTCACACAAAAAGTGCTTTACAAGTCTGCCTATCATGGCCTAGCCCACCACATCTACCACACATCTTTCATTTACGTGCTTCTCCAATCACAGGTATTCTTTTCTTCCTACATATTCCAGATGGTCGTCTACTATTTGGGGGAAACATTATAACACATCTAACATCATCTGATACATGCCAATCTTGTTGACTACCAACTGGATAAATAGTCTCAGCATAAGCCAATAGAAGGAACTCTGTAGTGTAATATTTTGAACATATTGAGTATAGTAGGATGTTGCGGTATCGGGCTGATGCTATTGCATGTGTACATGGTATCTGATTGAGTTCAAACTCTCGACATAAACCACCAAAGATTCTCATTGTCGATGATCTCTGCAGGTTGAGCTAAACATGCTTTAACCAAGAACTTCATAAGTAGCCGATATAATAAGCGATCCAATTTAAGAACTAAGTACAACTTCTGCAATAGTTGTTCAAATGTGTAATCTTTAGATATATATATATCAGCTTCGTTGGAGTTGTAACCATTCTCCTCCAAACATCAACACTGTTCGTATTTCTCCTATATCTGAAAGATTTGACAATTTAAACATTTAAATTTAATATAATTGTGACTATAACAAGCTTGCCAATAACTAGAAGTCTAGCAGTCTAGTAGTATAATAGTCTATCAGTCTAGTTTAGTAGTCTAGTAGTCTAGCAGTCTAACAATAAAGAAATCAATTAGAATATTGATGTTTGCCACACTTGAGCTTAAATGTGTATGGGTAAAGATTAAGTTACAATTACATTTCACTCAAATATATGAATACTATAGTCTAGTAGTCTAGTCATATCCTATACTACAGTCTAGCAATCTAGTCTAGCAGTCTAGTCATATACTAGAATATAGTCTACCAATCTAATCTAACAGTCTAGCAGTATACTAGACTATAGTAAAACATTGTATAACAAACTCATTATATCAATAAATATAAATCAGTAATACAAAAGTTTGATTTTTATATATACATATTGGAATTTTCTAACTCAAATGCACAATAATTAAGTGAACATCTAACAAAAAAATTGTCAACAAAGTCATAAGCATAGTAGTGTACTTCGTTGATCATCCAACCATCACTATGCAAAGTTATATTCTTCGGAGTCCACCACCTTCTTTCCAGAACCATCATACAAATATTGACGATAAACTGGTTTGTGTTAATGGAAGATATGAACGAGAGTTTGCATCAATGGACGAAACAACTGATAGATTGAGTGAATAAATGATAAAATGGAAAGAAAAGAAAGAAAG
Source organism: Datisca glomerata (assembly GCA_003255025.1). Classification (NCBI taxonomy): domain Eukaryota; kingdom Viridiplantae; phylum Streptophyta; class Magnoliopsida; order Cucurbitales; family Datiscaceae; genus Datisca; species Datisca glomerata. The sequence goes on from QANY01001753.1 coordinate 1,279,422, forward strand.
AGAGAGAAGTCCATATGAAAAAGATGGAAAAATGGAGAATACGAAGAGAAGAGAACCCCAAATTGGAGAGAAAATAAAATAAAAGAGAAAGAAAAGTAAATGAGAAATTATGGGGTCCATGGGTCTTAAAATAGAAAGGGCACAATTGACTATTTACGATGCAAAAGGCCAAATTTAATTACAAGTAGGAGAGGGGTCTTTATATCGTTAAAGACCCTCTCAAGGTCTGAACCTAAAAATTTCTCTTGATGTATCTCACTCATATCCACTTCCAAAAGTCTCTTCGATTATCTCTGCTCGACTGCTCCTGGTCCTCGGCTTCCTCTCTCTCTTGATTTTTCTTGTCTCAGCTTAGACTTTCCTCATCGAAACTCATTCTCGACTTCTTTGCTCGACTGCTCTGTGGTGAGTTCTCTCTGACAATTCTCTCCAACAGGCAACAGTTCTCTCTCGCGTGGTCAGTTCTCTTCAACCAACAGTTCTCTCTAAGTTTTATTTAGCGTGATTGTTCTGATTTAACTTTATTGAAATTTAGGTTTTAGATTTTGATTTAGGGCTTAAATTTTTTTATTTAGGGTCACATTTTGATTTACGGATCTGTATAGATTTGTTTAATGTTATGTGATTTTCTTCATTTTCTGCGCAATTAAGTTTTTTAAAGCCACAAAGAATTAAAATAAACCATAGCATCTTCTTCACTCTACCAAAACCTAAAATGTCAGCCGGAAGTTGGTAACAAATTTTTTTGGGTTAGTTCAAAAACTTTGAACCCAAGTCAACAATGTATATCAAATCTTTATTGTTTGAGTAAAAAATTATGGTTGCAGTCCATTGAAGAAAAATGAAAATTATCAAACAAAAAAGATATGAAAATTATGAAACGGAAAATACATAGAATTAATAGGGGTGTGTAATCGGTTCTATTATTTCTAATAACCGCATATTCAGTTCGGTTACAATTTTCAATAATGTTGTAATTGGTTTGAACCGATTACAACAATATAATATATATTTCTTGTTATTTTTTTATTTTAATTGAGTTAATAAATATTTTTTCAAACACTAATTACCTAACCTCTCTAGTCCAGTCTCCCGAGTCCCTACATTTCCCTCCCTCACCCCTTCTACCTAAACAGAACCCTAGAGTAGAAGCCTCTTCATCTATCATCCCTCCTCCTCGCACCTCCTCGTCCGTCGTCTATCGCCTCCTCATCCTCGTGCCTCCAACATAAACAGAACCCTAGAGCAGAAGCCTCCTCATCCATTATATTCTTCCCTTGTCCTCGCACCTCCTCGTTCATCGCCTCCTCATCCCTCGTCTTTTGTCCATGTTCCTCACGCCTCCAATCGTTGTCCCTATCCCTCGCGCCTCCTATAGCATAAGCCTTATAGACCCTATCGCTTGTTGTATCTTTGGAAGGTAAATCAAACATATCTTATTAAATCTGATTAGATCTGTTAGTCTCTGCTCTATGTATATGTATATCCATCTTAGATCTGATTAGATCTTTTTAATGTACATCCAGCTTTAATGTAGCTTAGATCTATATAAGAATATTTGTGCATATACATCCAACTTTAATTTGTTCATATACATCCATAAAGAATGTACATTCAGGGTAGAATTTTGTTGTTGTTTTATGAATTTTTTACTGGTGCAGGCGAATCGATTAAAAGTAACCAAATCGAACTAATTAATTTGGTTACATTCAGTTCGGTTCTAATGATTACCTCAGTTCGGTTCTAATGATTACCTCAGTTCGGTTCAGTTTGGTAATATAGGTAACTGATGAGTGCAGTTCGAATACAAATATCCCTTAATAACCGACTGAACCGATCCGTGCGCACCCCTAGGAATTAATCCAGCAAAAGACAGTGGCCACGAATGAGATGGGAATGTATATGTTAAGAAACATAAAAGAAAGAGAACAAAAAAAGAAGGGTAAATTAGGGAACTAGCTCACTTGACGAAAATAAGGAAGAGAATAGTCCAAAAATTAGTAAATTGCATAAAGCGTGATCATCAAGAATAGGTCGGTTTAAAACAAATAGCCACCCAAATTCCAAAAAAAAGAAAAATAACTCGCGCCCAAAACAGTCCCCCACGCACGCTAGCAAAGTTTTAAATTTTTATCCGGATAGTTTATATATATATACTGTAAAAATTATATGTAGTATAGACAATTTTTACCGTACACATTATATAAACCACTAAAATCTAGAATAGTTGTGCACGTGGCGCGAATTTGTTTCTTGGGCGTGGAAGTCTTTTTTTTCCGAAAATCATGCTAGTGGGCTATTTATATGTTTTTTTACACTTGTTGCCATTTTCATGATTTTTTAGAAGTTGGCTATTCATTAACATTACTAATTGCACAAATGGCCGAAATTTTTATAGTGGTCCAACTATAAAACATAACAAAAATAGTGAACTGGCAAAAATATCATTACTAATAAAAGGAAGCTGTGGTTCCCTCATGTAACATTCCTGTAAAAATTCACGAACAAAGAAAACTCTAGCCCTAAGCTCTCTCAAGCGGTGACGCGATGAAACCCTTCGAAACGACTTATCCACTACAAAATCTAAGAGAAAATCATCGAAAAACTCCATCACAGACCTAAATCGCAGCAAATCGTCACAAAGCTACACCCAAGCAACACAACGTTCAGGAAAATTATGATTGTAAGATGAAATTTTAGTTTTCATTTCCGTATGTAACAGTATATTTCATAGTGACTTTTCATCATTGTATCTTCTTTTAATCATTGTTCTTCATTTTCATATATAATAATATCTTTCAGAAATTTCATCACGAAAATCTCTGACTCACGGCAAATTTTTTAAACTTCAATGTACTCACTGATCTTCATTTTATATTACGTTACTTAAGTTCATTACTAGTATATTTAGTTATTTATTCATACTGAAGTTCATCGCTGGTATATTTAGTAACTGATTTAAACTGAAAATCATTTCTGTTATGCATTACTGATTTTCAGATACAGAGGTATAGAGATTCATGTGATTGACAGTAATAAAACAACAAATAGTATATGTTTATAAGCCTTAGGTATATAACCGTATATATATATATATATATATATATATATAATATTAACTTTAACTTTCATGTAAGGTGATTGCATATTGTTCATTGTGTAAACATGCTTAAATGTATGATAAAATGTACAAACTGACATGTGAAGAATTATATTGGAGTATTGAGATTGCAATGACACAAGAATAGTATTTATATATGCCTATAGTATATAAACATAAAGTCATTTACTGTTGATTAACATAGTTATGTTTAATTGAGCACATAAGTTATATCTACATTTGTATATTGATATTTTATCTCAATATATAGACAGTTATTGTAGTGAAGTATAGTTAATGTTTCATATATTACATAAAACATATAGTTATGTTTACTCAGTATACAATCGATGATTGTTTGATAGGATATAAATATTTATTTGAGAAAATAAACTATATTGCAGTAGTATATTGATTATTACTGTAAGTAAATGTTGCAGTAGTGTGACTGCAATGAAAGATGTATATGCCTGTAGTATAGATGTATATGCCTCTAGTATATAAACATATATTTAATAAGTGCTGCTTTAATGTTCATTGTGTTAGATTGCTTACATGTATCTGTTTTACAGAAATGTAATGAGGGGAAAAAACAGTGCTACAAAAAAATATGAAATAGAAAAAAGAAACAAACAAGACAAGGGAAAAAAAGTGGTTGAATACATTTTTTTATATATAATGACTAAATACATTTTTTATATTATGAACAACCAAGGAAAAGCAAAGAGATTGCAAACAACTAAGACGTCTACGAGGGCATGTAAAAAATGAGAAACAAAGCAAAAACAATAACAAATTAAAGACAGCGGAGTCTGAGGAGCCTCAAAACACTTCAACAAGTGAAATTTCAAAAGAGCCAAAGTCTTGCCAAACCAATCAACAATAAACAACAACTGAGAATGAGGTAAAGAAACTAAAACAGTAACTTAAAATATACATATCGTAATTATATATATGTGATTATTATGTTTTAATGTAAATATTTACGAGAAGATGGAATATTTTAATGGTGGTTAACTCATGAAGAGAGGAAAATCTTTAGAAAAACACGTTTATGTAACACGTTAAACATTAAACTTGCCAAAATACCTCTACAATTACTATTGCATTTAACTAGGAGACAATGTTTCAGCAACAACACCAACGAGCTATGTTTCAACATAGAAGGGCATGTAATTAGATTTGGACTTAAGGAATTTGCTTTAATAACTGAGTTGAACTGTGGTCCTTATCCATAACTAAACAAAGAAACATTATCTGACGGCCAGTTGATAGATGAAGTTCACTGATTTTGAAGGTTTTTTAATGGAATTTGATATTGAACAGTTTGAAAGATATGAAATTTTCTTTGCTAAATATTGTTTTATTAGTGTTTTTTATACATGTAGGGAAATATTAATATAATATGGGTATCTAACCAATACCTATAGTATTCAATTGTCATAATATGATTGAATCAGTACATAAGATCTTATTGAAAATCATCATTTGAATGCTAAACATGTGAAAATAGTGAAAATTATCTTGAAATAGACTGCTTTGATAAAGTATATACAAGTGAGTAAATGTTCATATGAGATGAAGATCCAACCTCTGATGGCGCGATAAAATACCACCACTAACAACAACATCAGATGTTCTATTACCAATGTAGGATGTAACAATTAACGGATAATTTCTCTTTTTCTCATTATTCATCAAAGTAAGATACCAAGCAATGTCAGAATCTACGCTAATCTCTACAAAATTAGAAATTGATATTTCAGATTCAACATTCACCATCAAACACAAAATCATTAAGATCTACTCCTATTGCACGAGATACTAAATCAAGAAAAACATCGTGTGATGTATCATTAACAACCAACAATGACTTTATCATGTAGTCAATATAATTTCTCAAATCATCCCACGTTCCATAAAAAAACAACAATGAGAATATTCACTATCAGACCTAAAAAACATAACAATAAAGAAGTAAATGACATATATAAACACCGTACATATGTATATACTATACATTATATAAATTTATACTATATAAACACCACACACACACACACACACATATATATATACAATATATAATTGGGACGACAAAAAATCTACATAACATAATTATATACTCTATTATGATATAAAAGACAGCAATCACCAAGTGTATTAAAAATTTACAATGAAACAGAATAGAAAATATATATGGAACTTAAAATCTCTAAATCTAAAATCAGATAGAATATGCAGTCGTATACTCTTGAACGAACAGAATGCCATAAGAAAACCAATACAGAAAAAAGACGAAAGAATAATGGCGTGAGAAAATTGCTACAGAAAAAGAGCAAGGACGAATAATGTACTTGATTTTGATTGTTGATCAATTCTGTATGAATTTGCTATAGAAAATTGTTGATGAATTCGCCCAAAATACAATTCAGAAATCAAATGATTTTGCCACAAAGAGACACCAAATCAACCAAAAACTTGATATTTATGTTACAAATATGAAGGAATTACGAATTGAAGAAGACGATCAAATCTGAGAATCGAGAAGCTTAAAATCTAAGAATCGGGAAGCTTAAAATCTGAGAATCGAGAAGCTTAAAATCTGAGGCTCGATTGAATTCGGTGAAGAAAGTGAAGGAAACTTGCGAGAAAGCCACAAAGAGGAAAGAGAAAACCTAAAACGAGAAATCGGTTATATTAAGGCTATAAAAGTAAAATAAAATTCACAATCTTAACTACGTAATATATCTTTCCTAATTTTCGGCCATATTTGAAAATTAGAAAAAAAATATTAACCAAAAGTAATACATAATGTAGCTTAATACCTAATTTTGCCAAAAATAGAAGGAAAGTAAAGAGGCCCAAAAAGCCAAAGTCTTTTGGGCTTTCGTCAGAATGAGAATTCTCAAGAAAAAAATACACAAATACCCTAAAATAAACATAAATAAAAAATGAGCTTTCATCAGAAACAGACTAATTTAAATGATAAATGTAAAAAATAGCCCAATTGCAAACTATCATAAGAAATAGCCGTAAACTTTTTAAGCTCGTCCAATGCGCTTCCACCTAGCCCGAACTTCCCCTTCCCCTCTCCAGCCCACTCCACCCAGCCCACTCCCCTCCCCTCACCCCATATCACCAATTCATTCTCTCTTTCTCGTTTACCCCATTTTCTCCAATAAATTTATTCTAGTTTATTAAATAAATTATTATTTTAGTTAATTAAATTAATCAATTAATTAACTTAATAAATCAATTAATATTTTAACTGATTACTAGATCTAGGTACGTACCCACCCCACTTATCACTATCGCCTCACATAATAACATCAAAACAACCATGTATCGAAGAACATGTGTGTGTGACTCTCTCTGTCTTAGATTACAAGTATGTTTGTATAAACTTCATGTTAATAAAATTTAAGATTTCAAAAAATGATTATGCACTTATATTTATTACATAATTATTATATTACATATAATAAATAATGAAAAAATATCATCTATTATTATTATTATTATTATTATTATTATTATAAAATCTAACTAATGTGAAACATACCAGTTAAATACATATCATAAATATACTAAATATACAAACATATATGTTTTAAAAACCATAGATTTTGTAAGAAAATAAATTGTCAATTAATATATATTGTATATATAATATAGAATATATTTAATATATATAGTATATATCATATATATTATCTATTCTGTCACTTTCTTTTTGTCGAAGTTTTTTGTTTAACGTCAACTTTTTTCTTGAGAAGCGTGCCATCCTTAAATTGTCTAGTTTTGATGTTTTCATACTCAAGGCAGTTTTTATGATTTTTTTTCAAAAATAGCCTGATAAATACTAAATAAAAATAGTCACTACCCTCCCAAAGTCTGCTTCTCTAGCCTAATCCACTGCCACCCAACTCAAGCTCCTCCTTCCCCTTTCCAACTTCTCAACTCCCAACCCTCTTCACCCAGCCCACTCCCATCTCCTCCCTCATACCCAGGCACCATGCCCATTCTCCTCCCTTAAATCACCAATTTATTATGTCTTTACCATATATCTCATTTTCTCGAGTAATAAAATTAATTTATTGATTAATTATTATTTTAGTTAATTAAATTAATTAATTTAATAAATCAATTAATATTTTAGCTAATTACAGATTTAGGTACCCACCCACCTGCCATTATCATCTCACATAATAGCGTCAAAATAATCATGTGTTGAAAAATGTATGTGTCTCTCTATGTGAGATCATGACTTTGTGAGTATGTTTGTATTAATTTTGAATTAATGAAATTTAAAATTTCAAGCAACATTTTTATAAATGTAATTATATTTATTACAAATGTATTATATGCATACAATAAATAGAGAAAAGTATCATCTAACATTCTTATTATCACAAAACTTAACTAATGAGAAATATACTATTTAATACATGCCATTAATGTACTAAATATATAACATATATATTTTAAAACACCATAAATTCCATAAAAAACCAAATGTTAATATAATATTTAATATATTTGGTATATATCATATATACTATCTGCATCTAATTTTCTATAACTTTTTTTGTCGAAGTTTTTTGTTTAACGTTTAACGTCAAATTATTTTTTGAAGAGCATGTTATCCGAAAAGTGGCTAGTTTTGATATTTTTCATACTTAAAAGCTATTTCTGATGATTTTTTTTTTAAAATAGCCTAGTTATGATAAATACTAAAGTCTTTTCTAAGATAAATTAATTTCTGACCCAAAATAATGTATTGGGTAAGTAAGACTTTTGCATAGTAGGTGACTAGAGAGGCCCAAAAGAGCCAATAAAAGCCCATGCAGAAAGGCCGAAGGTCATGCAAAAAAAAAGTCTATCAAGTTGCCCGTCCTGACCCATCCCTTGAACCGTCCCGTCCATTCCACTCGATTTTTGTCCTCAACGTGGGACGGGATGAGACTGAAAAAGTTATCCCATCTCGACTGGGATAGGATGAAAAATCCACAAATCGTCCTATACACACCTTTAGTCACTAATCAAACTTCAACGTCACATGATGAAAGTCTAACTATGTTTCTTACTCTATAACACCAAAGCCTTTGTCAAAGAAATATCCTATATGCGAGTCACACCATATAATGCTCTTAATGTCACGCTATGTAATGCTCCCAATTCCATGCCACACTATGCAATGCTCCTAATTCCATGTCATGTCACACCACATAATAATGGATGACATACATAAGTTTATAACTCAATGTCATGCCGCTAGCAAGCTTGTATCTGGATGCTACGCCACTCCACACTAGGGTTTATATCCTTTGTGTTATTGTGTGAACATGCCATCAAATTAATTCATATCTTGACAACACGCCATGCACCAAAAGGGAGCTCAAGGGTTCACTATGCAATGAGTTTAATACAATAAATGTTAGTCAAATTTTAGAACGAGCAAGGTTTGGTTACATGCATCACTTCATGCTGAAGTCATCCGTATAATCGAGAGGGATAATGTGGTGCCCAAAATTTGCCCATGGATGAAAGCATGTCCGATAAGGTAATTAGGTCATTAATCAAAGGCTTGAAACAATAAAGTCCATAACTTGTCTGGTCAATATACATATATCTAATGTTGTTGCGAGTCAAAATAGGTTCGTATCACACTAGAGCCATGAAATGAGTATGTAAAACAATCAAGCTCAAGAACCTCACCCAAGCACCAAAAGAAGAGCTCTGTATTACATTCAAAGTTTGTGCTTTGATGAAGCAATTGCTTTGACCCAAAGCTTCATGGCCCGCGACTAAAAAATAAAATTGCTGGAACTCAGTATTTCTTGCCCAAAAGAGGAATAATGAAGGGGGGCACAAGAAAAGCAAGCAATCACATGTCTTCATCTACTACAACATACAGAGGCTATATTGGCAACAACAAATCAACTTAATCACGTGAAAACGATTTGGGCACCAAAACTCATTTAAGTTGAAGCCAACATTCTCCATCCACACCTATTAAAGGGACGAAACCTAAGCTTAGATGGCAAGCGAAAAAATTTAGAGGCAAAACTATGTCTCCATTGAAGCTCTTGGAGCTTTCCACGCTTGGAGAGGAACAAAGTCTAGCCTAACCTCTCCCCAAGCATTTTTTCTCCATACTTTGAGTCTTTCAATGCTTATTCCATGCGTAATCCAAAACTAGATTTTATATTCATGTAGTCAGCACGTCCAGGCAATATAAAATGATGTTATTCATACACTTTTTTCAAGTTTTTGATTCTATTAGTTGTCATTAACTTCATTTACACTCAAATCTTCATCAATCAGCCATAGGAAAGAGTTAAGGATCATTTTTAAACAAGCCCATCCGTAAAATGGTTTGAATCCTTCACAGTAATACGGGCACTGTACACTACTCTAGAGCACTGTTCGTCTTCTTCCTCACTTAATATTACAGACGGTGCATAGTATTCGAGAGTAGTGTTAATCTTCTTTCTCGCAAACTATAGACGACGCACAATACTCCATAGTCCTATTCATCTTATTCCTTGAGCAATATGAACACTGCACAGTAATACAGAGGCAAGCTTAAACTGATACGGAGCCTCACATCTAACCATGAATGGATCACAAACCTTCTCCGGGAAAGTTCACCTCGCAGAAAGGTTTTAGGCTTGACTCCCGATCCAAAATTATATTTTGCGGTCTCTTCCTTCAATCTGAAATTCCTAGCTCAAGCGTAATAACGGACACACTAAATCACTTGTCCATTACACCCAAAATAAGTTTCACAAATGCTAATTAAGGTCTAACAAAGTTTTTTTGCTAGACTGATTTATATAAGTAACTTAATTTTTCCCTTTTTATAAAAAAAACTAGTCAACTATATTTGCGTTGCACGTGTTGAAAAAAATGAACAAAAATGTGTATAGGGCTGCACATAAAAGCGTTTGATCACATTCTGACTTGTTATATCAAATACTAAGAATTCAATCTATTAAAGATGATGTTTTTTATTAAAGGTTTTGTGTTGCTATAGAGAGTTAATAACTTTTTAATTCGTATTGTGAAACTAACATTTTCTTCGATTCCTTACCATATTTAGTTTAATGTAATTTCTCCTAATGTTTTGATTTGGTGCTTATATTGACTAATGTTAGTTAATTTTCTTGTTGATAGATTTTATTCCCTCAAAATACTAAAAAAAATTGAACTATTAATTTTAATATTAAATTATTCTTTTATACAATCTGATGTTTTGATTTGGTGTTTATATTAACTAATATTAGTCATGTTTGGGTAATTCTTTTTTTGAATTAGTCTTTTCAAATATTGGTTACAGTGTTTTACTTCTCAAAATTATTATTATTATTTGCAGTTTTGGTTGGCTATGATTGTTCTTTCCATTTTTCTTTCTCTTGACCTTTATAATTGTTTAATGTTTATTATTTTTGGTATCAAGATAATTAGGAAATCTCAATAATCTTGAAATTTTCGTTCCATATTTTTGTCAATTACACCTGGTTTGCATGTGGTAAATTGTTGATTTGGACATGTTTGCAATTGACAAAATAAGATTTTTTTTTAAGTATTCAAAAGATTTGTTATTATTCTGCTATAACGTTTTCGTTTGTTCATCATATTTTCATTTCTTTTCTCCAATGAATTTAGTGAATTATTCTCAAATAGTATTTGTCCGGATAAGCGATATGACTTGAAAGCTATGACAGAAGAAATACGTAGGTTTGTTTGCTATGCAAATTATGAGCTATCACCTTAAGTTTTTTTTTGAGCTAGAGAAAAAGATTTGAAATGACAGGTTCTTTTATAGGATATGAATGAATATCACTGAGTTGTGACCATGAGTTGAATATATGTTTAAACTTAGTAGGGTATTTTACTGGTTTTTTAGAGTCAAACCTGATAAGGTGTTTTACTATTTAAATCAATATCTATATAATTATTATTTTTCATCGTATTTATGGTTGGTTATTGTTTTCATTATTGCTTAATTGCTTATTTGAATAATTATTTTTATTCAATCTCACTCTCCACCCAAGTGGTTGGTTATTTTTATGCATGATTATTTCTCTATAATCTATGAATCTGTCATATCAGTTTCTATTTTGTTTACTTCAAGCACCCCAATAAGACTTCTTAGATACGTAAATCTCGAGAGTAGGACAGTTATAGAGGCAAATGAGAGAAGAGTCAACTTCATAGTAGGTTGTAGAAGTCATAGCAAGTTTGATAATCAAAATATATGATGAAATTTTTAATCATAAGAATAATTTAGTTATTTTGAGCAATGAGTAGATTATTTAGAGGTAACTCTTCTAGTAGCAATATGTCTACAATTAACACAATACCAGATATAATTAATGAATAACACTTTGAATACTTAGCAGATGATCAAGTAGATCATAGGCTATGGAATATACCCAAAATTCGTAGTAAAAAAATTTATAAATTAACATGGTCTGTTCTTTCCTTGAAGCATCAACATCATATAAAATAATTAAAAAAAATATACTCTTGGGAAATAATATGAAACTTGTCAATTAATTTCACTTAATGCAATTAAACATCACATTGAAGAAGGCTATAATTTCATTCACTTTGGTTTAGCTAATACCAAATCTTAGAAGGTACCCAACCTTTAGCTTTGATTTTTAAAATACATTACAAAGTCACCAATACTAATATGAATTTTCAAGCCGTCAATAGGAGTCCCAAAAATCAAACCCTGTTGATTCAATCTAGCTAAGTAGTAATGCAAATATTAGAATCTCTAAAACAATTAGGTGGCTCATATAACTTTTCCTACAAATTGGCTTTTAACCAATGAAAGCCAACCCACTCCAATTCAAAGATCCAATTGAAGATGTTGATTGCATTCAGCAGTACATGGATGATACTGTTAAAATCAATTTTCAATCTTCCAGTTCTAATCCTCAAATTAGGGAGTTTAACCAATCTAGTACTCCTAGGAATTAATTTTTTGGATCATCTGTTAATTATGATCAAGATCTTAAGATTCAACAATTAGAACAAGAATTAAAAAATAAAAAATAAAAAGTTAAGACTCAAAGGCGTAATCACAAATTCTCAAGTCAGTCAGTTAATCTTTGATAATAAGACTGAACAATCTGATGAAATTAAAGCACCACTAAATCTGATTTTCGAGGAGCTTACCTCCTATAAATCATCAACTCTTAGTTTTGAATTTAGGCACCCTAAGCCAAGAATACAAGCCTGATTGGGAGGGTTTAACCCAACACATGAATGACTCAGTCAATCTCAATAGATGCAATAGGTTCAGAGAGACATATAATATGAATAAAAGAAAATCATCATTGCTGAATGGAAGGCGTTCATGAAGAATTTAAAGTTGATATGTTTTTCCTTGATTATATCGATGATATTTATAAAAAAAATATTAAAGTAATTTCCAAGACCAAATGGGTCAAGGAAGACTTCAGTGTGTGTCTACTAATCGTCTCCCACCTGAAAAAATTATAATTAATCACAAAAATTCCGTAATCACTACTTCTCCTTTTAAAATTTTAAATGAAGAAGGACAAAAAAAGTAGTTGAACAACTCAATTACACAAATCAAAGTTTAATAATAATAGGAAAATAATTAGATAAAATTGAGAATAAAGTTGATGATATTCATGTACCTAAATCTAATGAATATCTGGAAAAAAAACTTCTTTAATAAATCTTTTAGATAAATCTACTTTAAATATTATTCCCCGCAATAAAAAGATTGATAAAACATTTCAAGAATTGAAGAATAAGTCTGTTGAATCATCTTCTTCTGTTAAGGTTATTAACCAAGACAGTAATTCTGAATCAGAAAGTCATAGATCAGAATCCACGTATGAATCATCCACAATTCATGAATCTTCAAACACCCACAATATTGAAGAAACATTTAAAATTTAGAAATTAATAAATTAGAAAGCAAGTGTAATAAAAAGCCTATTCCTCTAGATATCCATGAATCTTCTTTAGTTAACAAATTTTCTATTTCTGTAGAAAAATTGTATGAATGAAATATTGATGGGCTTTCAGAACAGGAAGTTCTCTACAAATTACAACACATGGCTATGGTAGCCAACAATTACATTACCACACATAATTTGCTTCACAATGAGGTAATCAAACTTTTAGTCATAGGATTCATAATAATGCTTCATTCATGGTAGAAAAAATATCTCACAGAAGAATCTAAAAATACCACCCTTTCAGCCGTAAAGATTGATGCTGAAAGAACCCCAATTATTGAAGAGGATCAGGAAACAATGCCTGATGCCATTAATACCCTCTTCTACATAATAATTGAACATTTCATTAGAATGTCAAGTAATATTACTTCACGTATCCATGACTAATTAACTAATCTTAGGTATTTAACCCTAAGTGATTTTGATTGGTACAAAAATATACTTTTGTCCAGAGTAATGTCAAGGGATGATAATAATCAACCATTTTGGAAAGAAAAATTCGTCAATAGCTTATCTAATTTGTTTGTCCATAAAATTAGAACAGTTCTTAGTGATGACCTATAAAATATAGACTATAACAGTCTCACCTAAGGTACAATTATCATCACAATACAAAAAGAAGGTCTAAGAATGCGACAATTTCTATGAGCAATATGGCTTATCCACTATTGCTCATTCCTATAAGAATAGGAAAAAATCCCACCTAAATCCTAGGAGTTACAAACCTTATAGGAAAAAATACCACACATAGAAAAATAATGATTTTGACAAATACTTCTCTAAGAATAAAAATTATTCTAGAAAAAAATTCAATAAAAATATTTATTGACAAAAGTAAAATCAAGTGTTTTAAATGTGGTCAGAATGGTCATTTTTTCAACACTTACCAAGTAAGAGAATAAAATTAATCAATTAAAAATCTCTGACGAAAATAAACAAGAATTATTTAGAAACATAGATCAATAGATTACTATGAAAGTAGTAATGAAGATTTAGGAGAATTTGAATCTCCTGAATATGATGAATCAAACTCTTCAAGTTCTGAAAATGATTCTCCTAACATCTTATGAGTTGCATGGATAGCTGTTGTCAGAAAACTCTTAATATATTAAATAAAAATGAAGAACAAGAAAATCTCTTATTAGTTTTAATTAGTAAAATTGATAATCCTGAATTAAAACAAGAATACCTTGAAAGACTCAGGAATGTAATTCAAAAGAAAGAAAATACGTAGTCTAATAATAATATTGCAAGTCTTTCAGAAACTCTTGAAAAATTCAACAAAGTTAAAGGAAATGAAAAAGAAGTTACTTTATAGGAACTTCAAAAAGAAATTAAAAATATTAAAATTGAAATAAAAGAATCAAACATAGAAATAACAAAAAGAATTAAAATCTTTTAAAAATAGATAATTTAACTAAAAATCATGAATTAAGTGAACTAAGAGAACCTAGTAAATTTTTAATTTCTGATAATGAGATTGAAGAACCTATTGTCAACAATCAAGATGATGATAATTTCACCTAAATCCTTAATCACATGAAAATAAAAAAATGACACATAATTGTCAGAATAATAATTCACGATTCTAATTTCACTTCAATGGCCTTGATTGATTCATGAGCTGATTTAAATTGTACGCGTGAATGATTCATTCCTTCCGAGTACTTCAAGAACATAAAAAAATCTTTATCCTCGACCAATGGCACTCGAATGCATATCAATTATGAAATCATCAAAATTCATATTTGCCAAGATAACGTATGTTTTAAAATATCATTTGTCTTAGTAAAAAATATGACAGATAAAATTATTCTGGGTTTACCATTCATTTTTCTGTTGTAAACTTTTACAACATAGCATGATTGGATAATTATTTATCACATGGATAAATCTGTCAAATTCAAACTTCTTTTATTTCTCACAATGAGAAATTGAAAACTTTAAAACAAAATTCTGTTTTTAAATCCACAAAGTTTAATTTTCTTGTAAAGAAAATCAATTATATTTTTTACAAGACGAAATAAAATGTAGAAGAATTGAAGAACAACTTCAAATCCTGCTCTTCAAAAATAAATTAAAATATTTGAACGAAGAATTTGTAAAGAATTATGCACCGGCATTCCCAATGCTTTCTGACACAAGAAACACCATCCTCTCAATCTATCTTACGTTAAGGGATTCGGCGAAAAGAGTATCCCAACAAAGGCTGATTAAGATGGATTCTGAAATATTTGAGTTCTGTAAGAAGAAAATTGCAGAATTTCTCAATACAAATATTATTAGAAGGAGTAAATTTCATTAGTCTTGTTCGACCTTTTATGTCCAAAAGGCTAGTGAAATTGAACGAGGAGTTCCTCGATTAATTATTAATTACATGCCTCTTAACAATATTTTAGAATGAATAAGAAATCCAATACCAAATAAAAGAGACTTAATCAATAGGCTCGGAGATGCTACTATATTCTCTAAATTTGAAATGAAGTCTGGATTCTGAAAAATCCAGATAGATGAAATTGACAAATATAAAATTGCATTTGTAACTCCATTTGACCATTACGAGTAGAATGTAATGCCTTTTGGTCTTAAAAATGCTCCAAGTAAATTCTAAAAATATAATGAATAAAATTTTAAATCAATTTATTGATTTTTTGATTATTTACATTGATGATGTTCTCACTTTTTTAGATCAATAGAACAGCATTGCAAGCACCTTGAATTATTTGTTAGGATAGTAAAATAAAATGGTTTAGTTATCTCTGCAAGTAAAATCAAATTATTTCAATCTAAAATTAGATTTCTAGGATTTGAAATATATCATTTTATAATTAAACCTATTGATCGAGTAATACAATTTGCTGATAAATTTTCTGATGAAATCCTTGACAAAACCCAATTACAAAGATTTCTAGGGTCCTTAAATTACATATATGATTTTTATAATAAATTGAGAAAAATCCTTCTCCTTGGACATCTGTCCACACCAATTTAATTAAGAGAATTAAAACTCATGTTAAGAAACTTCCTTGTCTTAGCATCCCCTCTAATAATTTTTTGTAAGATTGTCCATACTGATGGCTTTTAAATTGGATATGAAGGTATCTTATTATAAAATGTTTCTCGAGGCTCTGCAGAGCAAATTGTTAGGTTCACATCTGGAACCTGGACTCATTCCCAAATAAATTACAGTACAATTAAGAAAGAAATCTTATTTGTTGTGTTGTGTATACAAAAATTTTAGGATGACTTATTAAATTAAAAATTTCTCTTGAAAATTGACTGTAAGTCTGCAAAGCATGTTTTAGAAAGAGATATTAAAAATATTACTACCAAACAAATTTTTGCTCAATGGCAGTCCATTCTTAGTATTTTTATTTTGATATTGAATTCCTTCAAGGTATTAATAATTCAATTCCTCACTTCCTTACACGTGAATTTTTGCAGGGATGCCAAGATGGGGTTTAGGTCCCAAGCCTCAAAAAATATAATCAAGGAGGAGTCTTCAACTCCACAATTGACCCTTAAGACCCAAATTAAAAATGAGTCTTCTACTCCTAGACAAAGCCAAATGACAATACTTGAGCCCATTAGACTCAACTACCAATCAGCCCTGGTCAACCAATTTGACCCCATTATCAGTCTCCAAACTTTTTGACCCACAATTGGTCAATCAGCCAATTACAAAATATAAAAAATCATCCTCATATTTTAGAAAAACTCTAAGCAAAAATCTCTTTCATATTGAGCTCTCGTTTGCTTATTTGAAAAATCTAATTGAAATATCATTTCCTTCCAGGTTTCCACTTTGTCCCTAGTCACAAGGACAAAAATCTTAGTTTCTACAGAGATTTTTTAGAAACAAAATCAGTTAATATCAGTCGAATAAATAGTTCAAAAGGAAAGATCATCTATCATTCCTTCTACATTCTCAAAATCATAACCACGGAGGAATGAAAAATCCATCATTCATGTCTAAAAACCCTTTTTAATAAAAAATAATATAATTATTTTGCCTATATTGATGTCTGGCAAATGATTTTCTCGTATCAAAATAGTGAATCTTCTCATTAATGATTTTTAAATTTTGATAAAAATTTTAAAATTAATTTTTCAAAATGATTTTTAAGATGATGGTCAGTTCATGACTCTGTCTTAGAATTGTTCCCAATTGATCTTCAACAAATTTTTATTTATTTATGAAATTATTCAAACCCTCACCAATTGATGATTCTTTTTCACAACTACTTGTTTTATAAATAAATATAAAATTTCATGGATCTTAAAGTGGCAGCATCCAATTGAAGAGGAAATTCTCTATACATAATACTATGTTAAATGGTGGGATAAATTCAATACCCTAAAAATCATTGCCTCCATAAACAATGAATTTGCAAATATCCATCCACAATTAAAATGAGCCAATCCTTCTACTATGACTCCATTAAAAATTAATGAGCCCGTCAAACCAATCTCATAATCAGTCCCACAAATCAAATTATCAAGTTCACCCAACGAATCCAGACACAAATCAAAACCCTCTCCAAAGGGAAAATCCAAGGCCACCAAATCAAAATCCAAATTGAAGCAGAAATTAATGCAAAAAAATATTTGTCCTCCTAGAAGACAATACTGATTCTGACTCTGAATCATCTGTAGAGTCAAATCATCTAATTAAAATAAAAAATCAAAAAGGACAATCATCCAAGACTTTCCCTTAAGAATTGAACGATAAATAACATGGTCGCGTCCTTCCTTAATAGGCTTATGATGCTTTCCAAGACTGACAAGACCCATTTTTTGATAGTATTAATCTTAGTGAAGATGAATAAATAAAATAATTTTCCTTTGGCAAAATGCCATCGGCAAAATAATCAATAGTCAACGCACAACATCCATATATCATAATAGCTCTGATATCAAAAGATGTGGAATTGCGTATAATTTAAAGAAGTTAAAGACAAGGTATTAGAAGTAAGATATTCACAATGATTTTATTGAAAGAAAATAAACTTACAAGATTGAAAACTTTGATTGACAACAATTAACTAGTTCTCCCGCTCACTAATTAATGTTGAGAAAAAAGAAGAAAAAGATTACAAAAGAGGAGAAAGAAAAGTGCTTTATTTTCACAACTGATTTTCACTCTTAATGATTTTGAGAGAAAAACTTGTTTTGAAAACAAAGCACCATTCTTCCTCCTCTTTTGTATTCTTCTTTTTTCTTAACATTAATTATTGAGCGGAGCACTAGTTAATTGTTGCAAATCAATTTTTTTAATCTTGTAAGTTTATTTCCCTTCAATAAAATTATTGTGAAAATCATTATATATATATATATATGAGATTTCCTTCAATTTCTTCTATATCTTATCACTTTCCACATTTTTCTTCCCTCAACTATTATAATATATACATAAAATAATATACTTCGTCGGTTTTTTTGTGATGTGGGTTAAATATAGATTCATGATCTAAGTTTTTTTTCTTCCATTTTTAGCCAAATTCTTGAGTCTATCTATATTTTCATTTTATAAACATTTATCAGTAAAGAGTTACGTTTTAATGTTACATAATTATAGCTTACATAATCTCATAGAAATAACAATTTACAAACTTAGCATTTTTAATTTCAATTTCTCAGTTTATTCATTTTTATTGATTTTGTATTTTTTAATACTTTTGTATTTTTCTAAAGGCTTTTTTACTTTTAGATATGTATTTTTATATGTATATTTACAATAAACTATATGTATTAGGCATTGTACAATTTCTTGCAATGCACGAGCATCTCCCTAGTTCTTTGATGTAATTTGATTGGTTTAAATTAATTTTATCTCTGATATTTTGCAACTTATATATTTTTAATAATTGAAATAGTAAATGTGATTTTGGTAAATAGAATATCCGTAGATGTTTCAATTTAAAATTTCATATAACAGTGAGAGCATGTCTCAAAAAATGATTTCATCTTTAGTCCCATTTATATATACTATAGACTTAAAAAAATAAAAAATATTTGAAAAATTAATTTCAATATCAAATTATTCACTCATCGAATTTCTTATAAAATTCAATTTATTTAAACTAATTTATCTATAATTAACATGATAGATATAATTTTAATAGAAAAAATACCAAAAAACTTAGTAATTTAAAATTTTATATAATAATAAACATAATTTGTGTGAAAAAATATTACTCTGCTAACTTTCATTTAGAAGTAACAGTAACATCCGATTTAGAGGTACCAGTAAATGTGATTATCACGTTTCATTGGATTAAAAGCCGAAGGATCTGAATTTCATATTTTCGTCCTTCCAGCTGCCAACACACTTTCTACAGAATCTCCTCTGCAACATCGAAACCACGGCTCTCTCTCTCTCTCTCTCTCTCTCTCTCTCTCCCCTCTTCAGTGGATTGACTGTAGCAAACACAACCAACATTTCCAGTTTCTTTAACATGCTGTCAGATTGAACCCAAATCATTCCGTAAACCTAAGATCTCTCACATGGCTGCGACAACGTCGTATTTGGAAGTCAATAGGTTCAAGTTCGTTCCGTTGTCTCTGTCTACTTGCCGTCCTTATTTTTCGAAAACTCCTCCTCCGTTTCCCAAATACAACCATTTGCGTTTGCTCCTTGGGCGTCCAAGTGGTTTGTTTCAAACTAGGCACAGAAGCAGGTTGGCTCGTCGGCGGTTTATCACGGCTGTGGCTCAAGCGGAACCGAATTGGCTTGGAGAAGACAATGCCAAAGAGGTATCTCTAAATTGTCCATCTTATTGCTATGTAATTGAAGAACGTCTGGGACTTTGTGCTGGTGGGGAGAATTGGAATTTTGAATCTTCTTCATTGTTGGAAACTTTAACTTCAGTTTATAGGGAACTGTATGTGGTTTTGGAATATGTAAAGTGCCGTTGAAATTCGTTCATTAACATTGCAGTTGAACTTATTTAGATTAACTTACACAAAATTTAGTCAAATCACTTGAACTAAAAACTTTTCTCTTGGGCATTCGTTTAATATGGATGTACGTTCCGCAAATGTATGTGTTCTTAGGAAGATGACAAGGGGCATGGATTGTCAATCAAAAAGGATCCGGTCATGGAGCATCAGCGAAAATCAAATAAGTTGAAGAAAAGAATTATTTTTGGAGTTGGTATTGGGATAGCTTGTGGCATTGTTGTATTGGCTGGGGGGTGGGCTTTTACAATAGCCCTAGCTGCTGCTGTTTTTATTGGTGCACGAGAGTATTTTGAGTTGGTTCGGAGTCGTGGAATCACAGCTGGAATGACACCTCCACCTCGATTTGTGTCACGAACTTGCTCCATTATCTGCGCTCTCATGCCAATAGCCACCTTGTAAGATTGGTCTGTGTGCCTTCATTCTCTTATAATTTTATGCATTCCACGGGAACACAACTAATAAATGACTAGATCTTTTTCTTAGAGTGTAGAACTAGTTTTTGTTAAATACGTACAGAAGTAATTTGTATTACTATTTTATGGTCAAAATCAAAGGCATCCGATATTGTGTGCTAAATATTGTTTCTTATATGTGCAGGTACTTCGGTCAAATTGATGTCGCAGTAACATTTGCTGTCTTTTTTGTTGCTATCGCACTGCTTTTACAGAGAGGAAACCCCCGTTTCGCCCAGCTCAGTAGCACTATGTTTGGACTAGTTTATTGCGGTTATCTTCCTTGTTTTTGGATTAAACTTAGATGTGGTTTATCTGCTCCATCCTTAAACACTAGTAAGGAACTAACTTCTTGGTTTATCTACTAGTGATTCACAAAGTGGGTGATTTAATAACATGGACACTGACTTTTCTGCTGTCCTACACTATTTGCCACTTGCTGTAAAAAAATATGCACATTGAAGATTCTTTCTATAATTTTCTGCTGATTATATTGAGCAAGTTGGAGATTGATGAGCAATCAGCATTTTTTAGACTTATTTTAAATGGTACCGCAGTCGTACATTTTCAGGTATTGGTATTTTGGAAGGCATTGCGGGTTGGGGTTATTGGAAAATCTACCAGAATAAAGACTTCATCATTGTTTGAATGGAAAAGACCTGAGGAAGTGAATTTTTAATCAAAATAAGGATTTCTTTATACATACATACATACATACATACATAGATGCATACATACATATATATATATATATATAAATATACATACATACATACATATACATNCAATCTGAAAATCTACAAATATAATTAGAGACCAACATACTGATGTAAACAAATATCTCTTCCTCTCTCCCTCCTCCACTTTAACTCATCTTTTGGCATCGTAATCTGCTGTGAAATTTTCAGATTTTACATCAAGAATGAGTTTTTTCTCTGAACTAATTTTGTTTTATTTATACTTGTTCCCTTCTTTTCTGCTTTAATCAGCCTATATTATATAACATTTCATGCAATGTAAGGAATAGGAGCAGTTTGGCCTGCTCTTTTTGGTGGGCAATCTTACTGGACAGTTGGACTTGTGGCAACCTTGATTTCTTTCAGCAGCATAATTGCAGCTGATACATATGCATTTTTGGGTGGCAAGGTATCTAATACTGTCAATTGTGACAAATCTATTTTTGTCTCATTTTCTACTTCTTATCTTGTGAACCATGTCCGCCTTAGATTTCCAAAAACCAGTCTATATAATTTTTTGATGGCAATGTCATTAATTTTTAGAGGAATTTTATGAACTGGGTCAATCTAGGATGCCCAAGTTCTTTTAGGTAGGAGTCACTGTCAACCTTGAGGTGAAGTTCTTTTAGGTAAGGAGTCACTGTCAACCTTGAGGTGAAGTTCTTTTAGGTAAGGAGTCACTGTCAACCTTGAGGTGTAGCTCAACTGGTTAGACTTGCGTTTGCTTCTCAGAGGTCACTAGTTCGATCCCCACATTGTCCAAAAAAGGCTAAGTTGCAAATTACACCTGTGGTTTGCATAATTAGCAAAACATATGCCCCTCAACTTTTCTCTTTGGATTTATGTCCCTATAGTTTGAGAAACTGTAAAAAAACCCTTCTGTTACATTAGAAGGTTAAAACTAACTGCAATTCCTTTTTATTACAAAAATACCCGATTCCCTAAGGTGGTGCATTTGAAAATGCGTCAGAGGTTCATTTAGAAGGAAATCCTAAACTTTTCTTCAATTGGATAATCTTAGTCATTCTCATCCCGATCTTAGTGATTTTAGCGATTTGTTCCGTGGTTGGCTCTATGTTCTATTTTGGAAAGACCAAATCAAGGAGAAGAGAGTTCTACGAACCAGTAAAGGGGCAATATCAAATGGTGTTATATGATGAGCTCCATTTGGCAACAGGGAATTTCAGCCAGGAAAATCTGATCGGAAGTGGGGGATTTTGGTCCGTTTACAAAGGTTGCTAAGGCAAGGACTGGATGTTGTGGTCAAGGTGCTTGATAACGAGAGGGCTGGTTTTTTTAGGAGCTTTTTGGCAGAGTGCAAGGCTTTGCGGACAATGAGGCACCTTAATCTTGTCAGACCAATTACTTCATGCTCGAGCACAGATTTTAGGAACATGAAGTTCTGGCTTTGATTTATGAGTTTTTGAGCAATTGTAGTTTGGATGAGTGGGTAAAGGGTCAGAGAAAGCATGAAATGGAAATGGGCATGGGCTTGGTGGTTCAGAGAAGTTGAACATTGCCATTGATGTGGATTACATGCATCACAAATGGAAATGGGAAGGGGTGTTTTGTTAATTGCATAGTTGTTAGTTTTAACTGGTTAATGTAACAGAAGGGTGTTTCTGGGGTATAAAAATCTAAAACAAAGTACAGGGGTATGTGTTGCCAATTATGCAAGTCACAGGGATTTAATTTACAATTTAGAACAAAAGAAAGTCACTGTCCTTGTAAGATATTATTCTTAAACAGATGTGTTGATTTGGTATCAGTTCTGTTCATTTACACTATATAGCAGTATCACAAATTCCATCTTGAAGCTCAAGTTCGGTTCCCTGCCTGATTGAAAACTATATAAAAGAATAGTTTAGTTTTCCTAGCACCTTCTTTTTTGTGCCAATTTCTGATATCTGCTCACTCTCGTGCCAATGCATGTTGCCTCTTTAAACCTTTAGTAGCATCTGATTACCAGTATTGATGAAGGTCTAATATGAGTACATGTTGCAGATTATAAATTGATCTGAAGTCATACTTCTCTTAATGATTAAACACTCTTATACTATTTGAGTTGAGTTCTTTATCATGCCAGGACTTATAAATTTCATGAAACATGTGTATGAAACTAAAAAAAAGGAAAAAAAAGAAAAAAGAAAAAGGATAAAAATATGGGCAGCTAAATACTTGGTAGAATTTCGTTAGGGTATCACTTGTTCCTTCATGTGCCTTGTCCACCTTTTTCCCTTAGAGGATGAAACTAAAGCAGGGTCTGTGGTCCCTAGATTCAGGAACTTCTGTTGACTGTTGACATTTTGTTGAAAACTGTTGACGTCAACTATCCATAAGTGGAATGTCCATTGTTGACCTTTATACCTTTTGCTTTGTTATATTTATTTTAATCCATCAGTAGGAAATGATCGGACAATCTTTTTTGTATCTATATGTCTGATCATTAATTGGAGTGACATATTTTAGCATAATGCAGGCACTTGGCAGGACAAAGCTTACTAGTATCAGTCCAAAGAAGACATGGGAGGGTACTATTATTGGCTTGAGTGGCTGCATAGCCACTTCTGTTGTATTATCAAAGTTTTTGTGCTGGCCAAGATCTTTGCTAAGGTATCCAATTTTCCTTTTCTTCACTTTGATTTAATGGAGACGTCTGCGTAGATAGGAAGAAGCAACAATGACCTTACGTGAATGTTTATGTGCTTGTTTATAAGTGCATCCGTTTTATCTGTCCTACTGTTCTAGTGAATCTCGAAATTGTTGAGTTCAATAGCATTTTGACCTATTTTATTAGTAGGTTGGTTGCTTGGGAAGTAGCAGACAACATTTTTTAGGAAAGCAGCTCAGTAAGTTTGAGCTGTAGTTATTTTAAAGTTCAGTCATATCCTTCAATAACCTTTGGAAGCAATGTGAATTTCTTAAACCTTTTTTTTTCCAACAAGCTGTTGGTTCAATGGTAATACTCGACCCCTTGTGAATAGAGGAGGGCAGGAAAATTCATCTGATCACTTGGAGTAAGGTTTGCTCTTTAGTGCACATGGGTGGTTTGGGAGTCAGAGGAGTGAAAACTTTTAACAAGGCCCTCTTGGGCAAGTGGTTGTGGAGATTCTTGGAGGAGCATGATAGCTTGTGGAGGGGAGTTATTGTGACCATTACGGGAGATGAGTTCGATGCGTGGCAGCCGTCTTTATTGAGGGGGAGACTTGCTTCTTATTCTTGGAGAGTCATTTGTCGGGGTTGAGACATGTTCTCTAAACGGGTTAAATTCAGAGTGGGGGATGGATCTGCAGTGAGGTTTTGGTCGGATTGCTAGTGTGGAGACACTATTTTAGCTGACGAGTTTACCACCTTGTTTAGTATCACTTCTGATAGATAGTCTCGGGTTAGTGACTTTTTCATGAGTAATGAGGGGACTGTGGTGTGGAACCTGACTTTCAGAAGAGCGTTCAATGATTGAGAGTTGGATCCAGTTAGTAATCTCATGCATAAGTTATATTTATGCACGTTCGGGGTTGATTTGTCAGATTCGTTAGAATGAATGGAAAGTCCGAATGAAGGTTTTTCGGTTAAGTCCTATGTCAAGAGCATTGACGATAGTGCTGGCAATGTTATTGATTTTCCTTGGAGACAAATTTGGAAGACTAAGGCTCCCCCTAAATGTTCTTTTTTGGTGTGGACATCAGTCTGGAATGCCAATCTCACCATGGATTATCTGAAGAGGAGGGGCTTCTCTATGCCTAATAGGTGTCATTTGTGTAGGAAGGAAGAGGAATCGAACGCTCATCTGTTTCTTCTTTGTTCTTTCTCATCGAAGCTTTGGTATACTGTTTTGGGATCTTTGAATATTCATTGGGTTATGCCTGGAGAACCGCGTAACCTATATTGTAGCTAGAAGCATGCTCGTAGCACTTCCACTAAGCCTTCCTTTTGGGATCTTATCCCTTTTGCTGTTTTTTGGGGTATTTGGAGGGAAAGAAATACTAGGATTTTTGAAGGGGGAGAGAATTCTTTTTGTAAAGTTTTCATGTCTGTTCTCAGCTGTCTTCTAGAATGGATAGGGTGTTTGCTCCCAGTTTTTGATTCTAGAAAAATCTGGGTGGAGACCCAGATCATTTGTTTTTCAGTTTCTAGCTTAGAGCTGTAAATTCCCTTTCGGGGTTTTTGTGCATTATATATAGTTACCTTTATAGAAAAATAAAAAGACTCGACCCCCCGCATAACACATTATTGACATGGGTTCAAGTCCTTATAGCCGTTTATTGGGGCTAAACATACCTCAAGCCTCCATCCCTCACAAAGAGTCTGAGCTTCGGCCTCGACATAGATGCGGTGGGGTGCGCTGCATATGTGGTGTGAGTGACTTGGGGCAATGTTTCTTGGCGGGTTTGCGGAGTAGCCTATCTGCATTTGATTACCCAAAAAAAGAATTTAGTAGCATTTTTCATATCCTTGGTCTTGGGTATTCCAATTGTACTAAGTAATTGTATTTTTATTTTACTGATCATTCTTCCACATACTCTCTAAAGATGAACACCCGTATTTCACAAACTTTGAAATGAGGAAAATTACTCACTGAGCTTCCAAGATTGACAAAATTGGTCGTTTATGGCTTAGTTACGTCAATTTTTCTATAGAAAAAAGTACAATAAAAGAGGAAAAGAATTACTTGACCAACTGTACGCGATAGATAGATCCTAGAAAATCAGAAAAAGAAGAAAGAGAGACTAATTTACAGTATAAAAATTGACAGAATTAAGCCATGGAGGATTGATTTTGCCTACTTTGAAAGTTCATAGAGTAATTCTGCTTATTTCAATGTTTGTGGGAGTAAAATGTCAATGGTCCAAAGTTCATGATTAGTAGTTGAATTTAACCCTAATATTTTTCTAAAGTTTCTCTGATTTGCATTGATTTTGTCTGTTTATGTTAACAGTGCGATAGCTTTTGGATTTCTGAATTTCCTTGGTTCCATTTTTGGTGATCTTACGGAATCGATGATCAAACGTGATGCTGGCGTGAAGGACTCTGGATCCCTAATTCCCGGACATGGTAAATAACTTTTTCTCTTGGTTGCCTATACATGTTAAACTTATCTTCTTTTATTGTTTTTTTTTAAATTTCAGTAAGGTACTATAATTCACAAACCCAAAATACCACTCTTTCAAATATCTAAGAAATAGCAAAAGCTTTGACTTGCGTTGAAGCTGAAAGAATGGAAGTTATCGTCTATCTGGGGCTTTCTGTTGTCCCTCAGGAACATCCGATAAAATTGGGACGTTGAAAGACCCAAAAGCCTAAGTTGCCTTTTCAACTTATCTTGTTTCCTCTTTTCATAAGCTCTATGGTCTTCTATATCGGAACAGACATTACATAATATAGAAGGAGAACAAGGAATCACCCAAAAACAAAAAGAAGTCGCATTTTTTAGGGGCTTCACTTTTGTTTTTGAAATGTTTTTTCCAATTTTTGTTTATTTTAAGTACCTTCGGCCCTGTTTGGTAGGGGCATCATTTTTGTTTTCCTATTTTGAAATAAAAAGTTACCAAAAAACTAATTATCGTAGTTGATTTAAGACACCGTTTCTAACAAGTTCTCAGAAAATTTATTACTAAAACACTTCATGAATACTATTAGCAATACATTTTCAGATATTAAATTTCTTTTGGGAAACAACGTTGTTCAACTTGTTTTCACTTTTTCTGGCATGTTTAGTAGAATTCTTATTTCTGTAGAGCCCTAACAACGACCACAATGCTGGAAATTCTAACCCAAAACGTATATTTGGTTCTTATTTCTGTAGAGTTCTTATTTTGTTTATGTTTTTGTAAGTAAAAAAAAGTTACACGAACAAGTTTACAAAACACGTATTCTGTTATTGACTGATTATGAAATTTGTTTTTCGTCAAGTCTTCAGAAATATGCTAAAACACTTATTGAATACTATTACCAAACACAGTTTTAGATATTATTCTTTTTTTAAAATAACATTGTTTTCAATGTTACCATGTAGAGTCTCCTGTTTTCAAATTTTTTCTTTCTAAAAACTCATTTACAAATCATCAATAGCCCATACTAATGCAAGAAAAAATCTCACTTTCATCTGGATTCTAGATCCTCCAACTTGTCTTGGAAAATCCACCTAGTGCAAGAAAAGATCTCTCCTAAATAAAGCCTTAATCGTCAAATGACTGAGTTCTTCATATACAGTCAGCAGTCACCATTTTTACCTGGTGGGCTTGCTGGAACACTCCAAGTCATGTTCCAACTTTTTCACTTTCTTTTCCCTTTTCTTTTATTGAGTAATAAGTTGTCAAATTTCATAGTATTGGGAAAGTTGGTTTGTACAGTCGTGTTTAGTATGAGTATTTGAAATTGTCCCTAATGTTGCAGGTGGAATACTTGATAGAGTTGACAGTTACATATTCACCGGGGCACTTGCATACTCCTTCGTCAAAATCCTCCTGCCACTTCAGCTTTTAACGTGAAACAATGAAACCGTGTTTTGCAGCAGGAAATTCCTTTTCTAGCGCAGCTAGAATACAAATAAGTCCGTACCTGGTCAACTTGGACGATTATGAGGTGTGATGAAATTGATTCTTGTCAATTATCCCAGAGCAAGTTAAAGAGTTGGGTTAGTTACTCCTACGCAAGGCCCTCATAATTCTCAGCCGCAAGCAAATTTTAGAGAATACTGTTAATACGTTTCTTTCTTGTCTAGCATGATATGGATTGTACATTGGGTCAAGTAAGTGTCAATGACGTACCACGTTCAAGTGGATGCAATTCAAGTTTCTTTATACGATATGGCTGCTACAGTGGTCTTGTAAGGTCAATGCATTTGGATGATGATATAGTTTTTAAAAGAAATAGAATGATATAAGCATTCCAATATTTAAGTTCAGTAATCAAGTACCCATGTTTTCTTAGTGTTCAGTTTCTGATTGTCAGGTTCTTTTCTGTATCAATGTCGGATTTGATTTATTTACTTGACCAAATTTGAATAACTAATATTGAGTACTACGATTTGCATTGGTGAATTTGGAGACCAATGCTTGGCGAAGATACTCTTGTTTGTTGCTCTGTAGCATGAATCTGAAAAGATACAATCTTTTAGAACGAATCCTTTGTTGAAGGATAAAAAGAAAGTTGAGGGGTAACAATGTAAAAAAATGATGAGGACTAAATGAACTATTTCTAAAACTATATGACCAAAAATTGCATTTTCACCTTGTTACTAGGGATGGTAAAAATTCATGGGGAGAAAAATACCTGCGGGCATCTGACTTAATACATGAGTTTAAAATATTATAATTGGGTGTAAGTTTTTAATGGATAGATAATTTTTTATCCATTATTAATGAATAGTGTATGGGTAATAACTAATACTTATTGGGTACTCATTTATTCTAAAAAATTGTTCCATCTTCGACGATTCTTCTAAAGACAACAATATATAATGGAAACTGTGATATAATTCTCGTTCACTTATGATTTGGTAATTGAATTACATCAATTTTATAATATTATAATTGAACTAAACTGAATCATGATTGAACCTCGAATTAAAACTTATTAATTTTATAATCGAATTGAACCATAATCCATCAATGCTACAATCGAATAACACTAGTGTTCATCAATTTCATAATCAAACGGAAACGGAATTAATTTTTAATAACCGAACTAAATTATATTTCAATTTTATGATCAAATAACCAAATTAAAATTCATCAAGTTTATGACTGTACTAAATTGAATTGTCAAATTTATAATCGAATAACCAATAGTAAAATTAATTAATTTTATAATCGAACTAAGACCCATCAATTATAGTCGAATCGAATCAAACTTCATCAATTTAACATTTCAATAACACTAAAATTCATCAATTCTATATAAAATGAAACTGAGATTCATCAATTTTACAATCAAATTAAACTAAATTATCAATTTTATAATCTAATAATTAAAATATAGTTCATTAATTTTATAATGAAATTAAATTAGATCGTCAATTTTATAATCGAATAATAATAAACTAAATTGTATCATCAAGTTGTTACTTTGAACTGATGTCGATTTCCCGCACACTTGAAATTTTTCCTGTCGTCTGCTATAATTTGCTTAATAGAAAGTGAGCAAGTGTAAAGCTAAGGGAGCTGGAGTCTTCAGTCATTTTCTCCGTGAAGAACCTTATTGATTGGTTGTTTAATATGAGGTGAGGATAGTTTTATAGCTGTTCATTTGGACTTTATATTGATGTCCAAAACGGAGGCTTATTTCTCTTCTTGTTAGTAATAGGGGAAAGGAGAATAATCAAACTCTAGATAATATAGAAGTTAAGTCTCATTCTGATCAACTGAGTTAATATTTATAGTCAAACAAATACTTCTTTTCGAGGTATTTAATTTTTCTCCATTATTGATTTTCTCTCGATCTCGGGACAAAGAGAATCTTATGCGCCGCTCACTCATTTGAATGACTGCTCTTCAAGGAATTGATTTTCATATAATTTACTTTAGTATTGAAAATGCAATTTGGTATATGGAAAAGTTATTTTCTACGACAAATGATCAATCAAAGTGGAATTTACATGAAGTAATTCCTGCTGGTCATTGACAGATCTCTATGCTATGCATGGGAAATTTAACATCAATCAAATTTAAAGTGACTCAAACGTGATATCCCAAGATTTGAGTCAATTACCAAGGGCATTTTCTTGATCACATTGACCAGTTTGTGAGTTGTCCGTTCAAGCATTTCATGAATCTATGATATCAATTACACACTAAATAGACTTAGAACGAGCTTTATGATGGTTTATGTTGCAACTAAAATTTGAACAGTATATGTGTCTCATGCTGATGAGTTGTTGTTCATGCACACCATATATAAAAAAACCCGAGGGTGAAGGTCATTGGGGGTGATTTTCTCGCCTAAGGGTCTTCAAAGTTTAAGTTAGAAGTGTAGTGTGAATTAGACAAAGTCTCTGTAAAGTTGAATGAGCTTATATTTGATTTTGGGAGGAATGAGTATTTATAGAAGAGGCATATATGAGAATTTGGAAAGTTTGGAGCATATTTTAAAGTGTTCTCATTGACTGAGAGCGGAAGTGGCATTTAATGTCGCTATCTCCCCGAGCTGACTCAGAAAAGGCTTGAGAGGACTTAAAGGAGTTACTTCTGACATGGAGATGACGATTTGGTTGAGCGACCATAGATCCAATGTCGCGAGGGCATGTGGAATATTACTTTCGGCTGGCAATGATTGGTGACGTGTATGGAGATCCCCGAGCTGCCTAATTACAAGGATGTAGACCTGTAAGTTCCCAAGCTGCCTGGTCCTGTACTCGTAATTCTGAGTTACCCTTCCTTTAGCTCTTAGCCCTAAGAGACAACCTGAAATACTAGTTTGAGTGACCTGATCTCGAGCTAAGGCTACCTCGTCATGAGGCAAATATGTCGAACCCGACCTGCAGCGACTAGGATGTGGCTCCAAGGAGGGGGCCTTTTGGACTTGATGAGTTGATGAGGATGTGGCTCCAAGGAGGGGGCCTTTTGGACTTGATGAGTTGATGAGGATAAAGAGCACGCGTATCTCAATCTGGAGGGGCTCGGGAAATACCAATATACAATTTCCTTTGAAAGTGATTTATTCATTACAAAACAAACTAGTTTAACCCTCAACTGTTTAATTTGTACTGTTAATCATTTTTGCTTACTGGGAAACACTTCTTCAACAAGCTCGTAACGAAGCCTAACGCAGAAAAACTCAAGATAACTATTGGTATACTTCAGCAGCTTCGATCAATTGGATTACTTCAACAAAGCATAACATAAAAGTTGGACTTACAATATGATGCCAATTAACATCGTTGTTGCAATCATTTCCATTGACAAACTACGTTAGAGATGTTCAAACATGACTGCTTGATTCACGCCGAGTTAGTGTGGAATTCACAGTCAATAGAAAATCAAGATTCAGATCACAACTCCACGTTTCTGATAATGATACTAAAGTTGATGAAGGCGGATGAAAATTAAATATTTGGAGAAAACGACCGCAAAGTCGCCCCAAATTCAAACCATTTGTACAAGTTAAAAACTAAAACGAATATTTCCTTGAAAATAATCAGTTACACTCAATTTGTGAGTCAATACCAACTTGGCAGAGAGGATGTGGGTTGCATGATTTGCAAGCCTCTCGTGACAGTTTTCTACTAGAGGAACTTTACCATCTGCGTCAGAAACTGCGCTTTTGTTATAACTCGTATTCGAAATCCTCATCAAGATTCTCCATAGTTTTTCCAAATACGAATGACTTTGTTCCCATAGTAGTGAAAGGCATTAGACCAAAGGCGCGAGCAGTTTTGATCTCCCTAGCAACTTCCCTCTGAGCCTTGGCGCTAATACCAGTCTACAGAACAAACAAGGAAAAACTGGATAAAAATCCACATTCGCACAAGTTCTGCAGCGGTCCAGTCACGTAAATCTAATATCATTCTTACCTTGCTCCTCTTGATGATTATTCCAGCATCAGTTATGAAATTTGCAGGGAATCTAACATTCTGCAAGCAATTATTACCGACGAGGTAAGAGAAAGAGAAACTTCAACTAACAACAAGCGTACTTATCCATAATATGGTACTGCATGGACGAGCCCAAGTTGTGCAAAGGAGGAGATTATCGTTTGAGAATACTACCAAAATATATTTTATTAAACAGCATTTTTTCAGTAAGTTGACATCTTTCCCCCTTTAAATTGCTCAATTCTCATATTTGTCCTCTTTGCTTCTAAAACTTTATCAAGTTGAGTATTAGATGAAGACTGAAAAGTAAAATAGTAAGATCCATTAGTTAAAGCTTATAATATTATCTCTAGGCTTGTTAGATCTAATTACTTGACAGAACAATTTGTACTAAGAAAAGCTGAAAATTTGTTTGTACAAGAGATCGAATAACAAGTTTATTGCATACTTTCAAGAAATGAGCAACAATTATTCAATGATATAAAGATTATGTTCCAAGTCCGAACTATAATAGACATCTATTTATAAAGTGATTATGTGCTATTACCAAAAGTTTAATATTATTCACATTTACCGTACATGCATGTAAATCCCCTTTTGGAGCTTTTGTGAATAATAAATAGTTACCTTTATCGATAAAAAAATTTACCGTAAATACATTTAGTAATCAAATTATTCTGTTAATTATTTCTTTCGCAAAGTGTGACTGTGAAAATGTATATTTTTTTTCAATTGTTTGCAACCATTTTGAAGAAATCTAGCCTCGCCCCTGCCAGTAGGAATATAAAGCTTGAAAATTAATACGTCCAAATCCCTATTAGGTGAAAGCCATCACAGTAATCTTACCACTAATGTTTTATGTAAAAAAAATCATTCACTTTCCCTAACTCTATTCTTATGGATTTAATGAAAGAAAGAAGCAGAGATCATTTGAAACCAAAAATACGCACCCTGAAATCAGTTTTCCTTAAAACCTCCTTTGTAGTCACCTCAAACTCAGGTCGCTTGGCGAATTTACGAACTCCTGGTTTTGTAAGATCAAGATCCTGCATGGAAGTTTATCGGTTATACTACTTGTAACAGGACAAATTTTTTTATGAACACACGGCACGGCCAACAGTAGTCAAGTTGTAAAAACATATCAAACAGAAACATTAATAGCATGACTTAGCACGTTCGGGTAGATGAAGCGTGATAGATCATGGAGCAAACGAAAAATATTGAAAATATTCTTACTATGGAAACAATTTTTCTACACTACTATGGTTGAGAACTATGGAAACTGAATATTACTTGGTTTCTTTTTTTGGTAAGCTAAATGTAATGAAAAACCGAAGAGGGTATAGACATTAAGCGCAATGAGATACCTGAAGCGGCAGTTACGGAGAGAGTTCTGAACGCATATGGAAGCTTGAGGCTTCGCGATAAGCCATCGCTTAAGGAGCGTGGTAGAGCAAGTTTAACCATTCTCATTTCGGATTGCAAGTATATAGCGAAGCTTGAGATGAACAACTTTGCTACGAAACCAAGTATGAAGAGGAAATTGAGACTTTTGAAACAGAACAACGGAAAATGAGAGTAAGCCAGTAGAACTGGACCAACATTTGGGTTCTATAGTGGTTCACCGTGCTCCAAAAAAATTCGCCTCATCCTGAAAAATCGTCCCAAATCGAGCGAGACGGAACACGATTTTTACTCTTAACGGAACACAACGGGACACAAAATTTTTATCCCGTTCGGGATGGGACGGGACACAGGATAAAAAATTTTGTCCCAACTTGACCCATCCTGTCCCGATTTTCATAAATAAACCAATATTTGTATTTTTTTTAAAATTTGACCCTTATTTTTTTTAATTTTAACCCTTAATTTTTTTTAATTTTAACCTTTAATGTTTTAATTTTTAACCTTTTAATCTTTTGAACTTTAAACCAATTTTAATAACCTTTAAATTTTTTACCCAAAATACCCGTCCCGACCCCCGTCCTGTCCCGTTTGGGATTTTCACTCAGCAGGGGATGGGATAAGACTTAAAAAAAATTGTCTTGTCCCAATCGGGACTGGACAAAAACGTTAAAAAACTGTCCTGTGCACACCCTTAGGGTTATAGTTCGTTTTGGGGGGTTTTGCCAGATTCCAGTTTAAAGAGAAATTTAGCACAATAGACAAGTTTTGGGGATGTTTTAAGAAATGATATTTTTAATAGTTTTAGGTAAATAACAGGTTTTTTTATCAGTTGATAATTTTAGACTAAAATGACCATAATTTATATATGGCGTGTTTGATGATTTTTCTGATATATCAGAGGTATATTAGATGATATCCTGATTTGAAATAACTAATCTATATATGGTGTGTTTGATGATTTTTCGGGTATACCAGAGATATATAGATGATATACCGATTTGAAAGATGCTAGAGTTAATGACGTAATTAATACTCAAAATTTGAAATTTGAAATATCTAATCTATATATGATGTGTTTGATGATTTTTCGGGTGTATCATGGGTGTATAAATAATATACCGATTTAAAAGATGTTAGAATTAATGATATAATTAATACTCAAAACTTGAAATTTGAAATACCTAATTTATAGATGGTGTGTTTGATAATTTTTCAAATATATCAGAAGTATATAGTGATATACCGATTTGAAGTTTGATTTACCATAACCGTTCAACAAGAAACTTACTGATTTAC
This sequence comes from Datisca glomerata, assembly GCA_003255025.1. Lineage (NCBI taxonomy): Eukaryota > Viridiplantae > Streptophyta > Magnoliopsida > Cucurbitales > Datiscaceae > Datisca > Datisca glomerata. Next base: position 1,313,924 of record QANY01001753.1, read on the forward strand.
CATAACCGTTCAACATTTGAAATTTGATATACTGATATTTTTTCGGGTACATCAGGTGTATTGATAATGTCATTAATTTGAAAGAAGATTTTCTTAATAAATTTTAGCTGATATTAAAGAAAATATAATCAATCATTAGTTATCCCCTACTTTAATTAAAAAATCAATAAAATAACATTTGAATTAGAAATAATTAATTACTAGATTTTTAATTAATTAAAATGACCCATCAAATCAGATTATGAAATTTATATATTCAAGGTTAAAATCGTCTAACTATAATTTTGTCAACAAATGGTTGATGACGTGGCAAGAAAATTATCTATTTACCTGGAGTTTGAAAAAAACTATTATTTTTTAAATTAGTTTTCAAAACTTGTCTACTTGGTGTAATTATTTCAGTTTAAATCACTTTTGTTTTCCTAAAGATGAAATTGGATTTGGGAAGATGAAATAAGATGTAGGGAAAATTGGGTCATGGTCCATATAGGGATCCCAAATAGGGGATGACCTGAAAAATTATCGCAATGTGTAGTTTAAGGATTTTTTTTAAAGTTTTACATGCAATAATGAACTTTATATTTTTAATGTACAAGAATGATCATTTTTACACTGAGTTATTTTTTTTTAAATATAACAATGATATTTTTAAAATTTAGTATTTCAGTCACTATATAATATTAGTTAAAATGCTATATTTGCATCTCATACTTTTTAAGGGTCATTTAAGCCTATTATTTCTATAATATGGCCATTTTCATCAAAGAGCCCTTTTTTATTAGCCGCTTACTTGTTCACTATGATATTCTTCCTTCATTCTTTCACTTTTAGACTTGTCACATATTGGTACGTGTTTGGCAATGGGGTCAAGTAACCCAAAAAAAAAAAATCAATTTTCAGTATGAAATTTTTTTAGTTTTTGACTTTAATAATCATTTAGAGAGGGATATGGCTAACCTAATCGAAAAACTAAAATGTTGTAAAAAGAGTTTGAAAGAATGGGGTAGACAGTTAAGAGGCAACCTAGAAAAGGAGTCAAAGAGTGAAAATAAGCTGGCTCAAGAAGGAGATAAGAATACCAAGTTCTTCTACAACTCAGTTAAGAGAAGAAAAACTCTAAACTCAATTGTCATTGTTAAAACTGAATCTGGTTCATGGGCTGAAGATATTGGAGACATAACTAAGTGCTTTAGAGAGTTCTACTCTAGCATGAATATTGAGGAGACCATATCAAATGTTGATTGGGTGTTAGATTGTGCTGGAAAGCATTTCTAAGGCAGATAATGAGAGTCTATCTAACTAGTTTCACTAGAGGAGGTCAAAGAAGCAACGTTCTCTCTTGGAGCTGATAAAACTCCTGGACCAGATGAGCTTCCAAGGATCTTTTATCAGGAACATTGGTACATAATGAGAGACGAAATATGGAAAGCAACATTGGACTACTTTGGAAATGGCTACCCACATCAGGCTGTTAATGAAATTTGCATCACATTAAATTAAGGCCTATACTAATCCATAAATTCCAGCACAATATAGATCTAAAACATTATGTAAATTTCCTATAAGATTTTGTCAAAAATCTTGGTGAATAAATTAAGGCATATACTTGTATCATGCATCTCTGACACCCAAGGAGTATTCATTAGTGGGAGGTACATTTAGGAAAATGTTACTATAGCACAATAATTATTCTATCACCTGAGAAAAAAAAGAATGGTAGAAGAAGAGTTTTAGCTCTTACAACTGACATGATGAAGGCATATGACAGGGTTAGTTGGTCTTTTCTTGAAAGTTTGCTTTGTAGAACGACTTTAGTAGAACCTATATACAAAGGATAATGACTTGTGTAACTTCTGTACACTACAAAATTTGCATAAATGGTAGTCATAACATACATATTAAACCATCTAGGGGTTTAAGGCAAGGGGACCCCCTATCCTCCTCATACATGTTCATTATGGTGGCAGAATCCCTATCATATCAATAAGGCTATAAGTAGTGGAAATCTAAAGGAAGTACATATAAAAATGGATAGTCCATCAATTTCACTCTTATTCTTTGTTGATGACAATTTGTTCTTTATTGAAGATAGGGAGGAATCTATTTTGTGCTTAAAAGTCTGTATCAGTATATATTGTAATGCTTCAGGGCAGAAAGTCAACTTGAGCAAGCGTAGTGTGTACTTTAGTAGGAACATCAGGGAAGACAAGCAAGCTTATCTAACTTCTTTGCTTGGTGTTAATGAATATACTAGACAAAGGAATTACCTTGGCCTGCCTACAGATTGGTTGTAATTTAAGGCAGCTTTGCATGCAGTACTTTTGGAAAGAATGGAGACTAAAACTGACTCATGGGGGCTAACTACTGCCACTTGGAGGTAAGGAAATACTTTTAAAGTTAGTGGCATTAGCTCTTCCAAATTTAGTCATGAGCACTTTCAAAATCCCTAATAGTGTTTACTACAAGCTTCAATACGCTATAGCAAGGTTTTGGTAGCCAAATGGTGATAAGGGTGGTATTAGATGGTGCTCAAAATGAAAAAAATGGCATGTTGTAAATCCTTAGGTGGTATTGTCTTTAAGGATTTAGAAATGTTCAATTTGTCTTTATTAGCTAAGCAAGCATGGAACATCTTCAAGAATCCTGAGGGTTTATGTGCAATACTACTTAAAATCTCTATCATCCTAATTTTGATTTCATGAATGCTGATTTGAAGAGGAATAGTTCTTGTACATGAAAAGGTATTTGGCAGGGGATTGAGATAATCAAGGCAAAAGGGATGTGGAATGTAGGAAATGGAAAAAACATCAGGCGATAAATGGACTACAAACTGTATCAAGGATTTCAAGGATCATTCCCTTACCTTGGTTTCAGATCACATGAATGAAGGAGGTTGGAGTTGGAATAGAGAGCCGGTGCATCAGCTGTTCCCTATATGGATAAGCAAGGAGATATTTTATATTCAACATTAAGGTTGATGATTTCACATGGCCTTCACACAGAATTGGAGATTTTACTGTCAAAACATGCTATAATGCCTTATGTAATGGTAAGAGGGGAGTGAGTTCTTCAACATCTTCATCTGCTAGCAATCAAATTCTATTTTGGAGAAATTTTGGAAGATCAAAATTGCTTGCAAAGTCAAGTTGTTCATTTAGAGAGTAGCTAATGACTTCTTACCATGCAGATTGAATCTGTGGCACAGAAAACTTAACCGTGATGCAATTTTTCCAATATGTCTTAGCAATGAGAAGAATATTACTCATTTTTGGTTGAATGCCCCTAGAGTACTGTTGTATGGAACTACTCACCTTTGCTATTGAGAAGCTCACAAACAGGAATCTTTGATTTTTGCTACTGGTTTATACAGAGAGTCCAGGAACTCTGGTTACATCCAGATGGAGGTACGGAGGAGACAATTGGATATTGATGCTATATTTGTTAGAGTATATGGAAGGGTAGGAATGAGTCTGTTTTTAAAAGGAAGCAAATTAATCCTATCAAAACAATGGAGTTTTTGCTACTATTTCTTTCTCCAACTACTGAGCTGCTCAGCCTACTAGTTATGGACATGCATAAGTTGGAAGAGCTCACTAGACACCTCCTAAAGGTAATTGCATGAAGGTTAACTGTGATACTTCCTATAGTAACTGTTTTGGTAATACAATAGTAAGAGTTATTGCTAGGAACAATGTAGTTGATATGGTTAGAGCTAAATACTCTAAAGTAGAAGCTGTTAGTAGTATGCATGTTGAATTTATAGCAGTCCAAGAGGGTGTTAAATTAACTTGAGCAGAAGGTTGGAGAAATATTATTACTGAAACAGATAGTAAACTGGTATTAGATTGGATCTCAAATTCTGAGTTACTTTTTCTCCTATGTTACCAAGGAAATTTTTTTTATCGGTAAATGTAATTATTTATAATTCACAAAAGCTCCAAAATGAGATTTACAACTCTAAGCTAGAAAGTGAAAAGAAAAGGATCGAGGTCTTCACCTAGTTTTTTTCAGAATCAAAACCTAGGAGTAAACGCCCTATCCATTCTAGAAGACATCTCAGAATAGACATGAAAATTTTACAAAAAGAATTCTCTCCCCATTAAAAAATCCTAGTATTTCTTTCCCTTCAAATATCCAAAAAATAAAAAAAGGGATAATATCCAAAAGGAAGACTTAATGGAAGCGCTATGAGTATGCTTCCAGCCATAGAAAAGGTTGCGTGGTTCTCCAGGCATAACCCAATGAACATTCAAAGATCCTAAAACAGTGTACCAAAGTTGCGACGAGAAAGAACAATGAAGAAACATATGAACGTTCGATTCCTCTTCCTTCTTACACAAAGGACACCTATTAGGCATAGAGCATCCCCTCTTCTTCAGAACATCCATGGAGAGATTGGCATTCCAGACTGTGTCCACACCAAAAAAGAACATTTAGGGGGAGCCTTAGTCTTCCAAATTTGTCTCCAAGGAAAATATTTCTCGTCGAAAATCTGTAACAATGCTCTTGACACAGTACTTAACAAAAAAAACTTCATTCAGACTTTCCATCATCTAACAAATCAACCCTGAACGTGGACGAATATAACTTCTACATGAGATTACTAACTGGATCCAACTCCTAATCATTAAATGCTCTTCTGAATGTCAGGTTCCACACCAAAGTCCCGTCATTACTCATGAAAAAGTCACTAAACCTAGACTATCTGTCAGAAGTGAAACTAAACAAGGTGGGAAACTTGTTAGCTAATATAGTGTCTCCACACCAGCAATCTGACCGAAACCTCACTGAAGATCCATCCCCTACTCTGAATATAACCCGTTTAGAGATGTGTCCCAACCCTGACAAATGACTCTCTAAGAATAAGAAGCAAGTCTCCCTCTCGATAAAGACGGTTGCCACGTATCGAACACATCTCCAGAAGTGCCTTGTTAAAAGTTTTCACTCCTCTGCATCCCAAATTACCAATGTGCACTGAAGAGCAAACCTAACTCTGATTGATCAGATGAAACTTCCTACCCTCCTCTGTTCCCCTCCACAGAAAAGTTCTCATCTTTCTCTCCAACAAATTAGCCACCGAAGAGGGGATAGGAATACAAGACATAAAGTAAATGGAAGATTAGAGAAAACTCTTTTTAGAAGGGTTAACATTACTCCTTTAGACAGGAAATGCCCATTCTTATATGCTCAACAATCGGGTCCCAAATCCTCAGATTCCTCGCAGTAGCACCCAAAGGAAGACCCAAGTAGGTGGTGGGAAAGCTGCCCACCCTGCACTATAGAATGTTTGCCAAAACATGCAATCTTGGAACCTCGCCGACCTGGAAAATTTCACTCTTTGACAATTAACTCGCAACCTTGAGACAGCTTCAAACAACAACAGAATACATCTGAGATGCAGTAAACTACTCATACTGTTCTTGCAAAACACAAGAGAATCATCGGCAAACAAAAGATGAGAGGCAGTCAGTTAAGATTTACCTTCTAAACCCAAGAGAATACCCGTAAGAAACCCATTCGATCACGCTTTCGTTAGGAAGATACTTAACAACTCCATCACCAAAATGAACAAAAAGGGAGAAAGATGATCTCCTTGCCTCATCCCCATGGAGGTAGGGAAAAAACCCGCTAGAGCCACGTTAATCAGAATTGAAACTCTCACCGTCGAGAAGCAATATTTAATCCACCCAATCCATTTGGACCCAAAACCCATTCTACCCATCATGTACAGAAGCAAGTCCCAATTAACGTGGTCATAGGCCTTTTTAATATCCAGTTTACACACAATACTAGAATTCCCCGTACTTTTGATCGCACCAATAGCTTCATTTACAATAAAAGAAGCATCTTGAATTTGCCTTCCCTGGATGAAACCATGTTGCTCCTCTAAAAGTGAGGAATGGATGGAGCAACTTCATGTACAAGGAGATTTAAACCTCCTTGATTTATCTCGATGAAATATCTGAGTTTGATAGAAACAAATCAAGGGGTGCTCTCTAAATATAAGTGATGATATTGGGTAAGATTTATTAGTAGTCTTGTAGGAATGGTTGACAATGATCTTAAGGAGCAAACATCTATTGATATTGAATAATATCTATTATATTAAAAAATTCGTATGAGACCATTAATAAATCTAAACCATTATTATAAGGAGCGAGCACAGTTGATTATCAACAACCTATATTGATTGCCCTTGTGTGACTTGCTCCTGCTTTTGCAGAGATGATCGACGAATCTACTAATAATATTGTTGCCTTATTTCCCTCAATCATCTCTTTAAAAATCATCTACATATAAAAAATATAACTTTAATTATTCTAGTAAAATCGAGGAAATCATGGCATTCACTGTAATCTCCCGAAACTAGCAAAATGGTATGATATACTAGTCCGAAACAAAATATTTTTTCTCACTCCCAAATATATGTGCTTTGAATTTTTCGATTCCTAATATGTTGGGTTGCATATCGCCTTGTAGATAATGGTATTAAGTTAATGTTCCAAAAACATTCACCGGAGCAAACTCATATGCCACAACTTTGCAAAAGGAGACAATGGTTCCAAATTCTGAAATCATCGACTCTAAAGAGGAGAGGGTATGGAACACCTCCATGGAATCCATCTCAACCCAGAAAGATATCAGTCCTAAAGATTTGACAAAAGACAACCCTCCAATAAAGTCATTACCTTACTAAATACAAATGAGAGGACTCCATCTAGGTGTTTGGAATAAGCCCCAATCACCACTCCTGGATGATCCTGAACGACACCACCAGCCCCTGCTTTTTCTCATGACTTGAAAGCTTCGTCTATATTCAGTTTAAGCATACTCTCTGCCAGTTTAGACCACCTAACAGTCGCGGTAGAAGTGGACTTGAGAGCCTTAGGGGAAGGCTCATTCACTTTTTCAATTTTGACCAAAAAATTGTACCCAAGAAGATAAATCCCAGGAAACCGACAACTTAAAACCTTTAAGGATCGTAATTCTGAAAACCCAAACACTCCAGCACAAGGTCACGAAACATTTCAACACACCCTTTTCTAAACCCATAATGAAGCAAAAAATCACGTCCATCATTGACCATTGGTTTACATGCCGTAGGCAGGTGGCTAAACCCCCTCTTTAAGCCAAATAGAACGAACCAAATGGCACAAAAATAAAGCATGGGACACTGAATCAGACTTTCCACATATTTTGCATCCCGCCTCACTACAGACTTTCCTCCTTGCCAAACAGAGCCCCATTGGAAGGGTTTCCAAAGATGCATTCCATATAAATTTTTTAATCTTATTTGGTATCGACATGGACCAAAGCTTCTTCCACCAAAGCTCGATGTGAGAGGCTTCCGAGGGGCTATGACAATTTTTCAGAGAGGTACCCGGGTTGTATCTGCTTTTAACTGAATACAGCCCATTCTTATCATAATGTCAAATAAGATTATCCTCCTCTTCCTGAGGGAGAAGAGGAGCAAAAAAGACCAGTTCCACGTCTGAAGGATCTAAACACCTGATGATGACATCTTAGTTCCACCTCCCGATATCAATAAAATCTGCCACTCTACACTCTTGAAGTGAAACACTCCTCCATAACTGTCTAAACGTAGACACTTTGGGAGCCAAGGATCCAAGAAGGCCCGAATCGAGGCTCCATTATCCACTCTCCACCGAATACCTTTCTTTAAGAGGCTTCTACCCCATAAGATACATTTTCAAAGGAAGGAAGATATTTGGCTTTCAAAAGTGTCGTAAGAAGGGAATTGGGATTTTGAAGGATTCTCCAACCTTTCTTACCTAAGAAAGCTTGGTTGAAAGTCTCAATGGACTGCAAAACCATCCCTCCAATACCCTTAGGGTTGTATAATTTATCCTACGCCATCCAATGCACTTTGTTTTTCAAAAGAACCCCACCAGAATTGAGCAATGGACCCGTTGCATAATTTATAGAAAGCTTGGTTGAAAGTCTCTAATGGAAGTATAGATCTAAGAGTCCAAACTATCATACTGTGGACCTTAGAATCTACCAAATAAATTAATAGGACAAAACCGCATCTATGATGTGAAACATCAAACTTTTAAAAAATATGACGGGAAACATTATGAATGTCCAAGCCTCACATCTGCTGTAAGTGTCATATGTTGCCACTTTGAACATTGCCAGAAATTGTTTCTACTAAATTGAGATTGGAAAACCACGAACTACATACTAAACCTAAGCTGTCTATCAAGGCTATAGAGTTGAAACTATCGCTTCATTCTCAACAACAACAACAAAATTATTGTTTTGTTTTAACATTTCGTGTAATATGTAATTGATTTAAAACATGAGATAAACATGGATATTGTATATTTGTAACCTAAATAGATACCAAACATATTTCCCTACCTTATACACTTGCTTTAGATCATTTCAAATTTGAACTAATATTTTGCTTTCACTTCCTCTTCATAGGAACATGAAAGCACAACCAATGGTTTGATGCTTGGTCTAGCATCTTCTTACAGGGGGACCATGCAGCCTTCGATATCTAAGGTTAGTGGATATGCTTGCTTTGTCTTCACAATTCACGTCTTCTACGATCTTTCACCTTCGTTACTTTGGGCCTCCTTTAAAAATATGTATCATCTTAACTACACTTGTCCTGGCATTTCTTAATTTACTTAGCCCAATTCTACTTCTAATATTCTATCATGGATTTTTCTGTATGTTGTTTATTAGTTATAGCGTACGCCAGTACTACTGGTGTTGTTGTGTGGCAGTCTATATGTACATATACCTTCTCGACATTCATTTTCCTATCTGGAGTTGGAGTTGGAGTTGTCGACCCTTCTTTAGGTACCATAATCTTGCCTTATGCACTTGAATGCTATTCTATATGTATTTAAATATTGCTCTTCCAATGCTAAATCTATTAAAATGTATATGATTGCTTGTTTGTAGGTATCTGAAACTTTTTAAAATTGTTGTTTTGAAGTAGTGGAACAATTAGTTGTGAGAAATTTAAACAAGTACAGTGATTATATATTTTGTTTAAAATTCAGGACCTACAATCCATTGAGACTTTTCGACATTGCATCAAAGTTTGAAGAGTTGAGCAGTAAAAATTTGAAGTTATTTTATAGCGTCTGTGAAATTTTTAGATATTTTTTATTTTTTGAAACGAATGATGATGCTATTGTATTAGTAGATTAACTAAGTACTAATACTTTTAAATGATATTTATGATAATATTTTGTGAAAATGAAATGATGTTTGAATGCATTTTAGTCTAGTAATGTATTAATTTTGAATGCTTAAATAGGTACGCAAACAGGTGTATATAAATTGATTGAAAAAAACATTTATAAAATGCTAGGAAATCTCTTTATAAGAGGCATAATTTATATTCAATTAGGGTCCAAAAATATTATTAAACAACGTTCTACATGAGTCGGAAAATCCTGTAAATAGTGAGACTATAAAGTTTTTCATAGGAGGCATTGCGCCTCACAAAAATCACGGACTTTTAATAAAAGGGGTTGTCACAAGCGTCGCGAGAACCATGTAGATTACTTTTTATAGGATTTTCTTCCTTTGTAGAATGTCATATTTCTTGTAGTGAATTAGCGGTAGGATAAGCGGATGAGCATCCCTTGTGTGAGAATGCATGTTGGTAGAGGCTTCCAAATGTTAAGTGGAGTTGTTAGTGGAAGTGGCATCATTAGCAGGATTCTCCATATGCCACACATCGTTCAACGATATCAATAACATACAAAATAGAGAGTTGTCCAAATTATTACACTCTAACGATTAATTTAGTAATTTGCCCGAGTGAGTGTAGGTAAATAGAGAGAGAAACTTGTATTAGAGTGAATAGGATGCACCCTAATTTATAGGATTTTAGGAGTGTACCCTATTACCCAATAAGGAAGGAGATATTTAAGGTTGATATCATTGAAAATCCCCTAACATGTAAACTTGCCTCATCCCGAGTGATTTGCCGACAAGTCTTCCCGAATAGGGAGCTTAGTAATTGTGAAACAGGATTCTAAGGATGTTAGGCCTCTACTGCCGAAGTAGGGCTCTACTGCAGAGTGACGCCTAAGACAGAAGGGGTCAGGCTCCACTCGCCTGGTTGTGTGGTTGTTATCTACCATGTACTAATCGTCAGATATGTGATGATGACAAATGGACGGTTTCGGCCTAGGTCCATAGTTGGGAATATGCCTGGTAGAGACCTTGTTCAACTCGATATGTTAGGCGGATGATATGGTAGAGACCATCGTCAGACCCATATCCTCGTGATGAATGGCATGACACAGTAGAGAGTGGTGTCGGTCTAAGATCCTTACGTGCTTCTCTGCAGAGTATATTGATGGGCTTGGTCTTTGAGCTGATGTGCTCTGGCTTAAGTTGGATTTGCTCCATTCTACATTTATGGGTTATCATTTACCAATACATCCGATGATGAATGTACTTATCTCGTTGGGGAAGGCTTATCATATAAGCTAGAGGCTTATAAAGATTAATCTTTTCGTTACTCATTGCTTTATATTATTGTATGATGACTTTAATATATGGGATGAGTGTTTGTTAGATGAGACCAGATGATGTCATATAGTCAACATGTTGTGTCATACCGTCATCCTTCTAATGTCTTGTGGACACTACCATGTTTAATGATTCCTGTAGACACTACTATGCGTCATTCGATATTCACTTGGTCTGGCTCGGATAGAAGATTATGATGGATTCTAACTAGGCCCAGTGGCATTGCACGAGCTTGTTTCAGACCAGATCCAAAATCATTTTAATCCCTCTACTGAATGTGCATGTGAAAACTTTATTTTTAATACCAAATTTCAATTTTTTTCTTTGGAAAATGTGGATGATAAGACAATTTGGAAAAGAATATATGTAATTTCAAAATAGCTCCAATTACGAAACGGATTTTCTCATGTTAGAACATATGAGGGCGCTATATGTTGGTCAGATATGGGTTAACCGCCGTATTTATGACAAAGGTGCTGCATGTTTTTTTTATCTTTTATCTGCAATGTCTATGCGTCTTCCATTTATAGAGACGACTGTTACAATTATACAGACTGCCTATTCTTTATCCAAACAAGAGGTAATATGCTTTCCTAGATGATGAGGTATAAGTTTGTATTTTATGAAATCTAAAAATATAATCTTACAAAGCACATTTAAATACTTTAGCATGTGCACCAAAATTTCCTTTTCTCCTTTTAAAAACATTTCGTCATAGGATCGCGACTTCTGATCCACATACACCTGTCAGTATGTAATTAGCCAGATATAACTAGATCCTACAACTAGAAGTTGCATAGCCGTTCATCGGGTGTACCCTTATCTCAATCCAACAATAGTGAGTGATTGTCTCATGCATTGCTTCTTGGTGGCAGATGGAAAACGACTTATAATTCATCCTCATTAGTAAAAAAGCCACCCACCCCAAATCATAATGCTCATTATCATATATCTGCCACGGTTATGGCAGATGGTTGTTAAGACGGGACAATATATGCACTTTACTTATTTTGTCATCCTCTTCTCTATCCAATTTTTCAGCACCTAGTGAAAGGAGCACGGGATTATGAAAACATAAAATCAGTAAATCTAGAAAGTAAAAAAAAAAAATTTAAATTTAACATGGAATTTATAATGGATTGAAAATATCCGTTTTATTGAAATCCACTCATGTCAATTTAGCAGGTGTTTTATAAAATAATAAGAGTATTGTGTGATCCTTTGATATATTTTATCAAGAGAAGAAATAACCTATGCAATAAAAATAAAAATAAAATTATAAAGAGTTGATTCAATAAAAGAATTGAGATTGATAAAAATGTGTCTAAAATGAGGGACATTCAAATTTTAATAAGGTTCGCTAAAGCAGCTCAATTTTTATTTTAATTGAGAACAACATAAAAGATGACGGAAAGAAAACATATTGACCAACCAAATCAAAAAATATATATCAATCTCTTTGCTCCTCCTGAAATAATTGATGATATATGGAACGAAATAAAAATTGCTCTCAAATAGCTTAGAGTTGAAAACGAGTTCTGAGGAACAAATGTGAGAAGGCTGGCTATTTATAGCAAAGTAAAGTAGAGTTTATCGGGAACTCATCACTTACATGAACTATTATATTCTACAAAAATAAAAATATGTTACATTTCTAGTTTTGTCTACTTTTGACTAGAAATAATAAAAATCATAAATAATTGTCAAATTATTTGACAATTAGTACAATTATTACAGAAGAAGACAAAATGTAAAAATTCTTCAATAATTGTTATCTTGGTATTCGTGTCTTCATAATTACTTTATCATGATTACTGTTGTTGAAATGATATTGAGATTGTTGCACATTAGATTCCTTGATAATTGCTATCTTGGATCCATGTGCTTTGATTGTTGATTTTGGAATATTCATAATTACTGTTTGCAAGTGTGACTAGTGCTATTGATAATTGCTTGCCTTAAAGATCATTATGACTGTTGTATTGTGCTGATGTGTTATCATAATACATCTTTAAAATTACTTTGATTCCTTGATTTTGTTTAAACATTGACATTTTGCCAAGGGTGAATTTTTCTATTCATTCACTAATTGATCTGAATTTATTCATCATTATTGATATTGATATTATCAATTGGGTTCTTCAATTGCTGAAGAGTAACATTTATTGATGATTAGTAACTTGACTTTTCGGATGCTTTAGAGTCAGATTTGTCATTGTCTTCCAAAAGAAGAAGCATTTTTTGGATTAATTCTTTCTCCAATTTGAACGTTGGCTTTGTGGCCTTTGATTTGGGTTTGGAAGAACTCGGACTAGGTAGTTTTATTTGTGTAGTTAGGTTAATGAGCTCATTAATTTTTAATAGAGCTTGGATAAAATGATTTGCTAGTCTCATATTGATATGGACACTCATAAATTCATAATTGATGGATGCAATAATTTTCTGGGTATTCAGTTTATCCGACCATTTAACATAATATTCTCTGATGAGGATTTCATTTTCAACCGAGTATTGCTATTTCAAAATCCAAGCTATTTTATGTTTATTTGAAAAACAAAGTACTTGGGGAAAGGACGCCTCAATTGGTGAGGGCTTGTAAACTTTTGAAAATAAATTGAAACATTATTGTAAATCGATTGGAAAAAATTCTAAGGTAATATCATAAACGGACCACCATTTTAAGAACTAATTTGAAAAATCAATTATGAAATTCTTATAGAAATTCAAAAGCCAAAAGTGAGGAAAATCAATATTTTGATACAAGAAAATCATGTGCCATGCATCAATATAGTCAAAATAATTATGTTGCTTTTTGTTTAAGAGTATTTAGGAACTTGATGGACAAACTTTCCAATCCTCCATAGATATGATCCCGACGATAGAGAAAGAATGGTAAATGATTCTTTCCTAAGAATTTTAGATTGGGCTAATTTTTATGGATTCTATTTATAAGAAAATGTCTCTCTAAAAACTAAGATTGTTTTTGTGTCCATGGACATAATGGAGTTTAAGAATGAAATGGGATTTGGCAATTTGTGATGAATCCTTCATTTGAGTAAATGGAGGCTCAATATGAAAGAGATTTTCTCTGTGCATTATTTGAAAATGTGAAATTGGTTGGTCAAGCGATCAAGCATTAAAGGATTGAGTATTTGAGAAGGGGTCAAATTATTTGACAAGAATTGATTGGTAATCATGTCTGATGAACCAAAGTATTGTTGATTGGGCTTGCCTATGATATTTTTAAAATCTTCAGGCATGACGAAGAAAACTTCTTTTAGTACAAAAAATTCTTTGATTATTTGAAAATTCAATTTTAGAATTTATTTATCCCAATAGGTTCTCATTATTTTTGTGAAAACCTCTTTTTCCATTTTTCTCATACCATTGAATTAAGAAAGCACTAAAATCATGCCTCAGTCCAACTTAATTAATCCAGTCATTTTTTAGATATTTAAATCTATTATGACCATAATTAATGAATGAGAGTTTTGAAAAAAAAACAGTTGTACTGCCATTGAGCTTCTTAATTTTAAAAGAATTTTGGTTGAGTATATTCTAAGCTCTACCTTTCCGTATTCTAGTAGGGTAAATTCCTCAAATTACTCCATTTCAAAATCTTGGTATGATTTCTTGCAAAAAATTACAAGTAAGAGAGTTAAGAATTTAATTATTAATACAATGGATAAATTAAATATTAAAATCAAAATTGCTAAAATTGATTGTTACCTGGCTAAACTTTGTTTGGAAGGAATCTCAAAACATGTTTTGTAGATTTGTAAGTATTTAAAAAATTGATTTAATAAGAAAATTGTATGGACAAATAAAATTCAAATCCTGGAAATCTAATTGATTGAAACAATTTGATTCTTCTTGTGAAGATAATTTAACTATTTTGTTTTATTATTTTGGTAAACAAATTAAAGTATTTCTAGTATTGTTTAGCATACTCACTGATGCAAACAATCAAGAAATTCAACCTATATTTCCTAATAAGAATATTATTAATGTAGACAATCACGAAATTAGTGAATTTATTGCAAGTTCCATTTATTGTATTTGGAGCATTTTTTAGATCAAATAACAATATTTTCCATTTATAACTACCAAATGCAATTCTATATTTCACAACAATATTTATATGGTTTTGTCAAAATCTAGATTTTATGCCAAACTTAGAATACATCGGTATTTCCAAGTTTGTTGATTAAATCTCTTTTGTTTGGTGTTAGATATTCTATCCATTCAAAAACATCTTTAAGGGGCTTACAATTAATTCCTAACAAGGAACTCCTCGTTCAAAGATTTTAATCTGCTTTTGAAGAACATGATTTTAAAGTTGTTCTTCAATTTTTCTTGATTTCATTTTATCTTGCAAAAAACACAATTGTTTTACTCTACAAGAAATTGTATTAATAGTTTTGAAAACATAATTTTGTTTTAATGTTTTTCAATTTATTATTGTGAGAAAAAGAAAGAAATTTGAATTTAACAGGTTCATTTAGGGGAGAAGTATGCTCTGTCGTAAATGGATACAACAGAGAGATAAATAGTAAACCTAAAAGTATTTTATCCGTCATATTTTTCACTAAAACAAATGATGTTTTGAAACATACATTGTCTTGGCAAATACGAACTTTGAAAATTTCATGATTAATATGCATCCGAGTACCGTTTGCAGAAGACACAAATTCTCTCATCTTCTTGAAGTACTTGGTAGGAACTAGTGCTTCCTGCATACAATTGAAATCTGCTCCTGAATCAACAAGAACCATTGTGGTGAAATCAAAATCTTGAATCATAATTTTGACCATTATGTGCAATTTTTTGATTTTATGTGATTGAGGATTTGGATAAAGTTATCATCATTTTAATTATTGATAATAGGTTATTCGATCTCATTATCAGAAATTGGATATTTACCAGGTTCTCCTAGTTTCTATTTTAAAAGGTTTAATTCTTCTTTTATTTCCGTGTTAGAATTTTTTTAATTTTTTTATTTCAATTTTAATATTTTTAATTTTTTTCTGAAGTTCCTGTAAGGTAACTTCTTTTTTCTTTTCTTTAACCTTACTGAATTTTTCAAAGGTTTGCAAAAGGATTGCAGTATTGTTATTATTAGACTTAGAATTTTCTTTTATCTGAAGTACTCTCCTAAGTCTTTCCAGATACTCTTGTTTTAATTCTAGATTTTCGACTTTGCTAATTAGATCTAACAAGAAATTTTCTTGTTCTTCATTTTTATTTAAAATATTTATTTCTTGACAACAATTATTCCTACACCCCATTAAGATGTTGTGAGAATTACTATCAGAACTTGAAGAGTTAGATTCAGAGGATTTAGAAGATTCAAATTCTCCAAAATCTTCATTACTACTCTCATAATATTCTATTGATTCGATGATTCTAAATAATTTTTGTTTATCTTTATCAGAGATTTTTAATTGATTAATTTTATTCTAAACTTGACAAGTGTTAGAAAGATGACCATTATGGCCACATTTGAAATTCTGAATTTTACTTTTGTCAATGAAGTTTTTATTGAATTTTCTTCTAAAATAATTTTATTCTTAGAGAAGTGTTTGTCAAAATTTTTATTTTTGAAAAGTATTGATCAAAATTTTTATTCTTAGTTTTGTGGTATTGACTCCTATAAGGTTTATGAGTCCTTCTAGGGCTTACATGTGATTTTTTTTAATTTTTTAGGAAGGAGCAATAATGAGTAATCCATAATGCTTGCAAAAATTACCTAATTTATATTTTGCAGTTTTGTTTTCTTTTTTAATTTGTTTATTGATTTTTACGTTAATACACATTTTTAGACTTTCCTTATGTATTATTGAACCATAGGTGAGATTATTATAGTCTATATTATCTTGGTTATTACTAAGGACTATTCTAATTGTGAGTGTGAACAAATTGGGTAATCTATTAGTGAATTTTTATGTAAAAAAAGGTTGATTACTATCATCCCTTCTCATTAATCTGAAAAAAAAATATTTTTGTACCAGTGAAAATCACTTAGGGTTGGGCACCCATAATTGGTCAATTGATTATGGACACGCTAAGTAAGATTTCTTGACGTCCTAAATAAGTGTTTAATTATTGTATTGAGAAGTATATTAATAATTCCTCAATATTATGAATGTTTGAAGATTCGTGAATTGTGGAAGATTTATTGGTGGATTCTTGATACTCAATCTTTAATTCTTTAAGCATTTTATCAAGAAACTTTTCATGCCTAATTTCAAATTCTGATCTACTGTCTTGGTTAATGATCATAACAGTAGAAGATGATTCAACATATTTATTCTTCAATTCTTGAAACATTTTATCAATTTGTTTATTAAGAGGAACAATATGTAAAGTGATTTTATCTGAAAGATTTATTAATTTTTTTTCTTTCAGAGTTTCATTAGATTTAGGTTCATGAAGATCATCAACCTTATTCTCAATTTTGTCTAATTATTTTTCTATTGTAATTAGATTTTGATTGGTATAACTCAGTTGTTCAACTAATTTTTTATTAGGTTATTCTTCATTTGCAATCCTGAAAGGAGAAGCATAGATTAGAGAATCTTAATGATTAATCATAATTTTTCTCAGGAGGAGGATGACTGGGAGACGCTACGCTGGAGTCTTCCTTGACCCATTTATATTTTAAAATTATTTTGATATTTTTCTAATAAAGATCCTTGATATAATCAAGGAAAATTATATAAACTCTAAATTCTTTCATGAATGTCTTCCATTCAGCAAGTATGATTCTTCTTTAGTCCATATTATATTTTTGTCTGAACATATTAAGTCTGTCAAGATTGGTTGGGTCATCATTGTGTTGGGTTAGATCTTCCCAATCTGGTTTATATTCTTGGCTTAGGGTACCTATATTTTGGACTAAGATTTGAGTATTAACAGGATAAAGGTTTCCTTGAAAATCTGATTCAGTGAGTGATTCAGCTTCGTCAGATTAATCAGACTTATTATCAAAGACAGGCTGACAAACTTGAGATTTGGTAGCTATTCCTTTAAGTATTAAATTTTTAATTTTTAGATTTTTTAATCTGTGTTCTAATTGTTGAATCCTAAGATCTTGATCATTATTAATGGATGATCCAAAAAATGAATTCCTAGGGGTACTAGACTGGCTATACTCCATAATTTGATTATTAGAACTAGAATATTGGAAATAAGATTTAACAGTATCATCCATGTACTACTGGATGCCATCAACATCGTCAATTGGGCGTTGTATTTGAGTAGGTTATCTTTCATTGGTTAAGTAATATCTGACCACCTAATTATTTTAGGGACTCTAATATTGACATTACTTTGGTTAGATTGTATCAACAGGGTTTGATTCTTTGGACTCCTATTGATGACTTAGAAATTCATATTTGTCTTAGTAACTTTTCAATGAATTCTAAAGATTAAAGCTTGGGGTTAGGTGCCTTTAGGACCACTAGATTTAATATTTAAATTTTAAAAATTTTAAATTCTTTAAAGTTAAAAATCTGGGAAACAATCAAAGTGGATTGATCCATTACAAATTTAGGATTCAATTACTTCTAAAATACTATCATTAAAATTTATGAATCTTGCGTCTTGCAAGGCTAACAAGACATAGGTATTTAGACCTCCGTTTAACTCCTATCTGGACTAAACCAAAGTGAAAAAAATTATATCATTCTTCAATGTGATGTTTTATTGCATTAGGAGAAAGTAAATGGCAAGTTTCATGCTCTTTCCCAAGTGCATATATTTTTTTAAATGATTTTTACATGATGTTGAGGCTTGAAGGAAGCAACAGAGCATGTTGATTTGTATATATTTTTATTAGAGATTTTGGGAATATTCCATACCCTATAATCTACTTGATCATCAACTAATTCAAAATGTTCTTCATTTATTATGTCTGGTATTGTGGTCATTGTAGACCTATTACTACTAGAAGTATTACTTCTAAATAATCAACTTGTGGCTCAAATAACTAAATTATTCTTATGATTGAAAATTTCATATTGTATTTTCGTTACTAATCTGTTGTGACTTCTACAACATCCTACCAGGTTCTCTCTTCGCCACTTTGCCCCTACAACCACCCTACCCTCAAAATTTACGTATCTAAGAGGACTTATTATAATGCCTGAAGCTAATCAAATAGAAGCTGATACGTTAGCCTCTGATAAACAGATTCATAGATTAGATAAACAAATATTATAGAGAAATAATCAATTATAAAAATATCCAGCCACTTGGGCGGAGAGTGAGATTAAATAAAGGCAATTATTCTGATAAGAAATTGATAAACAATAATAGCAATAACCAACTATAACAGGTAGTGAACCGATTAATATGTAGATAATTAAATAAATAGTAAATCTCCCCACCAGGTTTGGCGTTGATACTAAAACATGCGGAATCACAAACAATTACTGAGGGGATATTAAGATGCAAGAATTAAATAAACACTAAAAGAGGAAAACTGTATTGAGGTGCAAGATTAAAAACTTACACAAATAGTGTTTATTTACAACAATTAAATAGTTCTCTCGCTCACTATTTAACGTTGAAGAAGAAGAATAAGAAATATTTATAGAAGATGAAGGAAGAGAGCTTTGTTCTCAAAAACCAGTTTTGCTCTCAAATAGTTAAGAATTGAAATTATGTTTTGAGGAACAAATGGGAGAGGACTGACTATTTATAGTCAAGTAAAGTGGTGTTCACCGAGAACTCATTACTTACATGAACTATTCTTTTCTACAAAAATAAAAACATTTTACATTTCTACTTTCGTCTAGTTTTGACTAGAAATAGTAAAAAGCAAAAATAGTTGCCTAATTATTTGACAACTAGTAATGTTATTATAGAAGAAGACAAAATATAAAGATTCTTCGATGATTGTTATCTCGAACTTCGTGTCTTAATAATTGCTTTGTCATAATTACTGTTGTTAAAATGTCATTGAGACTGTTTGCACATTAGATTCCTTGATAATTGCTATCTTGGATTCTTATGCTTTGACTGTTGATTTTGGAGAAATCATAACTACCGTCTGCAAAATTTATTGTGACTAGTGCTGTTGATAATTGATGTCATTGAAGATTATTATTACAATTTCATTATGCTGAGGTGTCACCATAATACATCTTCAAAATTACTTTGATTCTTTGATTTTGTTCAAACGTTGACATTTTACCAATGGTGAATTCTTTGATTCATTCACTCATTGATCTTAATTTATTCATCATTATTGATATTGATATTATCAAATGAGTCCTTCAATTGCTGAAGAGTAATCTTTACAGATGGTTAGTAACTTGACTCTTCGGATGAATTAGAGTTAGATTTGTTATTGTCCTCCAAAAGGAGAAGCATTTTTTGGATTAATTCTTTCTCTAATTTGGATTTATGCTTTGCGATCTTTGATTTACCCTTTGGTTTAGAGGAATTTGAACTGGATATTTTCATTTGTGGAGCTAGGTTAATTGACTCATTAATTTTTAATGGAGCTTTGGGAAAAAGGTTGGCCAATTTTAGGCTAGGATGGACATTTGCAAATTCGTGAATAATGGAGGCAATAATTTTATAGGTGTAGAATTTATCTCACTATTTAACATGATATTCTCTGATGAGGATTCCATTCTTAATTGAGTATTGTCATTTTAAAATCTAAGATATTTTCTATTTATTTGAAAAGTAAAGTATTTGGGGAAGAGAAACTTCAATATGTGAAGGTTCGTGTATTTCCAGAGATAAATTAAAGGCTTGTTGAAAATTGATTGGAAAAGATTCTAAGGCAGTACCATGAATGGACCACCATTTTAAATGATTGCACATTAAAAGGTTGAGTAATTGGGTCAAATTAATTGACCATGGTTGATTGGTAATTGGGTCTGATGGGCCCAAATATTGCTGATTGGGCTTGGTTAGGAGTAAAAGACTCCTCATTGATATGGGTCTTAAGGGTCAATTGTTGAGTCAAAGACTCTTCTATTATTGAATCATTCATCATTCTTACATGATTTCTGAAAGTAATGTTGATTATTTTGGTTCAGAATCCCACAACATGCCTATGACTTTATTGAATTCCATCAAGCATGGCGAAGAAAGTTCCTTCCAGCATCAGAAATTCTTTTATTGTTTTGTCTGAAAATTCAATTTTGAAAATTGTCTGTCCTAAAGGTTCACAGTTAAAATTTTGTTGTTATCATAACATATTTCATTTTTCTTGTGACAACCTATTTTTCCTCCTTTCTCATACAATTGAATTAAAGTTGTATTGAAATCACATCCCAATCCAATTTCTTCCAAAATTTTATCGAATTCATTAATCCAGTCATTTCTTGATTATTTATTATCACAATTAATGGTTGAAATTTTTTAGCAAAAAGCGGTTGCCTTGCCATTGAATTTCTTGATACTAAAAGAATATTGATTGAGTATTCTAGGCTCTATCTTTCCGTATTCTAGTAGGCCAGACTCCTCAAATTGCTCTATTGCAGAATCTTGGTAAGATTTCCTGGAAAAGATTATAAGGATGGGAGTCAAGAATTTAATTATTGATAAATTAAATATTGAAATCAAATTTGCTAAAAATAGATTGTTACTTGAAAAATGTTTTTTGGAATTAATCTCAAACCATGTTTTGCATATTCGTAATTGATCAAAACAAATTGTATGATTTGATCAATTCTTTTAATAATGAAATAATAAAATTTTTAAACCTATAAATCTAATTTTAGATTAAAACAATTTGATTC
This sequence comes from Datisca glomerata, assembly GCA_003255025.1. Taxonomy (NCBI): domain Eukaryota; kingdom Viridiplantae; phylum Streptophyta; class Magnoliopsida; order Cucurbitales; family Datiscaceae; genus Datisca; species Datisca glomerata. The sequence goes on from QANY01001753.1 coordinate 1,335,217, forward strand.
TTTTTGCAGAGATAATTAAACTATTTCATTTTATTATCTTAGCAAATAATTTAAAGTGTTTCCAGTATTGTTTAACATATTCAGAAATAATAATGCAAACAATCGAGAAATTCAATTAGTATGTGCAGACAATTAAGAAATCAACGAATTGGTTGAAAATTCCATTTATTATTTTTGGAGCATTTTTAAGATCAATGGTATTATTTAGTTACCAAATGCAATTTTGTGTTTGTCAATCTGGATTTGCCAGAATCCAGATTTTGTGCTAAACTTAGAAAATACATCAGTACTTCTAAGTCTTTTGATTAGGTCCCTTTTATTTAGTACTGGAGATCTTATCCATTCCAAACCATCATTAAAGAGCTTATAATTAATTACTAAACAGGAAGTTGTTCGTTTAATGATTTTAACTTGTTTTTGAAAAGTATGCTCTTCATTTTTGTCTTGCAGAAAACATAAATATTTTCTCGTACAAGAAATTAAGTTTATGGACTTGAAAACAGAATTTTGTTTCAAAGTTTTAAATTTCTCATTGTGAGAAAAGAAAGAAATTTGAATTTTACAAGTTCATCCAAGAGATAAGTAATTGTCCAATCATGCTCTGTTGCAAAAGGATACAACAAAGAAATAAATGGTAAACCTAAAATAGTTTTATCAGTCATATTTTTTATTAAGACAAACGATGTTTTGAACCATAAATTGTCTTGGAAAATATGTACTTTGGGTATTTCATAATTGATATGCATCTGAGTACCATTGACAGAAGACATAGACTCTTTCATCTTCATGAAGTACTTTGGAGGAACTAGTCTTTCCTGCATATAATTCAAGTCTGCTCCTGAATCAACAAGAACCATTGTTGTGAAATTAAAATCTTGAATTAATATTTTGACCATTATGTGCCCCTTTTTATTTGATATGATTAAGAATTTGAATAAAGTTATCATTATCTTGATTGTTGATGATAGGTTATTCAACCTCATTATCAGAAATTTGAAATTTATTATGTTCTCCTAGTTCACTAGATTCTTGATTCTTAATTAAAACAGAGCATGATTCTTCAATATTATTAATGTTTGATGATTCACTTATTATGGATGACTCATAGGTGGATTCTGACCTATGACTTTCTGAATCTGAACTATTATCTTGATTGATTACCTTCAAATTCTGAAACATTTTATCAATCTGTTTATTAAAGAGAACAATATTCAGAGTAGGTTTATTTGAAAGATTTAATAAAGGTTTTTCTTTTGGAGTTTCACTAGATTAAGGTTCATGAAGTTCATCAACCCCATTCTTAATTTTATCTAATTATCTACCAATTGTAATTAGATTTTGATTTGTGTAATTGAGTTGTTCAACTACTTTTTTATTAGGTTCTTCTTCCTTTAAAATCTTAAAAGGAGAAGCAGTGATTAAAGAATTTTTGTGATTAATTAAGATTTTTTCAAGTTTAATTTAAAATTTGAATGATTGTCTTGGTTAACAACCCTAGCAGAATAAGATAATTCATTAGTTTCTAATTACTTTAATGTTTCTTCAATTTTATTAATATTTGAATATTCATTGACTGTGGAAGATTCATAGGTAGATTATAATCTATGATTATCTAATTCAGAGATACAGTCGATGGTTCCTCAATATTATTTGAAGATTCATAAATGGTAGATGGCTCATAGGTGCATTTTACCCTACGTCTATCTGATTCTTAGATATTGTTTCTCAAAACTTTTAATTTTTTAATTATTTCTTCATCAAGAGTTTTCTCATAATGAATTTGGAAGGTTCAATGAATTCTTTTTTAGGTTGAGCATTTTTATGATTAATTAGAATTTTCTCAGGTGGTGGATGACTATCAGTCATTACACTGGGGTCTTCCTTGACCCATCTAGATGTAGAAATTACTTTAGTATTTTTTTCATAAATATCATCAATATAATCAAGGGAAAACATGTCAAATTTGTATTTTTGCATGAATGAGTTCCATTCAGCAAGTATGATTTTTCTTTGATCCCTATTTTATGAATCTTTAAACATATTACATGTATCTAGATTGGCTGGGTCATTATTATGTTGATTTAGGCTTTCCAAATCTGGTTTATATTGTGGATTCAAATTTTTAGAATGTTTTAGTTTTTATTCTAACTTTCGAATCCCAAACTCTTGATTATTAATAGATGATTTAGAAAAGGAACTCTTGGGGATAATACACTGGGTATACTCCCTAATCAGAGGTTTAGAAGATTGGTAAGATTGTTCAGACTTATTATAAATGTCTGGCTTACTATCTTGGGAATTTATTCCTTTAGGTTTTGAATTTTGAATTTTGAATTTTTTTAATTCTTGCTCTATTCGAATCCTAAGATTTTGATTATTATTAATGGATGATTTAAAAGATGATTTAAAGTTAATATTTTTTATTGGAGATTTGGGGTATATTCCATATCCAATGATCTACTTGATCATCTGCAAAGTATTCAAAATGATCTTCTTGATCATCTGGAAGGTATTTAAAATATTTATGATCTACTCGATCATCTGCTAATTCAAAATGTTCTTCATCCATTATCTCAGATATTGAAAATATTGTAGACCCAATGCTACTAGAAGAACTACTTCTATATAACCTATTCATGACTCAAATAACTAAATTATTCTTATGATTGAAAATTTTATACAGTATGTTGATTGATAATGTATTGTGACTTCTACAACCTCCTACCAAGTTCTCACTTCACCACTTTGCCCCTACAACCACCTTACCCTCAGTTTTTATGTCTCTAAGAAGTCTTATTGTGGTCCCTGAATCTAACCAAATAAAAGTTGATACTTCAGCCTCTGATATATATATATAGGAAAATTTTGGACCAAACTGAAAGTTTGATTTATTGTAAATCAAAGACCGAACTGATCACAGTTAGCTAAAAATCAACCTAATTGATCATTTCAGTTTGATCCGGTTCAGTTACATCAGTTTGATCAGTTTTGCACAACCCTAGTTTTTAGAAGATCCAAAATCATCAATCCCATATATATGTTGTACATCATCTTAATTTCACTTTTTATAATCATGGAGGGAAATAAGACATACCATACATTTTCACTTTTTATAATCATGGAGGGAAATAAGACATACCATACATTCTTATAATTCTCACTTCAATCCTAAGGATTAAGATCCTCTCATTTTCATGAATAGGAGAAGATCTTGTTACATCTGGGCATTTTATTGGAAAAATAGATTGCTTAGATATAACCTAAGAAAAAACACAGGAAAAAAAATTAAAAAATGTCTTTTCACCTCAACACGAGCGTTAATGTGATCGTGACAGTTCGTTCTATAACAGATCCCAACAAGAAGTGATCTATTTCTCGATCATAATATCCTTTGATTCGATCCACATAAAATCTCTGCATCTTTCATTTGTGACAACTGTATGATTTTCGGTTTGGCTACTTATGATTCTACCTCAACATATTTATTCATTTCTCAATATTCAAAGGAGCATAATAAAGACCAAGTGATATCAAGTGAACTAATTTAAAATGATTGAATTTCAAATAGATTAAATTTTTTGGATAAGAGACATATAAAATAATGAGACTTACTTGAAGATAACTCGCGACACTTACTGCGAGTAAGACCAAGTTCATTCATGACTCTAAGTATCATATTCGAAATTTCATATGTAATAAGAACAAAAAATGAAATCATCTAACAAAGAGTTACCGAATAAGAGATTAATTTGTAGGATCGTGTAATTACCCAAGAGGGGGATGAATTGGGTATTTTCACGAAAATGCGTGTTATGCTATCAAATTAAAAATTATAATAGTGGCAAGCAAATATATCAAGGAACAATTAAATATGAATGAAAATTAAAGAGAAAAGGGAATAGAGAAAGAGTACAATGATTTTTACGTGGTTTGGTACTCCTTGTCTATGTTCATGCTTCAAGGTACCTCTTTGAAGATTTCACTATAATCACGATTTTCTTCACGGTTGAAGATCAAAACCTCATACATCGATTGTTTAATGGCACCAATTGCACCTCATTACAACTTTAATAGTTCTCACGAATAAAAGAATAACTCACTCTTAGAGTAGATATCCAAATATGCTCACAAAATTTAACTACACTCAAAACACTAAGATGAGGAAGTATATGGATCAAGGGAAGAAAAATATTTCTCTGAATTTTCGTGCTCAATTATTGTGCCGTTTTCCTCCAAGAAGTCCCTCTATTATAGGCTTGAAAAATTAGCCATTGGTGCAAAACAGTGAGGAACGAACGTCCGCCGGTACAATAACGATCATCTGATGCATAGTAACGATCGTCCGCTCGATTGTTTAATGTCAAAATTTTTATGAAAAAGTCCTTTTTAAATTTTTCATTTTAAACCTCGTCCGTTACACACGAACGTCCATTCTCGGCAGAGAGGGACTAATTTATATAGTTTAAATTTTTTTATTGTGATAAAATCATTTTGTTCGAAAACATGATTTTAGATTTCTTTTTTAGACTTATTTTTTCTATCCTATAAGCTATATGATATTTCATCTTAATAATTTTGAGCTCCTATAAAAATTTATCTTCTAAGTCTCCATGATTCTTAAAATATCTCCGGGCTTCTCATGTGCAACTTTCAATTTCATAATATTGCATGACAAACATAGAAATACTTGCACATACATTACTACTAAATAATATTTGTGATCATCAAAATTAGATTATTTACTCAAAAAGTCAATAATCTCCCCTTTTTTATGGTGACAAGCCATTGTTAGTTATATCAAATATAATCGTTAAATATATGCATAAAGGAACGATACCACCTTTAATCTAGCTCCCTCTTACTTTAACTCCCCCTTAGTTCAATATATCTCCCCCTTTAACATCATCAAAATTAAAAATTCATAGTACATCATCAAAATAATTCATTACAACACAATAAGCAATCCATCAAAATCAGAAATTAAATCAATAGGCCATTCAATAATCCATCCATCAAAATTAGAATTCAGATTTATCAAAAGAAAATTCAAAATCATAAATCATCAAAATAAATGTCAGAAACATAACTCATAAGTAAATACATTAATAGACTATAAATTTATGCAAAAGGAGGAGGCTGAGGGAAGCAACAGTGTAGATAAGCCATGACAAACTCGAATTGATCTTATTGTTGCTGTAGTGATTGTAGTTATGCTCTTGTTGAAGTTGAAGTTCTTGAAAGGAAGAGGAAATGGAATCGATTCGGGCATTCGTAGTGTCTAACCTTTCAGGCACCTTGAAGAGTATATTCTTGTGCTTCGGTTATCCTTACACCATGAGAACCAATATTTTCATCTTCAATCGATCCTTCTTCATGTAATTCTTGTGGAATATTTTCCCGTTGAGTTCTAGAAGGCACTCTCCCCCAATTTCCCTTAGTATCAGCCATTAATTTCATGCGCTTTAAGGATTCCTTAGTGTAGGTATCTTATGGGTCCATTTCAACAAAAGAATCATTTTGTATGTTAAATCCAAAGTGTTGAAACACTTTGGTTAGCCACATTCCATAAGGTAAGGAAGCTTTGGAGGAGGATAAAACTTTTATCATATGACACAGCATGATATATGTTAAATCAACTGGTTTCCCATGTAAAATCTTATAAAGAAGAAATATGTCCATGTAACCCACTTCATCTCTACATCCTCCACGAGGCAAAAACATGTATGCGATCATCTGATAAAGGATTTTTACAGTAATAATGAGTTGTTTGTCTGTGTCTTAGACCATGATTGACAATATCTTGTCCACAGAGTATCATATTGGCTTTTATAGGATCAAAATCATCTATGATTGCCCATGCCAATGTATTAAAATACATAGTTCCATCAAAAGTAATTTTCTAATATCCTACTCAAAGAACTTCCATCAAGAGTTATGGTAATACCCTTCACATAAGACTTCAAAACTAAGGGGTATCTAGTGAATGAAAGATTATAAAAGAACAACCTAACATGCCTAGGATACATTCTAATTTTTAGACTCAAAATGTTATATCAACCCATCCTACAAAGACGAGTAACAATCTCCATATCATCAAAATCCCTAATATTAATATTCTTCCCCTAACATGTTCCTATTCTCATACTTATGGAAATTTGTGCTAATTTCTTCATTAATGAAAAGATTCTCATCATACATCAACTCCTCTTTAATGGGGGATGGCTCTCTAACACATTTCCCATTTGAAGCTCTAGAAAATCTTGATGCACTAGCTTTAGGAGCCATAGAGAAGTTAAATGGGTGGAAAGATGAAGAAATTTTAGGGAATTATGAGTGATTGAAATACATTTGGTGAAGATATTAGGGATTTGAGGAATGGGTTTTCAAAATTGAGGGGTTAGGTAAGTCATTTTCACTTAGCATAGATCTTGCCATTTCTTGTAGGGTGCGGTTCTTCCTCTCAACAACTCCATTTTGTTATGGAGTTCGAGCTACAGAAAAATTATGATCAAAACAATTTTCACCATAAAAGTTTTCAAATTTTTCATTTTCAAATTCACCTTCATGATCACTTCGAATTTTTGAAATAAGAAACCCTTTTTCATTTTGAACTCTTTTTGCAAACTTTAAAAAACTCTTGATTTCTTCATTTTTATGTTTTAAAAACATAACCCAAGTAAATCTTGTATAGTCATCTACAATGACAAAAGAAAATGATTTCCACTTAAACTTGTAACCCTAGACGGTCCAAATAAATCCATATGAATTAATTGTAAAGGTCTTGTGGTGGAAATCGAATGTTTTGACTTTAAAGAATTTTTCACTTGTTTTCCCATTTGACAACTTTCACACACTTTATCTTGTCAAAAGCAAGTTTTGGTAATCCTCTATCAAGGTCATTTTGTGAAAGATTTGAAAGAAGATTCATACTAGCATGACCTAGTCTCCTATGCTAAAGCCAACTATCATCTTGTAGAGAAACAAGACAAAGATCATCAAAAATTTGAATTTCATTTAAAACAATAGTGTAAACATTTTTATCCCGTTTTCCAACAAATAGAACTTTGCTAGACGATTTTTACATTATAAAGCAAGCATCTTCATCAAAAATAACTCTAGGCTTTTTATCACATAGTTGACTAATACTAATAAAGATTATGTTTTAATCCATCAATGCAAAGAACATTCTCTATAGTAGGAGAAGAGTTACAACTTACCAAACCTATGCCAATAATTTTACCTTTCTTGTTATTTCCAAAAGTAACGGATCCACTCTTTTCTTTCAGAGAGGAGAAGAGAGTAGTTACTAGTCATGTGCCATGAACATGCACTATCAAGATACCACTTCTCATCCTTACAGCGCTTGACCTATAAGATAATAACTCAAAATCTGATCTTGGGTACCCAATCTATTATACCAAGGAGATTCAGTTTTTGAATAAAAAGAATGCGACATATTCCTTTTCTACCACATGCATAACAAGTTACTTGTGGAAGTTGTATGCTTGTTGCTCTAACAAAGAAATTCTTATAATCTTTTTTATTTTTTGAGGGTCAACCTACTTTTATAAAAAAACACATATTTGAGTGCCAAGAAGTTTATCTAAGTTATCTCTTCCATAGGTGAACTTTGAAATAATGTTGCTTAATTCTTTAATCTTCTTTTGCCTATAATCAAGATCTCTTTTCAGAACATTCAAGTTTGATTTTAGCTTTAAATTCTCTTGTTTAAAATTGTTATTTTCTTCTTGAAGAGTAACATTATTTTTCTTTAATTCTTTATTCTTTCCATTTAATTCTTTAAACTCAGTATAAAGTTCTTTGTAAGCCTCTTCTAAATCACCATAAGCTTTTTTATCAATTACATCTATAGAGTTAGCACATACCTCATTTTCATGGGCCATGAAGCACATGTTTTCCATTTCTTCCCCCTCTTGTTCTTCTTCACTATCACTTTCATCCCAAGTAACCTTGAGGACTTTCTTCTTGTGTATTTTTGGATAATTCTTAAGAGTTGGACAGTCGTCCCTTATATGGCCTAGCTTTTTACACTCAAAGCAAGTGAGAACGTCTCGATTTATTCTCTTTTCTTCCCTTTGAGGAGTGCTCCTTTTTCATTGGAGAAATTTTTTTGAGTTTTCTTGCAAGGAGAGATATGTCTTCATCTCCATCTTCTTCTTGCTCATTGTCAATGTCATCATATGTGGTTGATTTTAGAGCAATACATTTTCTTTTTGGTTCTTCTTCTTCATGCTCCTTTATTCTCATCTCGTACATGAGAAGTGATCCAATGCGCTCATCGAGAGGTAAGATGTTGAGATCTTTTGCTTCTCGTATTGCAGTCATTTTCACCTCCCAAGACTTCGGTAGACATCGTAAGATATTTCTTACAAGTTCAACGTTGGAATACGTCCTTCCAAGAGCTTCCAAACCATTTATGATGATAGAAAAATGAGTGAACATTTCACTGATTCATTTTAAAAAGTTCAAAACTATGATAAGCATACTAACCATAGATTCCTTAACTTGATTTGTACCTTCATGCGTAACTTTAAGCATATTCCATATTTCTTTAGTACTAACACATATTGATATTCTATTGAATTCATTCTTATCTAAGGCACAATAAAAAGTGTTAATAGCTTTTACATTCAAGGAGAGTTTCTTTTTATCATTTTCGTTCCATTTGTTACTTGGTTTAATAAAGGTGTTAATAGCTTTTACATTCAAGGAGAGTTTTTTTTATCATTTTCGTTCCATTTGTTACTAGGTTTAGGAATCTCCTTATAGTAAAAAAAATGTCACTACGAATAAACGGGCCATTAACTACAATATCCCAAAGCTCAAAAATTGGAATTTCTTAGTTTTCCTCCATTTCAAGAACAATAAAATTAGCTAGGAAAATAAATTTATCCACTTTTACCAAAACATCCTTAATAATCTCCAATGGATATCTGATAGACCGATCAGCTTACTGTAAAGATACCGTCATGAGTTTAGCTTCTTTAAGACCTAGCTTCTTATAAACTAAATACGACATCAAATTGATACCAACCCCAAGATCACATAAAGTCTTTTCAAAATATGAATTCCCAATGGTGCAAGAAATAGTACAATCACAGGGTCCTTTAACTTTGGAGGCAACTTAATCTGCAAGATAGCACTACACTCCTAAGCAAGTACAACCATCTCATACTCCTCTAACTTTCTCTTATTTGAGAGAATATCTTTCACTAATTTGACATAGGTCGACATTTGTTCCAAAGCATCAACAAAAGGGATGTTTATATGTAGTTTCCTAAACACATCTAGAAAGTTAGAAAACTGCTTGTTCAATTTCTGCTTTTGGAACCGCTGGGGGTATGGAATAGGTGAAACATATGGTGGAGGATTATCAGGAAAGAGCTTTGAATTAGGCTTTCCTTTCTTCTTTTCTGAGCTCTTGGCAAGATCATCACCATTTGTCTTAGCTTCTGTTTGAATTGACTGAGAATTTTCAACAGTGGCTTTCTGCGGTTCTGCTAACTCCTTGCCACTTCAAAGAGTAATGGAGTTTACTTTTTCTTTTGGATTCCTTTCGGTGTTGCTCGGTAGAGAACCTCGTGGTCTCTGAGTTAGTATTTCTGATAGTTGACTTTTTTGAAGCTCCAAATTTTAGACAGATGCGGCTTGGCTCTGAATACTTGTTTCTTGCCACTGATGTGTAGCATCTGTTCTTACCATAAATTGAGTATTATTGACTGTGAGCTGGGTAAGAGCATATTTTTTAAAGAAAATTTAGGTTGTTGGATTCAACACATTCTGATTATCCTTCCAAGAGAAATTTGGGTGATTTCGCCACCTTGGTTACAAGTGTTGGACAATGGGTTATTCACCTTGCTGTAAATCTCAACAAAATTAACATGTTCTGATTGAAAAGGAGCAAAAGGATTATCAGCTTGACATTCAGTACTAAGATGAGGTTCATTGCACAAATTACAAACTTCCTATAAAACATGAATAACACTAGCATTGGTGGTGAAAGAGCTCAATTGCTTGGACGGACAATGTAGTTACTTGAGCAGTAAAAGTGGTAAGAGCATCGACTTTATGAACTCCATTAATATATCTCGGTACGTTACGCTCAATTAGCCATTGATAGGCATTAGCAACCATTTCTTCAAGCAAAGCATAAGCCTCCTCATGTGTTTTTTCCATTAAAGCTCCTCCTGCTACTGCATCCACTAGTGTCCTCGTTCTTCATCTCGGCTATTTTAGCTAGTGGAAAGAATTTAGCCAAAAATTTCTCAGAAAGTCCATTCCAAGTGGTGATTGATCTAGCGGGTAAAGAGTTCGACCAACTCTTAGCCTTATCTCGAAGTGAAAATGAGAATAATCTTAGTCTAATTGCATCAGTTGAGACACCGTTCTGCTTGAATGTCTCACAAATTTTAAGGAAAGTGGCTATGTGAACATTTGGATCATCATTAGGCAGGCCACTAAACTGATTTTCTTGCACCAACTGAATGATAGTCGGCTTAATCTCAAAATTGTTGGCATTAATAACATGGCGTTGAATGGCAGACGTGACCTCATTGACCACTGGCATAGGATAATCTTGAATTGCCCGGTTATTTTAGTTATTCACAATTTCAAGATTTTCTCTAGCATCTTCCATGGTTTCGTGAGATTTCCTAGAAGCTTCTCTCCTCACTTTTCTACTACGACGACAAGTTCGCTCAATTTTAAAATTTAGAAGAGTCAAATTTTCACTTCCAAATTTTCTCATACACCTTAGAAAACGTCTGAAATTTTAAAATAATAAACAACCGTAAATAAAAAAAATTAAGACTCAAAGTAAAATTAAGGATATGTAACTCCAATATTAATAAACAAAATCAATCCCCAGCAGCGACGCCAAAAACTTATCACGATTATTCTATAGTGCAAGTGTACACTATCATCGTCGAGTAATAAATTTTTATAAAAATAGAGTATCGTCCACATGATTGATTGATATTAATAATTGAAATTAACTAAACCTTAATTCTAATTGAGAATGATGAAAAGTTGAGATTTTTAATAAAATTAAAATGGTAAAGATTTGATAATGATAAATAATTTAAAATTGAATAGATAAAAAATCTAGGGATTTCGATTTCACCAAACCAAATATACTCAAAATTTTAAAACTCAATCAATCAATGTTTATCAAATTATTAATAGCGAAATTCTCTAAAGTATTTATCAATCTTTCTCAAGCATCGATAATAATGAATAAAAAATACTAATCTCCCATCTTTGTGAAGATTCAATAAGTTGAAACTCATTAGGCACAGGAAATTATAATTGCTACATTAAATCTATAATTATCTCTAACTTATGAAATTCTAATGGTGTTATAACAAAGATCAAATTTAATTATCACTTCTCAATCTCAGAATTAAATCTAAAATCATGCAATAGTTGGTCAGACGATCGCAAACATTAAGAACGGATTATAACACTCAACAATACTGAATAAACATCGATTGAATTGAAAATCAAAATTTATGAACAATCATCGTGTGGCTACGTCGTAGCCCAAGATAAGAAATTTAGAACATATTAGAATAAGAAGATATCCTAATAATATTCATGAACATAGAGAAAAAGAGAAGAAAAACTAGATTTGCGGATGAATTTAAGTTGAGATCTGTCTCCTGATTGGATCCGTCTTCATTTTCTCTCCAAAAAGATTTCTCCTCTACCTCCCATGTCCCCAAAAGTCCTCTAAAAGACTGAAAATATTATATTTATACCTAGGGTTCGTCAAGGATTGGATTGGAGCAAAAAAATCACAAAAAAAATCTAAAATTGCGCAAGCGTCATGACGGTGGGATCCAGTGTTGCGACGCTGGCCAATCTGTCACGCACTAGAGTCGCGACACTGGAAAGCCAGTGTCGCCGCTCTGGCTTACTACTTCTTGTGATTGCTGCCAGCGTCGCAACAGTGGAAGCCAACGCCGCGATGCTGGCTATTCTGCCAGATCCATCTTTTTCTCGTTTTATCCGCATTTCTTCTTTCTAAATCTTTCAAAATCAACCCAAATGCATTTGAATATCTAACCTATAGGATAAAAAAATATAAATCAAATAATAAAACTCAAAGAACCAATAAAATTAAAGTTAAGATTATCTAAGATATGAGTGTGAAACACACTCATCAATATCCTTTCTAAATTATGCACTAATACGTAATAACTATACTATCAAGATGTTCAACTATGTATGTTTGACACAAAAATCTATATAAAATGAAAGCCATCACCTAATTGATCAATTGTGAATTCATCATAACAAGCAGCTTTGCAACCTTAGTGGGACAAAGCAAACTCTTCGATTTGGGCTAGTAGAACACCAACCTGTAGATATAAATTAGAACACCAAAATCTAAATAAAAGTTGATAACCAAATTAGAAAACCAAACTCTATTAGTTTATTCCACAAGCTTCGTAAGAAACTTACAAGGAAAGATGTCCGTAGGTTGTATCCAAAAGTCTTGGTCACAATAGCAGCAACTATTGTCTTAACAACCACAACCAGAATGGTGAGACCAAACTATCCCAAACTCATAGTATCACAACCCAAATAATACCATAAAAATCTACTTCAGCAAAAAGCTATTACCATTTGCAAGTTTATACGATTTTACTCAGCATTTTCATACAAAATAGATCACAGCATAATTATGCCATATCAGCAACCAATAATGTAACAATGATATCTATCATGACTTTAGTGAAGGAAGAATGAATGTATTTTTCTAAATCTTCTAACCTCAATAGAAAACTGCAAATCCTTTTTTTGTGCTCACAACAGACATAACTCAACCTACAAAACATGAGAAAATGAGATAATCTCCAAAAAATAGAAATGAAAGACTACAAGAAAATAGACCAATCAATAAGTTCAAGAATGGGAAGAACAAAGCAATAAATATTTATTTATGCAACTTTATTAACTAGAAACTAAGTCTGACAATCATGAATCTCCTAAGCTAAAATTCATACCAATCAGTCCCCAAGAAGGGAAAACAAAAAACAAGTTTAATGTATTTCAATTTGTCCCCAAGTAAAAATCAAGGATAATATTTGTAGTATACATTATAATTGTTAAGTCAAGTTGTCGAAACGAACCAACAAAGAGTATACACCTCTAACTGCAAGGAAGAATAAGCACATAACTTCCTCTGTACAATATCCCTAAAAATTAGTGCTTCTCGTCAAGTAGCCCAGTACTCTATATTGACTCTATTAACAAGCGAAAGCATGCAAAGAAAATAGATGGCAATAAAATCACTTTCTATGTTATTAGTAAGGCCTTTACAGCAACTTTTTCTGCAAAAGTTCTAGCATTGACTCGCTGATAGACACATGGTCCATCAAGGGGTTTGCTATCAAGGAAACAGGAAAAGAAATGTTTAGAGATTCTTGACAAAATACACCACTGGGAATTCCTTACATTTTACACCGATATGAAAAAAAATCATTCCTGCACTTTATAATTCAAACACAACATGCTGGTTTCATAGCGACTGCTGAAAAGCAGATACAAGAATCACCGAGGAAAATTAGCAAAGATATTTTATCTCTGCTTATTTCAAAGGCAATCGGTCGAATTTAGTAGGGAAAGAAAAATATAAATTGCAGCATTGAAAAATATATAATTCATTATTTTGTTTAACCCATAGTGCTATGAATAAAGTCTCGATCTGATCTATTAGGAATAGAAATAATGTTCTTCATTTTCAGGCTCATTCATTGTTGAAAAATATTCATAGCACTATGGGTTTGTGTAGATGAACCGCTACCTCTAATAATATTGTTATCATGACCTTTATATTTTGATTAATATGAAATATATAATTAATATAATTGTGAAGTTATTTCTATATATTTATAATAGCGGAAGCCTCTAAATTCTTAGAAAGCAAATCATTTAAAACTTGAACTCCAACTAATTTTATCCTTAGATCCATTACAATAGCAAAAAAATCATAGGAATATTAAGCCAATATTTCTTAAATTTTCCTTCCATCTTCACCTAACTTGTAAAAATGCTAGTAATTTTTAAAAATTGTTTAAGAACAAGATGTGAAGTTACATAATAAACAGCGGAATAAATATTAGTGAAAATATAAAAATGTTCTAAAAGTTGAAGAAAGCAATTAGCCATTTCACAACTATCATTATTTATTATAATTTTTCATTGTTTATAATTTACTTAATTACAAACGACACTCCAATAAGGTTGTGCAATTTTTAACATCAAATATGTAGTGTTTCACCTATTATGTAGATCCATTTTTAGTTTTGTAGGTTCTAATTTGCTGTCTTTACATGATTTTAAAAATTCTTGTTGTCTAATATTTGAGACTACAATATACATAAAAGTCATATGTGTTTCTTGCAAACATGGTGATATTATTTTCATTCTAACTTTAACAACTAAATTAAGTATATGACAAACACATTTCATGTGTAATAAAGTATTTTAATTTACATTTAACATAAAATTCTCCAAATAATTTATAGCACTATCTTTTGAAGTATCATTACCAAGTGATACTAAAAATTCTGTTAAAAGTACATATTCATGCATATATTCATAATAGTTTGAAAATTACGTTACCTATGTGATGGTATTCACATTGTTGAAATCTATTCTTTTGTTTAACCATCAATTATGATCAATAAAATGTAAGGTAACAATAAATAAGAGGTCACGCAAATAGACATAGAAGAAGAAGAAAAAAGTTGAATTAAATCATCTTTCACCATATTTAGATGTCCCATTCAAGCATATCAAAATTTAAATGTCAATGAACATGATATACATATATTATTATTTCTTCTGAGTTTTTTTATTTTCACGTGAATATGAATATCACATGTGATTTACATTGAGATACTTGTAACTAAGTATTTTTTAATTTGGTGGATGCAAACCTACTTAGGATGTGCCCAACTAAGAAATTTTGTACATAATGTGAGCCTCGACAATGTCAGGAACTACTTTATCTCTCTTGTCATCATATACACATCCACCAGCATTAAAGCAGACTCCTACGCTACTGTTGAGACCAGACGGATTAGTAGATCACGTAGCATAATAGAAAGAAAAATATAAATTGCAACATTGGAAAATATGAAACTAATTATTTTGTTTAATTCATATTCTTATTCAAAAAATTTATAAAGTGGTGATATGATCTATTAGGAATAGAAATAATGTTCTTCATTTTCAGGCTCATTATTTGTTGAAAAATATTCATAGCACTATGAGTTAGTGTAGATGAAGTGTTAACACTAATAATATTATTATCATGACCTTTATATTTTGATTAATATGAAATATTTAAGGAACATAATCGTGAAGTTATTTATATATATTTATAATAGGGGAAGCTTCGAAATTCTTAGAAGTGTATCATTTAAAACTTAAACTCCAACGAATTTTATCCTTAGGTTCATTACAGTAGAAAAAAATCATACGAAATATTAAGCCATTTTTTCTTTAATTTTCCTTCCATCTTCACATAACTCGCAAAAATACTAGTAAGTTTTAAAAAATTTCTAAGAACAAAATGTGAAGTTGCATAATAAACAGTGGAATAAAAATTAGTGAAAATATGAAAATGTTCTAAAAATGAAAGAAAACAATTAGTCATTTCACAACTATCATTATTTATTAAAGTTTTTCATTGTTTATCATTTACTTAATTACAAACAACACTCCAATAAGGTTGTGCAGTTTTTAACATAAAAAATGTAGTGTTTCACCTTTTATCTAGATCCGTTTTTAATTTTGTAGGTTCTAATTTGTAGCCTTTACACGATTTTAAATAATCTTATTGTCTAATATTTGAGACTACAATATACATAAAATCTGTACGTGTTTCTTGCAAACATGGTGATATTATTTTCATTCTAACTTTAATAACTAAATTAAGTATATGACAAACACATTTTATGTGTAATAAAGTATTTTGATTAACATTTAACATAAAATTTTCCAATTAATTTATAGCACTATCTTTTGAAGTATCATTACCAAGTGATACTAAATTTTTTGGTAAAAGTACAAATTCATGCATATATTCATAATAGTTGGAATATGACATTACCTATGTGAGGGTATTCACATAGTTGAAATTTATTATTCTTTTTTTTAACCATCAATTATGATCAACAAAATGTATGGTTTTAAAACCAAGTTTTGTTACTTATTATATAATCCTTTTCATTCTTAATTGCTTCTTTCCAAAAACATGCGTTAATGGAAGTTATAGCTTCATTATATGATGTTGGGTCATTTTTCACAAGAAATGTATAAAAAACATTACCAAAATCCTTATTCAACCTAATTCTTTTAGTTTTTTTTTTGCTCAAATTGATCTGAATTAGGAACTTTCCTAATAGATTTGAACTTTGACTTTGTTTACTTAAAACAATTTAAATAGAAAAAATATTTTCAAAGAAAGTTGTATCACGAGACTCCATTATAGCACTTCTGGAAAAATCAGGTAAATCAAAATTCAAGAATAAAAATAGGTAAGTCACACTATTCAAAGAATAACCAAACAAAATTTAATCAATCATTTTTTGAACTAATTTTCTTTTCTTATTTATAGCAACATTAATTTTAGCCAAACACCCTCACACTTCAGAAAATTTTAAATTAGGCTTCCTGTTATTCCATTTTCATATGATGTTTTATCAGAGTTTTTATAAGTTATTCTATTTAATATCAAATAAGTTGAATATAAAACCTCACCCCATATCTAATAATCTACGGTTCTTCTTTCAGCAATGCCGTTAGATGGAGGTGCATAAGAAGGGTTCACTTGATGGTTACCACATGTATTACAACATTCATTTATGTGAAACATAGTCAACTCCTTTATCAGATCTTAAAATTTATTAAATAACTCATCTTTAGAACTAAATAGATAAACATAGTAATATCTCAAAAAATCAATAAATATTATAAAATATTTCTATCACTACGAGTCAAAGTGTTTTTACAATCACAAATATCATATGAATTAATTCAAGCAATGCAGTTTCTCATTCTACTGATTTAAAAGACTTTCTTGGTTATTTTGCTCGCACACATGTTTCACATTTTCCTTCAATATTTAATTTTGATTTGGGAATTAAATCCATGCTCATCATCGTTCTTTTAATGAAATTAAAATTAATGTCTAAATCTACCATACCAAAATTTAAAGCATTCAACATTTGCAACATATATTGAAGAACTATAAATTTTATTACTGCATCCAGATGAAATAACATTCAATTTGAATAAATGATCTACCAAATATCCTTTGCTAATAAAATTACCATGTCTACTAATAACAGCTCTTTTAGACTCAAATATAATTTTAAAACCTTGATCAACTAACATAAAAACACTGACTAAATTTTTCCTAACTTCTGGAACATGTAAGACATTATCTAATGTAAGATTATTCCCAGATGTGAATTTCAAGTGCCCTCGTCCTTCTCCTAAACGCGGGCCTCACTCTCATTTCTCATTCTGACAGTTTTTTATGCTTGACTCCTAATAGAAGGAAAATAAGTTTTTAATAGCACAAATGTGGACATTAGCCCCAGAACCAAACCATTAATCATTTTAATTAAAAAAAAAATCAATTTTCGGCTTACTAATAAAATACCCATCACAAGGGAATGAAGTGTTGGCTTTCACACTTACTACGTTGACTTGAGGTCTCGAGTTTAGAGGTGCAGAAGTCTTAGGTACTTCACTCTTATGAGAGTACCAACCCTTAGCTCTATGGTTGGTTTTTCCATAAACTCGACAGGCAACTAACCTCTCTTCTGATTAATATTTCTATCATTTGGCATATTATTATGGTGAGGACCGTGATTATTCTTTTTGAAATCACGTTTCTTGAAAGTGTTATATTTTGACTTGAAAGCATTGTCAACGATATGTGCCTTGGTAATAAAATCATTTTGAGACATTTTTTTAGACTCACGATGTTTGTTTTCTATTCTGAGTGAAACAATCAATTTATTAGAAGAAAAACTTTCTGGCTTTTGTTTCAAAATCCTTTGAAAAACATACCAAGAAGGTAGTAACTCTTTTAATCAAAGAAGCAATAGCTATGTATCATCCAAATTAATTCCTTTCATTTTCATGTCACACATAAGATTTTCAAAGCCATGAATTTGTTCAGACACAGATTTTCCATCAATCATTTTAAACTGAGTACCTTTTAAAGCCTACTTTTTCATATCCATATTTATATTTCAATGCTTCCCATAATTCAATAGAAGTTTTTTGTGGTGGAAAATATATGATAAATATTATCAGACAAAGCACTAAAAATTCTATCATGACATAATAAATTGTTTTCAACAAAATCATCATTCGAAGAAGTTTTAGATTTTTTAGTAGAACCGGAGGGAGTGGTTGCAGAACTTTTAGATTTCATAGAATTGGTAGTTTTAGAATCCTTTCTTTTCCTTTTACAGATTTTTGAATCACAACAAAAACCTAAAGTTGTTAGCCAAAATTTCATTCGTTGTTGCCAATTCTCAAAATTTAATCTAATGAACTTTTTAGGTTTACATGAATTCCACTCAAAAGATGACATGATTAACTGTAATTCCTATGTATCTTCTCTTAGATTCTTATACTAAATCAATGAGGAAATATTGTTAATCCACACAATAACAATATTATTCAAAGATAATGAATATAATATAGAAGAAAGGTTTAGAATGGCCTATTGATTATTGGATCGAGTCACGCAATGCGTTGAAGAGAAAGTACACCCCCCTCTTGCACTGGGTTGAACGGCGTTTCTCTCTCAAGATACAACGATCTTCTAGGAACTTTTGTGTGCAGCTATGATTTGTTCACGAACCCAAAATTTCTCAGAACGATAGAATATATATGTATGAAAATATTATGGATGAAGTTTAGTAAGAAATAAATAGAATAGCTTTTTATTTTGGAGGCTTTTGTATTGTTCTTCACTAAAAGAAAACTTTCTTTGCTTTTCCAACTCTTAAAAATAATGATACTAAAAATATGAAGTATTACTCAGGCTTAAAAATTACTCGACTATGATTCTGAGATATATTCTTCCCAAGCTTATCAGTCTGAATCAGACTTCTTTTATCCAAGAAATATCCATCTCTAACAACATTCTTATGTCTCAGGAGTTAATGAGAAGCTATCACATAGACTCTTTCTCACCTAGATACACTCTAAAGGAAGATCTTCTCAAAGCTTATGACATTGTTAGTTGGTTCTTCCTTGGTAAAGTTCTTCAGAGGTTTAGGTTGCCCCAAATATTCATTGATTGGTAATGGAGTGTGTTATTACTCTAACATATTCAATCAACATTAATGGTGGTTTGCATGGTATTTTCCAAGGGGGTAGAGGCCTTAGGCAGGGATATTTTCTTTCTCCCTAGCTTTTTGTTATGGTTATGGAATTCCTTACTGGTATTATACAGCATTGCTCTACTCTTCCAGGTTTCACTTATCATTAGAGATGCGAGAAAGATAATTTTGTGAATCTTTACTTTGCAGATGATCTGTTAATCTTCCGTAAAGGTAATACATAAGTTGTTAAGGTAATTAAAGAAGGTATTGACTTGTTTAGCTCTCTTTCTAGTCTCAACCCAAATGAATCTAAAAGTAGCATATTTCTCTCTACTTTAGTCAAAAAGAGCAAAACAGTATATGTAATGATACTGGCTTCACCTTGGGCAAGCTTCCAGTCAGGTATTTAGGTATTCCCTTTATCTCAACTTAGTTGAGTAAGGAAAACTATGAAGTTTTGTTTGATAAAATCATTATTAGAACTAAAGCTTGGGAGAATAAACATTTAACCTTTGCTGGGAAACTCCAATTAATTAGAACTATTTTGATTGTTATCTAAAGCTATTGGAGTAGCCTTCTTATTTTACCTAAAAAGGTGATGAAGCTCATTAATACAGCTCTAAGGAAAATTTTGTGGACAGGAAAAATATATCAATGTAAAGGTACTAAGGTAGCTTGGCATAATGTTTTCTCTCCATTTAATGAGGGTGGTTTGAATTTGAGGGATTTGACTGTATGTAACATGATTGTTATGGCCAAACATTTTTGAAAGCTGGTGAAGAGGGATTAGGACTCGGTCTTGGAGGAAGCTCATCAGATTGAGAGATAATCATCATATAACATGCCATATAGAAATAGAGATATGTCAATATCAAAATGTCATGTTGCATGTACATACATTATTGTAGTTTAATTTATAATGGGTTATAATTCAAATACAATGCGAATTTTATAAAAAATTTAAATTTTAAATTTGGATTTAATTTTTATAAAAGTTTATAATTTTCAAGTACTTGTTTTTCCCAAATTAATAAAGAGTTATAAATTTTGAAAAAACAATGAAAAGTCCATTTTTTTCAAAAATTAAGTGGGAGGGTCGTCTACGTTGAAATGTTCTCAAGGTCCCTAACGCAAACTTGATTGTGGCATGATGAATTGTTTAGAGCCGCTCTAGCGATCCTCTCTTCAGTGGGAGAAACTTGGGAATCGTGTTACTTTGAGTCATCGAGTTTCTTAAAGAGTTAAAGCTTGTAAATGAAGTGGTGAGACAAGATCGTCCCTAGACAGATTGTTAGTTCATGGCAACTTTTAAAACTGATGCATTGGTTAAACACTTAGACTGAAGCACATTGGAATCCATTATAGGGGCTAGTAAATGGGGTTAAGGTGACAAAAACCATTGGTGATTGGTTAAGCTAGATGTAGTGACATCTTGAAAAGCGTTAATCAAATGAGACGAGTCTCAATGTGATAGAAGATTGCTTGGACATTGTCCTTAGATGAGCAAGCTATCGTTGTTGATCAAAACATCATGAAAGAATATATTTTTATTAGATTTTTAAATATTTAAGTGTTTGCATCATGCATCTTACTTTCCTAAATAATTGAGTATTTATTTACACCACTTTATTTATCTTTTCAGTAATCATGTCGTTATCCTCACTCTCAACTATCTTAAACGTGAACAAACTTATTTGTGAAAATTATGTGGATTGAAAACGTGATCTTGATATCGCACTAATGGTAGAAAACCACAAGTTTGTGCTCACCACCTCTTATCCTCTTGAGCATATTCCTGAATTGACTCAAGAGGAAAATGATGCTTATGCTTCTGGGCTACGTTCTGATGAGATCGCTAGATGTTACATCTTGGCTTGTTTTAGCAATGTGTTATAAAAATAGCATCAGAACATGGAAACTACCGTTGATATGATATTGAACATCACTGAAATGTTTGGAGATCAGGATCGTCAAGCCAAATAGGCTGATGTGTGAAACTTCATGAATTGAGGATGAAACCTGGAACTCTTTTCAGAGAGCATATTCTGTTGATCATTAGTTATCATGAGCTGATGAAGGAACTGTAAGTTGTTGAGACCCTGGTTTTGAAGGGGAAGTGGAAGACTGGAGAGGCAAACTTTACTAAAAATGATCATTCTACCTCTGGGACAAAAAAGAAACACAGGAGAGGTTCAAAAGAGGCTAAGAAGTAGAAGTCGAAAGCTGCAAAATGTAAGAGCACTACAAAAGTGGACAAGTCGAAAGACAAGTGTCATCATTGTGGAGCCGATGGCCATTAGGAACGCAACTGCCCAGACTATCTCAAGGAGTTGAGATCTAAAGGTATAATACTTGTTATTGAGGCCTGTTATGTGGCTGACTATAATTTTTTGTAGATTGTAGACTTTGCAACCACTAACCGTATCTATGAGAACTATTATATTATCATTTGATAACAGCTTTATAGTTTTACGTGATATTTATTATATCCCAATTTTTTGGAAGAACCTTATTTCAGTTGCTAGGTTAATTGAGCAAGGATTCAGTTTGAATTTCATTGATAAAGATATTGGTATATTTATAAATGACTGTTTAATTACTACTGCACATTTGATAAATAATTTTTTTTACGTAAAACTAATAGTTCTAATGACATGTGACACTAAATTAAATACTGATTTATAAAGGGATTGTAAAAGGTTGAAGTCTGACCCAATCCATCTAATATATTTGTGGCACTTATGTCTTGGTCACATTAGCCTGGATAGGATTAAAAGACTTGCAAAGGATGGTCAATTGTAAAATTTAAGGGTGAGATCACTACCCCACATGTGAATCCTGTATAGAAGGTAAAATGACCAAGAGACTGTTTTCAGTGAAAGGTGAAAGAGCCACTCAATGCCTTGAACTCATACACAGTGATGTATGTATGTCATTGAATATCCAAATAAGAAGAGGTAATAAATACTTTGTAACCTTCATTAATTACAACTCACATTTTGGACATGTTTATCTAATGCACCAAAAGTCTGAAACCTTTAAAAAGTTCAAAGAGTACAATACTATGGTTGAGAAGCAATTAGAGAAATTAATCAAAACACTACAATCTGATCGTAGTGGAGAGTACATGCTAGGAGAGTTCAAATACTTTCCTAAGGAATAAGGTATTCTTTCTCAGCTTACAGCACCTGACACTCAAGAATAGAATAGTGTGTCAGAGAGAAGGAATCAAACTCTGATGGATATGGTTAGATCTATGATAAGTTACACATCCCTCCCATTTTCATTCTAGGGATATACCTTGGAAACAACATAATACATTCTAAACCAAGTTCCGTAGAAGATGGTGCCTGGCACACCATATGAAAGATGGAATGGACGAAAGTCATCCGTTAACCACTTTAGAATATGAGGATGCCCATCACATGATCTGAAGCCGAAGACAGGCAACTTGGCCAGTCGATCGAAATTATACGTGTTTGTAGGATATCCCAAAGGAACGAAGGGGTATGTCTTTAATAGTCTGACTGACAAGAAAACATTTGTAAGCATGAATACACATTTTCTTGAAGAAATTATATAATAAGTGTGAAGCCGAGAAGCACTCTTGTGATAGAGTAATTATTGAGTGGCAGGACACTTACTCCCCAAGCAGGAACTATTTCTGATTCAATAATGGAAGAAACACAGCTGGGGTGAGAGCTTATGGAGCCTCGACATAGTGGGAGGGTTGTGAGCCAGCCTGAGAGATACATATCTTATGGAGATTCCTTAACAACAGTCTTAGATAAAGATCATGATGAACTTATTTTCTACTCACAGGCCATGGCCAGTCCTGAAGCAAACCAATGGTAAGAAGCCATGAACGTTGAGATACATTCGATGTACTCGAATGAAGTCTGGAAACTTATAGATCCTCCTAAAGGGGTAAAACCTATTAGGTGTACATGGATCTATAAGAAAAAGAGAGATATGATTGGGAATGTGAAGACATTCAAAGCTAGGCTAGTAGCCAAGGGCAACACCCAAAAGGAACGTATAGACTATGAGGATACCTTCTTGCCGGTAACAATGCTTAAATCCATCCAAATCCTGATGTCCATTGTTATTTCCCTCGATTATGAAATCTGGCAGATGGACGTCAAGACTTCTTTTTTTAATGGCAACCTTGAAGAGCGTATTTATATTACTCAACCAGACGAGTTCATGGACAAAGGCCAAGAGGGCAAGGTTTGCGAACTGCTGAAGTCCATTTATAGACTTAAGCAAGTGTCACGGCCATAGAATATTAGATTCGACAAAACTGTTAAGAACTTTAGTTTTGAATAGTTGGTGGATGAGCCCCTGTCTATATAAGCTGATACACGAAGGGAAAATGATTTTTCTAGTCTTGTACATAGATGATATTCTACTCATTGGGAATGATGTAGAAAAATTATCTGATGTCAAGATTTGGCTTGCAAAATAATTTGATATGAATGATCTTGGAGAAGCTGTCTTTGTCCTAGGAATTCAAATCTTTAGGTATTGGAAGAACAGAAAATTGGCACTGCCTCAAGCATCTTATATTGATAAGATGATTGATCACTTCAGTATGCAAAGATTCCAAGAAGGGATATCTTCCTTTCAGGCATGGAGTCAGCCTCTCCAAGGAGCAGTATCCCAAGACTCCTCAAGAAGAAGAAGACATGAAAAAGATTTCCAATGCCTCAGTCGTAGGATGTCTCATGTATGTCATGTTTTACACTAGGCCAAACATTTGTTATGTTGTGAGCGTGGTGAGTCATTTCCAATCTAATCCTGGAATCGAGTAATGGAATGTCATCAAGCATATCCTTAAGTATCTTAGGAGAATAAGGAATTACATGCTTGTATATTCAGGTATTGATTCTGACTTTCAAGCAGACAAAGATTATAGGAGGTCAACTTTAGGATTAGTGTTCATCCTGAATGGTGGAGCAGTTATATGGAGAAGTATTAACCAATTTTGTATTGTTGATTCTTCCATGGAAGCTGAATATGTGACAGCTTATGATGCTCCTAAGGAGGCTGCAGGTCTTAGAAAGTTCATGAAGACACTGAAAAATGTTTTTTAAAAGCTAGAAAACCCATGACGTTTTATTGTGATAACAGTGGACTGTAGAGAAATCAAAGGAACCAAGGAGTTACAAAAGATCTGAGCACATAGATAGTAAGTATCACTTGATTAGAGAAACTGTTCCATGTGAAGATGTTGTAGTAACACACATATCGACGGACAACAACCTGGCAGATCTATTCAAGAAGACTTTAAGCAGTAAAGTTTTTTATGGTCATCTAGAGGGCGTGGGGATACGAGATTGTGCACGCTTACTTTAGTCCAAGTGAGAAATTGTTGAAATTATGTCCATAACTAGGGTGTAATAACTATTTATGAGAGTTTAGTTATTTTTCATAAATTTTATATTACTGAATTTAATGATTGAATGAAAGTTTTTCTATTAATTAAAGTATGTTATAACTTAAGTCCTGAAATTATTGTCAATGTAAGAAGAGTAAAGACTGAGGGGTCTTCTAGATAAACTCTTCTGAAATAGTTAAGAATGTTATTCGCGGTCTCAGGATCGACTAGGAAATCAAGTTTGATTACGACTGTTAGGTTGGGACATGAGAGTGAAGACTCTAACGGTTGACCTAGACATGTTGGGGAACATGTGAATAGACCAGTAACAAATTAGTTTGGAGTAAATCTGTTTATCAAGCTCAAAATCTAATTGTTACACCTTAAGGGTATTTTCATAATTACTTTAATCTTGTGGTGAATACGAAACTTGACCTAGTTAGTTATGAAATTTGATATGTCAAAGTAGTGTGTTTGAATTTTCGGACAATACCTTGACTGTTGGTATCGTGATTCAACTATGTTGGAGTTGCGTGATTCACAAATATAGAAATTCGTGGTTAGATTGCTAAATGAAACAATATCACCATGCTTTATTGATGAGTATATGAATAAATTAACCTGGCCAGATACTCGATGAAATGTATCATTGAATAAGACATGAGGAATTGTACGAGACAGTTCACTATTATGTCGTTCTTATTTGCAGTTAATAAAGGAGTTAAGGAAATAATAACAAGAGAGGTAAAATAATAATTTTACATCTTTTTTTTACTGATATTCACTGTTAAAATATTATGTGGACCGTGAAATAAAAGTATTTATTTACACCAACAGAAAATGTGGCGTGCATGAATCGAGAGTTGATTCTACATCGAACATATAGTTGAGTCATACGATGTCAGGATTAAATAGGTCAGGAATTTATAGAGATAAATTCACTGGGTATTTGAATCCTATAGATTTATTCATGTGGGTACATTCGGTCTTAGGAGTAGTTTATGAGGACATGAATACAAGAAATAACATCAGTTGGACCAAAATCTGTTTTGACCCAATGTGTATTTCATGAACCTATATGTGATAGGTGTTGTCACTTAATTAGTGAAAAGTAATAAATTGATGTTCAAATTAATTAATTTATTATTTTCTAATTATTAGATAATTAGTAAATAAGATAAATTAATTTATTTATTGATAGAGATCAATTTTAGATTGATGAATTTGAACACAATATTGACTAATGGTGATGCAATTTACGGCAATTATAAATTATGGGGTTGAATTTCAGAAATTACACATATATGAGGTATATGTGAAAATTTCAAAATTATTATATAAATTATGGCATTAGGGTTGCCTCTCTAAGTGTGTTGACACAACCCTAATCACACAGAGCAGAAAAAGTTTCTCTCTCTCCCTCCTACTTTGTCGCCGAAATCACTAGCGGAAGAGAAAAATTTGATTTTTCTTCCTCAGTTGTTTTTAGAGCCCACACTCAGTTCTTAATGACGCCCTTGCGAGATATACTTCTGAATCCAGCAAGTGGTTGTTGGTGTAAAGACTAATTGAAATTCTTGGATTTGAAGATCAAAGAACGCAAAGCATTTAATAAGGATTCCACTAATTCAGAAAGTCTCTGTTATAACGAAAATGTATAAATCATTTCTACATCTTTTGAATACGTTTAACTTTGTATGCATTATCGGATATATGATTTTAATATTTAAAATGATTAAATTGGTTGATGTGAAATTTTTTATGTAAGCATCCGTACTATTGAAGTTTTTGGCTAAAACAAGTAATATTACAAGAAGAATTTCTTTTTATTTGGATTATATCACTTTTTTGGCATAGAACTTATATTGTGTATGAAGAACTACATTTTGATAAGTTAATTAAAACTGCAAATCTTGCTCAATTACTATTATCACAAGAATTTTTTTATATTTTGCTCAATTTTTATTTTAGAGTCATATCCAAAAGATATTCGGCTAAATAACATTACTTTCATTTATTTCTCATAAAATTTATAAGTTTGAAAATATATGCATAATTAATACATAAGACGATATCAAATATCAAATTATATAACCACGTGTAATGCATGTATAAAAATACTAGTAAGGTTAAAAAGATGAACGGGAAATGATTTTGAGCTAACATAGATTATGGGAATATGATTTTGGGAGAGTAAGATGTCTAGAAAATAAAAAAAAAACTTTATTTGGTAACAATTGAGAATGTTATAATATAATAGTTAGAATGTCAATTACTTTCTTTGTTTTTATGTTATATATAAAAGAATATTATATATAGTTGTCATTTTCCTGCTTTACCCTTGCACCAAAATTTATGATCGATAGTTATTACTTATTTATGGAGGATAGTTAGGTAAAAATATGAAGAAAAAAAATGAGAAATAGCATGGAGATGGCCCCCCAATTTTGGGAGGTTTAAGACATCCTCAAAATGAAGGTATCTTACATTCGAGTTGTTTATAGACCCTAAAAATTTCCAAACTAAACAATATAATCAATTGCCTCTCCTTAATTTCCAGGCATATTACCACATTTCCCCCATACCAAACCAACCAAAAAGTTTCTTCTTAAGCTTTTGTTCTTCTTGTGGTAATTCTCCTTCTAGAGGTGGCAACCGGGTCGGCCCAGCCCGAGCCCGGCCATGCTCAGCCCGGCTGGTTCACGGACAGGGTCAGGCCTTTCTAGGCAGTTCACGAGCCGAGCCGCCAGAAATTTAGGGCGGCCCAGGATGAACCGTTGAATCGACCCGTGAAGTCACAAGCCAGGCCGGTCCCGGTTAAATAACTGGCCCGGCCCGTTTCCCCTCCCTTTAATGAGATTTAATTCTAAAAAATGTAAATGGAGAGAGTTGAACCTTGGTGGGAAATAAATGAAGTGTAAGGATTACCACTAAGATATATGAAAGTAATGTTATTTTTATAATTATTTTATATTATTAGTTTAAAATATCAATAGAAAAACTTGTAATAATAAGTAAAATAATTATTTTATTTATTAAATTCATAAATTAGTGATATTCATATTCACGTAAAATCTAAAAATATAATAAATAATTAATAACTAATTTATAATTCATGTTCGTTAATAGAACAAAAAAGATTAGGAATATTAAATCAATATTTTTTAAAATTTTCATGAATTCAATTTTTCATTTAATAAAATATTCATTTAAATGAAAAAATATTATTTTTTTATTTAATTAAATACGTTTCTCTCAAAAGTGTATTATTTGAAGTTTTAATAAAATGTGTTAAAAGATAATAAAAATATATTTTAAACAAGATATTTAACAAATATTGTCTTGGTCTATTGATAAAGAGTGTAATTTATAAGGGAGATGTCAATGGTTCAAACTTCATTACATGCATAATTGTTCAATTTTTTAGACAAAAAATGGATTCATGGGTCAGGCCGGTTCAACCGGTTTCACGGGCCGAACCGTCCAAGTTGCCACCTCTATCTCCTTCCGATGGTAAAGGTTAACAACTCAAGTTATTAATATACTAGTCATATATACCTGGATGAACTTATTCTCATTCAGTAGTAGATTCATGATTTCGTTTCAATAAACACTCATTGATGATAACTTTAAAACATTGTCTTAGTATATAAATATATATATATATATATATATGTTTATCGATGATTTTCTCTAATATTCAGTATGTATATAAAATTTTATACCATAACTTGCACAATACAACGTTAACACTACATGCATATTTTCAATTACACCAACCAAGTTTAATAAAGGTAACTTGAGTTGATAGTTCTATTACCTTGCCGATATTAAGGAAAGGCGATCCCTATTTATTTAGGAATGACAAATAAAATTAATACATTTATTAAATTGTTTCTTAGTATAACTTCAGAATAAAAATATATATATGGTCAACTTCAAACCGAGAAGACAAAAACAGTGAGTAAAAAAGTAATTGAATTTTAAATATTCAAACCAATCTGTTTGGTATATTTAGCAACAATCAAAATGAGTGAACTTCTCAAATTAGTGGTCCTCCGTGCATTTTTTAATGCTAGAAATAATAGTCAATTTTTAATTTAATTTATCATGCAAATAATAACTCATGAAATAAGTTAGTGGGAATAGTCCAAAAGGCAATGTTTCTTTGTAACAAATCATAAAATTTTATTACGTTTTATATCGTCTTGTTTGTGGTTAGTCACTACTTGTCGTGAGTTTCATGCATGAGGGTTGTCCACCTTGAGTTCTATGTCGGTCACATGGATCAAAGAAAATAAAAATGTTTTCAATTTTAATAAACAAATAACCCTATACTTTGCCTATTATGCGATCATTATGTACAACTACAATATATTAGTAGTCTAAATTGATTCATTAGATACTAATCTCACGGTTTTGTTTTAGTTTAATAAAGGCTAAGCTGATATAAACTAATAACTAAATTGTAAAAACACGGCTCTACATAGACTTAGATTATCAATAGGCAACCTTATTTGCAATTTCTTTAACTAATTTCTCTATTTCTAAGTTTTTACAATTAAGCCCCATTGGGCAAATTTGTTTTTGAAGTATTTGAAATATTCTTTAAGCTTTAAACATCTAGGTTCGGGGTTCAATCTCCAATCAGTATAATTCTCTTATTCCTTTAACAAAAAGTATTTGAACCTGAAAACGTGTTTTCATACACTTACAAAAAACCATTTACGATAAAATCTTTTAGAAAAAAAATGGTTCAAAATTATAATTTGAAAAACTACCATATACTTTTAGCAAACATGCCAAAAAAAAGTAAAACTCGTTTTCACGTTTTCATGTTTGCTAAAAGTATATATATATGTGTGTATGTATATATATTCAATTGTAACTTTGCTTTTTCCCTTAAGTATAGCTTAAAGCACTCTAGTAAAGAAAGAAAATAGTATTGATAATTGAAAGTAAGAAGAAGAATTCAAGAATAGTAGTTGCATTCAATGACTCAGTATTAGTATTTATACAACTGAAACAACCAAGCCTAATATAGCCACGCTGAGAGAGCTCGAGAGAGAAAAGAAGCAAATGAAGAAGGAAGTTAGAAATTACTAACAACCTCAACTAATAACAAACACGAACAGAAAACCAAACCTCACTCTCTCTCACATACTCGAGCAGGAGAGTTGTGATCTACTACTTGCAATGCAATGGTTATTGTACTTAGGTGTTTATGAATGTTTGATGCCTTCTTTTCCTTAACATCCCCTCTCAAGTGCAAGGGTGAGTTAACCACTTTGAACTTGGACTTGAGATACACAAATCTTGAAGTAGATAAAACTTTGATAAGCAAGTCAGCGAGTTGATCGGCAGAGGGAACAAAACGAACCTCAAGTTGTCTCATATTTATTTTGTCTCTGATAAAATGTAAATTCAATTCAAGATGCTTTGCTCTAGCATGTAAGACTGGATTGGAAGCTAAAGCCAAGGCACTGAGATTATCAACTAAAAGTATAGGAGGCTGACACAAAGATAAATGAAGTTCAGATAATAGACTTTGAATCCAGTAAATTTCAGAGGCTGCATTGGTAATAGCATGATATTCACTCTATGTGCTTGATCCGAAAATGATATTCTGCTTCTTGGATGACCAAGAAATGAGGCTACCTCCAAGAAATACCATATATGCACCAGTTGAATGCATGTCAACAAGGTTTCCAGCACAATCTGCATCAGAATACGCTTGGATGGACAGAGACTTTGATGGTTACAATAATAACCCAGTTGAAACCGTCCCTTTCAAGTATCTCAGAATTCACTTACAAGCATGCCAGCGAACCAAGTTTGTGCAAATATTGACTTAGTTTGTTCAAAATGAACTCTATATCAGGTCTGGACATTTGCAAATATTGTAGAGCACCAATTAGGCTTCAGAAAGGGTTACATCAGGAAGGGTTCTCCTTTTGTCTCAGTCAACTACAGAGAAGTACTAGTAGGTGATGGAGCTGGTTTAGCTCCATCCATCTTGATTTTAATAAGAAGGTCAATTATGTACTTGGCTTGAGAAATAAAAAAACCAAAAGAATTCCTGCAAACCTCAATTCCCAAAAAATAATGAATGTGTCCCAAATCCTTCAAAGTAAGACACTTGTTTAGATCATGAACAACTTTATTTATCAGCTACATATTGCTACCAACGAGCAGTATGTCATCTACATACACCAAGAGATATAAAACAGCTTGAGGAGTATGGTATATAAATAAAGAAGAATATGAAATTGAAACATTTAAACCCCATTGAAGAAGAGTTACCCTTAATCTCTCATACCAAGCACTTAGAGCATGTTTCAACCCATAAAGAGCCATATGTAACTTGCAAACATACTCTAGTTTAGAAAGATCCTTAAACTCTTCAGGTTGATACATGTAGATAGGATCATGTATAAAACCATTTAAAAAGCATTATGTACATCAAGTTACTTGACAGGCCACCTAAATGACACAACCAAATAAAGAATGATCCTAACAGTGGTTGATTTCACAACAGGGTTGAATGTCTCTGTATAATCAATACCAGGAGTTTGACTGTACCCTTTCTCAACCAAATGTGCCTTAAATCTATTTATACTTCCATCCTAGTTCAGCTTAACCTTAAACACCCACTTATTTCCAACAACAGTCATTGAGGGAGAGAAAGGAACCAAATCCCATGTTTGATTCTTAATTAAAGCTGCATATTCCTCCTCCACAGCATGCTTCCAATTACGACTAGCTAAAGCTTCCTTTACAGCTTAGGTTCAGTAGGATAAGGTTGCAAAGGGAGAGGATGTTTTATGGCAGAGAATTCTTTGGATTTATGAATGCCTAGTTTTGATCTAGTAACCGTTAGATGCTTTAAAGTAATAGGTGGAGGTAAGAGAGGAACATTAATTTGGTTTGGAGGTGTAGGGTTCACAACTGGTAAGTGTAAAACAAGTTTTGGTGTAATATTTATGGATATGTAAGGAGCAATAGAAGGAGGATCAAATGGCACAATTGATGTTTGAGGTGGGTCATTTGATGTTTGAGGTGGGACAGTTGATGTAGAAGTTGAATTATCACCTATGATCTACTGTTCAGCACAGAACTCAGTACAATTGTTAGTTAGAGAGTTACCTTGAGTTGGTGCACAACTGACATGCTCCTGTGATTTTGATTTACGTAACTATAGAAGGTAGAAGACCAAGAGGGACCGAAATAATGTGATTTGTAACTTGTAGAAATAGATTTGACAAACATTTGTAAATATGGAAAGTGAGAATCATTGAAGACAACAAAAGACAATATGGGAGTTATAAGGTCTCAACTGTGGATAACAAGTACAACCAAAGGTCCTAAGTAAGCTGTAATCTAGTTTTTGGTTAAAAAGAACCTGGAAAGGAGAAGCAAAAGACAATATGGGAGTGGGCAATCTGTTTATCAAGTAGACAGAAGTTTGAAAAGCTTCCCACCAAATTTCTAGGGGAATAGAAGCTTGAGCAAGAAGAGTTAGACCAAGTTCCACAATGTATCTATGCTTTCTTTCAATAAAACCATTTTGCTGATGTATGTAGGCACAAGAATGCCTAAATTTGATTCCATGTTCTTGAAGAAATAAAATAAAAGCACTAAAGTCACCTCTCCAATCTCATTGAAGAGTCTTAATTGAAGTGTCAAATTGTTTTTCAACCAGAATCTTAAAGATTTTAAAGACCTGAAGTGTTTCTAACTTCAGTTTCAGAGGAAAAACATAAGAAATTTTATTGAAATCATCTAGAAAACAGATGTAATATCTATACCAATCTTTTGAAATTTTTGGACAAGGACCCCAAAGATCAATGTAAATGAGTTCTAATGGGTTTTTTTTTACCTAGATTGAGATATGGGAAAGGGCAAAGTATGACTTTTACCCCTTTGACAGGCAGTACAAAAATCCGGTAAGTTTTTTACTATATGAGCTTTAACATTTTTAAAAACTTGGTTAAGGACCTTGTTGTCAGGATGACCTAATCTTTGATGTCATATATTCACATTATTTGACATGCACTCATAGCAGTAATTTTCATATCATTTAAATATAATATTTTTAGATTTGTGCTTGACAGAATGAGGTTGCAGACTTAAAGTTTGAATGACAAAAGGCTTAGGATAATTGGAAACATGCATTTTATTGATATGAGTATTGGTTGTACATTGAGATTCATTACAAGAAGTTGAACAAGCTAATACAGCCGTATTTTGATCAAAAGATTCAGAATTACAGGGAAAAGGTAAAACAAACTTGATGGAACAAGAAAGAGCTTTAGGACCACCAGAATTAGGGCAAGTCAGTTCTTACAGACCATCTCTAAGAAGTTTCTTACCATTTCCAACAGCTAACCTTTCCTACTCATGATACTCCTGAGCTAAACTGAGGTTACTCAGATCATTTGTACAGTGATTTGTAGCTACTGAATCAGCATACCAAGCCATGTCTGCAACAGATTTTGGAGAAGGATAAGCTGAAGGGGAAACCATACCATTAAATTCACAGATTGTGCAATTGCGACTAATATCAATGCTTTTATTTTGGCTTTTACACTTACTTTATCGCATTTAAGGGTTTTACATTCTTTTATTCGTTTCATGGTCTTACACAGCTTTGTAAGAGTTTTTTACATGAGTAGCTAAAACTATATAGGAGACATTAAACAAATAAAAAAAAGAATTTTGCCAATATGACCATATTTTATAACTGTCAACATGTTTGTTCTGGTAGATTCTTTCTACTTTTTTTATAAACAAAGACATAATAAAAGAAAAGAGTTACGCAATACAGAAGACATACTCAGAGCCATAAAAAATAAAGGTCAACTACGCTCAAGGGAATCATCCAATAGATAAGGGAAATCTCTACTTGGCTATGAGAGTCCTACTGACAGGTGAATCAGGTATAAACCTTTGATTTCATAGTCTATTCCTAATGGTTTTCAGAATGGATCTAATGATAGTTTTCCCATCCCTATACTTGCCTTACAGAATCATGTTATTTCTCTCATTTCATATGGTGTAAACAAAAGAGCTGAAAGGCAATTTAACAAGTAAAGACCTGAACTCATTCTTTTTGAAACATGACCTAGCCACTCAACCATATGATCCCTACTAAATGAGGGGCAGTTGAGGTCACATTGAAAGTTTTTCAAACACTGTTGGAGTAAGAGCAGCTAAAAAATAAATGGTCCCTAGACTCAATATGATTTAAATATAATAAGCAATCAGGATCATGTGAGATACCCCATGAGACAAGCTTTTCCTCAGTAGAAAGACAATTCTTACAAGCAAGTGAAGTGATGAAGCTATGTTTAGGGACATTGCAGGGGAACTAAACCAAATGAGACCAAATCACCTTCTCCTCAGGTTGTTTAATGGTGCTATATGCTGAAGCAATAGATCTATTGATCAGATCTTGAGACAAGGGGAGGAGGCATATATAAGGGCATTAGCAGCTTTTATCTCCATCAAAGCAGTAATATTTGGTGGTTGGCAAAGTCCATTGCCCATTGGAGATGATCATACTAACCTTAGAATTAATATTCCAGCCAGTGTCAAAGAATTAATCTTTCTACATTACTAGGGTAAAATCTCCAGTACCATTCCTACAGAGGATTTATTTGGCCATTATTGGCCCTTGATTTGTTGAAACAAATTTGGGCAATTGATGGCCAAAATCCCTAGTCGGTTCCAAAGGTAAAACGCAAACATTTTGCTGCTTCTTTTTTGTTTTTTGCAAAATGACGACTTTAGCCTTCATGAGATACATAGTAATTTTTTTTAAGTAAAAAATCTCCATCAATTTTATCATTTCTAATTGGAATAGATATTAAAAGATAGAAATTAAGCTAAATAATTATAATTTAAATATAAGTGAATCCACTCAACTATTTACAATTTAGATTTAAATTTACATGAATCCATTTAAGAATGTAAATGAAAATTTACCTATTTAATGAATATTTTTGTCCTTATTTAAAAATTACCTAGAGGTTGATATTCTTTCATCACATAAATCTAGTTTTTCACAAAAATATTTAAACATAAAAAATCATGTCATATTTACTTCTAACATGAACGGGAATAATAATCCAACCTTTAGTCTTATATGGTCATGATTGCGGACTCTCCAGCTTATTATTAACAGTACTAGTAGAAAAATATGTGCTTCGCATGTATTGGAGAATTTTAAAATTATTCAATAAGTTTTAAATATAAAACAAAAAAAAATAAAAATGATAATTTTCTCATATTTATAGTTAAAC
Source organism: Datisca glomerata (assembly GCA_003255025.1). Classification (NCBI taxonomy): domain Eukaryota; kingdom Viridiplantae; phylum Streptophyta; class Magnoliopsida; order Cucurbitales; family Datiscaceae; genus Datisca; species Datisca glomerata. The sequence continues at coordinate 1,370,289 of QANY01001753.1, forward strand.
TATTACAGATTAAAGAAAATTCGAATAGGTCATGCATCATCTGGAGATGATATACGTATGAAGTAATATACAAAATGAAAGAAGAAAGAAGAAGTAGAGAGATGAGAATGAGATATTATGATCAAGATTGTATATTGTCATTCATGGTATCAGAGCAAAAAGACTAAGGTCATGGCAAACATAGGAAGCAATGCAATAATGGAGAATTCTGGTTTGAGTAGCTCCACATCAAATTTAACAAATATTTTCAGCAACTCCCTAAGCTGCTCACTGTCAATCAAACTAGATAGAAACAACTATATGGTTTGAAAATCACAAGTGAGACCAACATTGATTGGGCACGAGTTTGATGACATCGTGCTTGGAAACTCAAGAAAACTTGAGAAAAAAATAACAAATGGTAATGAAAACTCAGAGTAAAGAATCTGGGTAAGAAAGGATCAATCGTTGCTATGTTGATTGAGAGCTTCCATGATAGAATGGATCTTAAGCATGGTTGCTCAATATGGGACCTCAACAGAGGTTTGGAAAAGTCTTGAACAAAGCTTTGCTAGTCAATCAAGAGCAAGAATTATGTAATTGAGGAATGCACTTCAAACAGTGCCAAAAGGAAATGAGCCTGTGACTGACTATTGTGAGAAGATGAGGAGAATAGCAAATGCTCTAGGTGCTGCTGGTCAACTTATCAATGATCAAAACCTCATTATGTATGTTATGAATGGCTTAGGATCAGAGTTTGATCCAATAGTGATCAATATTATATTGAGGAAATAATTCTATATCGGCTAGGTAGAAGTATTGAACTAAGAATATAAACTTAGAGCAACCATCAACTCTCAAGTTAGCTTTTGAGTTGAGTTATGCTCTAAGTCTTTAACATCGTATCAGAGTCTCTTTAGACGAAAGCCAAGCACGATTGGGCACATACAACATTTCTACATGATAAGGACTAGGCCAAAGACCGGCCTGCACGTGGCAGGGGGTATTGAGAAAATAATTTCACATCGGCTAAGTAGAAGTATTGAGCTAAAAATATAAGCTTAGAGTAATCATCAACTCTCAAGTTAATTTTTGAGTTGAGTTAGGCTATAAGACTTTAACAATTTACAATATAGTTATTGCAAATACAAGGAAACTTGAATAAGGCGTACATGATCTTGAAATAATAAATTATCTACAAAAAATTATAAATTAAAGAACGCACAATCATAACAAATTTATTATCGTACGATGAGATGAAAAGAAACTTAGAATTATCTAGAAGAGAATATTACATCTTACAAATTATTTTACTACGAGTAATAGACATTAATAATATTGTATTTATTATAAAATTAAAAAAATTAAGTAACAAAATAAAAAATTTACAGATAGACAGTAACATTATTGACAAAACAACATTTATGATACGAAGATTTCTAAATTAATCTACATGATCTATCAACTAGACAATATGAATTGGACATGGTCGGAGTTATGTCAGTGTGTACATTCAGTTCATCGCCGAACGTTATTGTTTCACATCACTTATTTCTTCAATACATCCATTGAACAAAATTTAGTTGTCTCAAACGTATGAATAGATTGACTATAATTGTTAATGAACTAAACATTATTGAAACACTGTAAATTAAAAATTACGTACATAAACTAAAAATTACATAAACGTACCAATTATTTTATGTGTCATCTACAAATTGGTCTGCTCAATACAATTTATATCTATATATCTTAAAATAAACTTAAAATGGAGAAATTTTTTATTTACTTTTTACCCTTTAAACCCCCTTAAAATATCATGTTAATTAGTCATTTCACATACTTTTCATTTACTTCCTTTAAATATCTTTTTTTCATATATAAGAAATATTTATTTTTATAATTTTTGGTAATTTATAAAATTTATGTTATGTAACATTATTTTATTAGCAACATGAAATTTCATATAGATGAGTTTAGAGAAATACATTAATATATTTTTCTTCACTTACTTTTCTTTTACTTCCTTTAAATATCTTTTTTATATGTAAGAAATATTTATTTTTATAATTTGTTCATTGGTAATTTAGAAAATTTATGTTATGTAACATTATTTTATTAGCAACATGAAATTTCTTATAGATAAATGTAGAGAAATAGATTAATATATTTTTCAATCATTTATTAATGATATAATCATTTTTTAAGAAGATGACTAACTGATGAAGTAAGAATATTTTCTATAGTATTAAAAAATATTTTTAGTATAATTTTAAGTATCTAATTTTCAATTTTATACTGATCTTATGTGCACTATATTCGATATGAGCGCTAAAATTTGTAATACATATGATATCTAAAATTTACATTCTTACATTTTTAATGAGTTACTACATAACGAATATTATATATAACGTGCAAACAATATATTTGTAGGATCTCCTATTTTTTAGCTAGAGAGAGTGAGGGTATGTTCTTTAATTTCAAGATCAAATTGAAATTTTAATTCTTAAATAATAAAATTAGTACATTATCTATTATTTTATAAGTAAGAAAGGAAATGAATATGTTTAAGTTTTTTATGTTGTTGGTGAATCAACAAAGATTTTATACTTATCACGTGCAACGCACGTACATTTTTACTAATAAACATAAAAAGAAAGGTTAATATCATTGGACCTCTCTGTACTTTACCCTAAAATTAACTTACCACATAAGCTAATTTTCCTTTCTATTTGACCTTCCAACTTTCTCTATCCATCAATTTATCCATCTAACCGTCAAATGACTGTTAAATGATCACATGCACGACACATGCCTATTTTTTTTCTAATTTTATCAATTTCTTCAATCCTATAAGCTACCCATCTCCCATACAACCATAAATTTCATCTCCCACTTCACTGATTTGTCAAAATTTTGACAAATTCTCCTCTAGTTTCAGGAACGGTTCGGGTTTAGTCTCCTACATGTTCGGTTTCAATTTTATCAATCATATTTATTTTTCTTCTTCATGAATAAATGTTGCTATTTTTCTTAATTGATTTTCTTTCAACTTTTTTACGGTTTTTCTCTTATAAAAAATGACTTAATCAAGCAGTGCTTCTATTTCTAGAGGCTTAAGAAGGTTTTGTTATTGCGGTTTAAGAGCCCCATTAAGGATATTTATGACACATGAAAATCCAGGTAGAAGATTTTTTGGTTGTGCTCAATGGCCGGACGGGTTCGATTGCGATTAACAATTGAATGAGAATTATGCAATCCTCTTTGCTTACGATACTAGACTTAATGCTCAAATGGTCAAACTTAAAAAGAATCAACGTAAATTAATTTGGTGTATCGGAATTTTATCTGTTATTTCAGTGTTTTTGATGTATAAGGTTATTTAAATCATATGTAGATCTTTTGATCAACAATGAAATGTTCATTTTCTAACTATAAGAACATTTCTAATGTAAGACCTATTATTATATGTTATTTTTAATGGATGTATAAAGTAGTTACAATATTTAATAGTAAACCAACATAAATTTCAGATCATATCCTTCAACAAAATAATTATAATATTTATCAATAAAATAACTTAATAATTATCATATCCATCTGTCATATGATATCCTTCAACAAAATAATTACAAAAGCTTATCCATCCTATCCATCTACCATAAAAAAGTTTTAATAAAACATCTTTTCCATCTACCATATCATATGCTTCAAAATATAGTTCATAAAAAAGATGTTCTAAATAGTTCACAAAAAAGATGTTCTAAATGGTTCATAAAAAAAGACGTTTTAAATATAGTTCACAAAAAACAAGACATTTTAAATGGATCATCTCATTCCTCTTCCTCTCCTCCCTATGGTGGAATTGTGAAATAATCATTGTAAAAGCTTGGCTAGGTTGAATTTCTTGACTATATGTAAGAACTTGATTTAACAAAAATAGTACAAATCAGTCTCAAGTCCTAATTCCATTAGGAAAACATAGTATTAAAATAAGAGTCCCAATCAGTAAAAATGTCGATTTCAAGTAGGAAACAGTAAAGATAGTAGGAAAAAAGCACCAAAACAGTCTGAAAACAATCCAACTCAATAGCAAACCAGTTCTCATTCTAGTAGCGAAACATAATAGCAAAACAACAATCTCAATTCAGCAAAAATAATAGGAAAACGGTAAAAACAACAGCAAAATAGCATTCCCAATTTAGCAAAAACAATAGAAAAACAGTAAAAATAACAGCAAAACAGCGGTTCCAATTCAGCAAAAATAATAGGAAAACAGTAAAAATAGTAACAAAATAGCAGAAAAACAACAGCAAAATAGTCCCCATTCCACTAGCAAAACGCAACAGTAAAACAACGATCCTAATTCAGCAAAAACAATAGGAAAACAGTAAAAATAGCAGCAAAATAGTAGTAAAACAATCCCATAATGCAAGTACTTACTTGCGATTCTCTTTATGGTACTCTTGGGGATGACCTTTAAACCTGAGTTGAACTTTGGGGTGCACTTTAGACATGAAAAGAACATTAAAGAACTTAATTGTATGGTATGGACAATGTTATATACACATATGTAAACATTAAAGAATTTACTTGACTTACATAATTAGTAAAACTTAATGTTTGGGACTGCTGTTTGTTTCTCTTTTTCTTTCTGTTGAGGTTGACATGTTATAGGACGTTATTTCTTCGTCTTGTAGCCTTCTCTTTTCCTTGGCCCACCAGGCTGTTTGCGCACAATAGGTGGCCTGATGGGTCCATCCCTCTCCATAGTGTCTCGTTGATCAGCAGATGAGATAGGTTAAATGAGGCACTCATATGCCTTCAAATACCTTTCTTTGATGTACACTTCATCCACATATCTCTGAGGCTCCTCTTTTTCTTCATGAATGCACATAATAACATGTGACAAGGAATGCCACTCAACTCCCAACTCCCACAGCCACAATCCTTTTGCAAGCCCACCATATACCTAAAGCCATGCATGTGCTCCACCAACCACAAGTTGTCACCACTCTAGTGTGCAATGCAACTGAAAGATCCAGTTTTGTTCACATTTAATTTGTTCTGAATTTTCGAGCATATTGGCCTAGTGAACAATCGCATCCCATCTCTCTTCTACTGAAACCATTTCATCTTAAGTGCTCTTCTGAAAACCTTGAAATCAGTAAAAAAAAAACATGCCTAACAATAGTCTACATGTCTTTGCATGTTAACATCTTCATGATATTCAAGAAACCTAGAAACCCTCATCTCATCATCAGAACTACCTACATAACTGTTTTCATAACGAGACTCCACATCGGCAGGTTCATGCATACAAACAGATGCAGTCCTAGCCACATTACTAGCTACGTTACAAGGACCAATCATAAGTTTAGTCATAGCCATATTACTAAGATTAATCACAGGTTCAGTTCTAGCCATATTACTAGGATCACTCACAAGTTCAGTACTAGTCACATTATTAGGATCAATCGTAGGTTCAACCCCTAGCCACATTACTATCAACAATAGGTTCAGCCCTAACCACATTACTATCAGTAAAATCATCAGCACCATAATCAGTAATATATCCACTCAACGGAGTATCAGATTTATTTGTAGAACTATCATCTTCAACCTTATATTCTAACTTATTAGAACTACTACTATCCTCTAAATTCTCATTATTACTCTCCTCCTCTATATGATCAACAAATAGCTCTAAAATTAATCCACCTTCAACATCACGCTTTATCTTGCCAGTATATTATGGATATCAGTATCATAATTTAAAAGGCAAAAGATTTTAAAACTCCGCCCTTTAAACTTATACCATATACATTTCCAAGTTTCATGACCTAGTGATCTTACCTCATTGTGGAATATATCCACAGATAACAAATCAAAATCGATCGCCTTGAATACATCAATATGTCCCCATTGTAGCTGTTGAAGGGCATATTCTTTACTTTTCCCCCATGATGCAACACATATCTTATAACCGACATACCAGAAACAAATTTCAGAACATAACCATAATGAGCAAAATTCTCATACCTACTGTAAAAAGCTCATAAACGACCTAAACATCACGTAAAGATACATAAACTACATAAACAACACCTAAATGGTTCATAAACTACATAAATAGGACCTAAATGATCCATAAACTATATAAACAACATGCAAATAGTTTATAAACTACATTAATAGCATGTAAATATTTCGTAAAAATATATAAACAACTTGTAAATAGTCTTAAACTACGCAAACAGCACGTAAATAGTTCATAAAATGTATAAACTACATGTATGTAGTACATAAAACATAAAACATTGCATATTGTCGGCTAGTTTTGAACTAAGAAATGACAGAAAAACAACTCGGTCCACTTTCCAATTCAATGGTCCCCATTTCAAACCAACCAACGACATAAAAAATAACTAATGTGTCGGGTTCTTAAAAAAAGTATTATTCATAGAAAAAAATGAATTTTATTCTAATACATGGTCCCCATTTCAGAAATCATTCCTCCGATTTAAGAGACTGAAATCGAAACCAAATAACAAAGAAGGAGAAAGAACGAAGAATAAGGAGTTACTTGAAATCGAAGAAGAATGGGTGAACTTGAATTTTCGGGTAAAAGTTAGGATTTTTCAACTATGGTTGTTTCGATTAGGGTTAGGAATTTTTAGGTTAGGGTTTTTTCGGGTTAGGTTGGGTGAATTTAAAATAGGTGACTGGAAAAACTCGAGGGGAGAGGGAGAACTCGAGGGAGAAGGAGAAGGGCTTGAAAAAATCGCGATGCAAGGAAGGGAGAGAAGCTCGTGAGGGATAAAGGGGGAGAGTAGCTCGCGAGGGAGAAATGGGGAGAGCAGCTCGCGAGGGAATGGGGTGGGTGATTTTTTAACTGGGGCATTTTTTGGTATTTTCTTGATAACGTGGAACATAAGTGATCAATTAAACGGCGTCTAGGCTGAAAATTCAGGTCAGGGGGTAAATTGATGGATGGAGAAAGTTGGATGACCAATTATGAAGAAAAATTAGTTTAGAGGGATAAGTTGATTTTGGGGCAAAGTGTAAGGAGTCTTATGATATTAGCCTTAAAAGAATAGCAATATTGGATGCTAAAGGAAGAATTGATTTTTGTACAAAGAATAAATGTCCATTTTTAAGTATTTTACAGGGGTGTTTGCCTCCACAACTCATAAGCACTTTTTAAATAGATAATTGTAGATCTTGATGTTTCATTGTGTTCAACAGTATACCACGAGACATGAATTCTATAAATTTCAGCGTGTACAACCCTCAATCACCCCTAGCTCATATGAAAGTGAACATATCAATACTGTTTGGGGGGTGAATATTATGAATACCACATTACTCATGAAAAAATAACTCATCGACCTTGTCCTTGTTGCGATACGTCATCTACTCTTACACAACCTTAAATGATTTGTTATCCCTCTGATTCGATGTGTTCTCTTTTCATAGTACTGGAAACATTCTAGTACGTATGGGATGACAAATATCGTAGGTTCAAATTCCTATTTTTTTGCATGAACTCATCTGAATTTAGACTAAACAGAGATTATACACTATTATCGTCTCTTACTCTAAAAGTAGCTAGCAAGGAGGCTATCCATGGACATTATCTATGTTCACTTGGAAATATAACTGGTGCCAGATTAGTATAGATATGGTAGTGGCCAGTTATCACTCATACTATAGTAGAAGGAGTTGTATCTAAACGGGGACAACGTACCCTATCTAAATCCTCCGAAGGATATGCCTACGGCGGTTAAATCTTAAAATCATTTTCTACTGCGTTTCCTTTTTCTACTGTATCTCCTTAATTTCATGATTTACTGTACATTTAAATTAATTGAAATCAACATCTTTAATGAATAATAAATATAAAAACCGCTTAATAGTTTGTAAGGATCGCATACTACGTCATGGATCACCTTATCAGAAGCCACCCTTTAGCGGATTATATAGAGTGTCGCTTCGACATGTTGCACGTATCATTAACCCAATAGTATTAACTTTTGTATAAGCTTGTATTGATGTATTAGAGGATTACCTCAATTGCTAACTACAATCATGGTTTAAGCAAGTCTTATTTGAACCTGGGTCTACCAATCGTGGCGCCTGGGTATTGTATCATCATACTGATGGGACAAAAAGTTTGCATAAGCATTAACTAATGATCTTACTTTTGCGACCTAAGCCTTCATTTGGTGTAGCCAAATCTCGACCCGTCTCCATTACCTTAACATCTCATTCTTCTCTATGCAGATATCCTTCTCCTTACTCTCCTGCTCATATTCCTTATGCACCTCTCCCTCTCATCTATATCCTCTTAATAACTCTCTCTCCACTTCTACCTGCTCTCTATCTGCCTCCCCCTCTAACTCTTCTCTCTCCACATTTTATGCCCATCTGCAATCCCCATTTATCCCTCCTTGCTCTGTCTGTTTACTTCGTCTTTCTCCACATATATGTCCTCTCTTTTGTCTGCTACTTACTCTCTCTTCACCTCTCCCTCATCTCTCTCCATGTCTCCGTCATCTCTATTCCCATCCTCCATAACCACATCTCATTCCTCTCTGTGTCCATCTATTTCCTTTCTCTTCACCTCTCCCTCCGCTCTTTATACGTCTACATCATCTCTCTCAGCTTCACCTTCCCTCAACTCTCTAAAATCGCTATACTCTATGCATCCCTCAACATCCTCTAACACATCATCCTCCTCCCTCCATGCTCTCTTTTCCCCTCTCCATCATTATCCATATTACCTCCTGATGTAACAAACATATAGAGGCCATCAGCTAACACTACTGTTGATGCTAAAAAATAGTGCACTTACGTTCTCGCCTTGAGTAACTTGATCTGTTACATACAAAGGAAGACAAGGAACTCAAGGACAAGTTCGCACCAGCAGGGTTGGAACCTTGCTAAAAAGCCTTCAATTCCTAAGTAAGTATTTGTGTGAACTTAAACATAGTAGAGCTAAGGTCGAGCTAGACTTACCTCTCTAAAGAGTTGTAGGGGGGGTATTTATAGAGGAGGCAAACCTCGGCAAAGCTTATGTAAAGAGCCTTGAGAATATTCTCGTGTCTTCTAATTGGTTTGAGAAGAGGTGGCGTTAAAGGTGACTTAACTCAAGCTGACATAAATGAGATACTTTTGGCATGGCGGGCGGCGATTAGGACATAACGATGAAGTGGTCCACTAACCAGAGGCCACATGTAATATTCTTTTAGAGATAATAATGATCGATGCTGACTTGATGTAGGCGATGCTGACATGTCAAGTGATGATTGGGACATGCATTGTGGTGGTTTATTCACCTCTCGCCACGTGGAAGATTCTCTGCCATCCAAATCATGAACAAACCTATATTGGTCAGCCCAACCCGACCTTGTCCATCCTCACTTGGTCTAGTCTACTTGACTTAAGCTAATCTATTCCACTTAGTTTGGCTTACTTAACTTGACCTGGTCACCTATCATTGCTGGTCCATTTAACTTGAACAAGTCAATTTTTGCTAGTCTGGACCATTTGACTTGAGATGGTACACCTTACATGGTCTAGTCTACTCGAGGTGGGACTAAAAAGCTGGAGATTGCATGAGCTGAGATTCATAACATGAGACATGCATTTCTGACTTTTAAAAAATTCCCATTATCGTTGCCCCAAGTCACCAGACTGAGCAAGGAGGCTAAGTTGTTGACTCGTAGAGTTTTCCGAGTTTGGTGATTTATACATTTTTTATAGATGCATGACATGTGTATGTTGAGTAGGATTCTACTAACCGTTGGTTTTTTAACTATTCTTGAGAAATGAGCTTTTCATCTATTTCACTTTACTGTATCGTTATACAATCTTTTGAGTGATGAATGCTCGACCTTTTACTCGATCTTTAACATTACTGTTAGGCTTAAGATCAAAATTGATATTGAGCTTGGTTTTTTTCTTAATTGTCCTTATCTAGCATGAGGGACTAGGTAAGGACTTCCATTGTTTACCAGCGTAGTACAAAGGCGTATGCTAGGATTTCCTTTGTTTACCTGCCTAACGCGAGGGCATAGGTTAGGGTTTGCTTTATTTAGCTGCCTAGTTCAAGAGTATAGGTCATGATTTTTCTTTGTTTACATGTCTACCGTGAGAGCGTTGGTCAGGCTTTCCTTTCTTTAGCTGCCAAGTACTGCAAGGACGTAGGTGAGGATTTCCTTTATTTACCTATCTAGAGCGAGGGTGTAGGTCAAGATTTCTTTTGTTTACCTGCCTAGCACGAGGACGTAAGTAAGGATTTCCTTTATTTAACCTACACAACATGAGCACTTAGGTCTAGGTATTCCTTCACTTACCTGACTAGCACAAGTTTAAAGCTAGGAGTTTCATTTTTTTAAATTGCTTAACATGAGCGCTTAAGTCTAGATCTTCCTTCACTTGTCTCCCAAGCACGAGTGCATGAGGCAATATTATTTTTATTTAACATACCTAGCACGAGACCTTAAGTCTAGGTCTTCATCCATTTACCTGCCTAGCCTGAGTTCATAGGGAAGGATTTCCCTTTATTTAATCTACCTAGCATAAGAACTTAGGACTCAGACTTCATTCACTTACTTGCCTAGCACAAGTGCATAAGACAAGATTTTCATTTATTTAACCTAGAACTTGAGCTTAACCTTGAACTAGAGCTAGAACTTTTTAACTTGAGCTCGAAGACTTGTTCTTGAGATTGAGCTTGAAAGCCACAATCATTAGCTTAAGCATGAAGACCTCGATCATCATCTTGAGCTCGATCTTGATCGACAACATGATCTAGAGGTTAAGTTTGAGCTTAAATCATAACTAGACGTTTTCAACTTGAGTCGATGACTTGTTCTTGAGCTTGAGCTTGAAGAACTCGATCATGAGTTTATGCTCGATCCCGATTCATAGCATGATCTAGATGTTAAGCTTAAACTCAAACTAAAGCTAGAACTTTTTAACTTGAGCTCGAAGACTTGTTCTTGAGATTGAGCTTGAAGGCCACAATCATTAGCTTAAGCATGAAGACCTCGATCATGACCTTGAGCTCAATCTTGATCCACAACATGATCTAGAGGTTAATTTTGAGCTCAAATCAGAACTAGATGTTTTGAAGCCTTATTCTTGAGCTTGAGCTTGAAGAACTCGATCACGAGTTTATGCTCTATCCTGATTCATAGCATGATCTAGATGTTGAGCTTCAGCTCGAACTAAAGCTAGAACTTTTTAACTTGAGCTCGATGACTTGTTCTTGAGCTTGAACTTTAAGGCCTCAATCATTAACTTATTTAAACTTCTTGTAATTTTATTATATTTAAGTTAAAAACTAAATAAATTTTGATTTAGAAATAAATCGTAAAAAACTAAATCGATATTCCTCTTAAAAATTCAATTTCAATATGAATGTTAGATTTAATGTGCACGACATTCTTTCATCTCCCATTTATTTAGCGTCGTTTGGTTATGTTTATTTGAGGGTGGGAACGTTAGATTAGTGAGAATATTTCAAATTCTCATGTTTGTTTAGATGGATTTGAGGAGACATTCTATTTTGAGAGGAATAGGATACACTCTCATAAGATGAGTGTGTAAAGGTGGCAACCGGGCCAGTTCGACCCGTGAAACCGGTTGAACCGGCCCGGGCATGAATAGCACCAGGCTGGTTAAGGCATGCGGGCCAGGTCTGGGCCATCACGGGCCTTGCCTTCAAGGCCATGGCCCGGACCGGATGCTGGGCTCGACCCATGAATCCATTTTTGTGTCTAAAAAATTGAACATTTATGCATGTAGTGAAATTAAAATCTTTGACCTCTCCTTTATAAATCGCACTCTTTATCAATAGACCAAGACAATTTTTGTTAAATTAATTGTTTAAAATATATTATTATTGTCTTTTAACACATTTTATCGAAACTTCAAATAATATACTATTGAGATAAAGTATTTAATTAAATAAAAAAATAATATTTTTCATTTAAATGAATATTTTATTCAATAAAAAATTAGATTCATGAAATCTTTAAAAAATATTGGTTTAATATTCCTAATATTTTTTGTTCTGTTAATGAACGTGAATTATAAATTAGTTATTAATTATTTATTATATTTTTAGATTTTACGTGAATATGAATATCACTAGTTTATGAAGTTAATAAATAAAATAATTATTTTAGTTATTATTACAAGTTTTTCTATTGAGATTTTAAAGTAATAAAATAAAATAATTATAAAAAGTAATATAACTTCCATTTAGCTTAAATGATAATCTCTACATTTAATCTATTTCTTACCAATGTTTAACTCTCTCCATCTATATTTTTTAGAATTAAATCACATTAAATGAAAGGGAAACGGGCCGGTTCGCATTTCATTCCGGACAGCCTTAAATTTCTGGCGGTCCGACCTAAAACCGACTCATGAATCGCCTGAAAAGGCCCGACCCGTGAACGACCGAGCCTAGCATGACCTGACCGACCCGTTACCACCCCTAGGAGTAGGATACCTCCTCAGAGGTAGCATATTAGCCCCCGAAGACATCCCCTTAACTTTCCTCAAGAATTTCTCTCAATCAATTGTTTATTTTGTCCATATCGAATTAATCAAACATTTATGGATGGAGATGTTAGTAAATTAAGTTTTTCGATGTGGATTGTGAAGTGAAGACCTTTAAAACTAAAAATTGATCAAATGTGAGCCTCTGCTAAATATTATCTTTCAAATCTTAATTTTAGTGGGGTTGGAGCTTTTTAACCTAAATTTATTGAGTTCAATCTTAATAAATAAATCATTTTTCTTTAAATAAGTTATGAAATTTTCAAAAGAAATATAAATAGATAAATGATCTTTTAATATATTTAAATTATGAATAGTCATCTACCTTTCACACTTTAATAAACTTTAATACAATATAGTCATATATTAATACTTTATTTATTTAATTAAATTATTTTAAATAATTATTAATATTATATCATTTAATTATTAATGCATTATAGAGTTTATGCCATATACTCTGTAAAAATATTAATATCTAATCATGTAATAACACTATATTTATATTGCAATGCATTATAACACTATATTTATATTGCAATGCATTAAGTTTCATGTTTCAAGTTTGAAAATAAAATTTTAGTCATGTGTCAAATAAGTAAAGTTTAATCATGAATAGTAATTTTTTGCGAAAACATCATAAATAGTATTTAGTACTGAACCTTGTGATTAACAAAATTAATTTATAAACTTTAAACCACTTTTCCTCAGCAAAAAGGAGATTTAAATCACAGCCACACAATACAGCAGAAAGAAGATATCTCATCCGTCAAATCTACCTCGATCTTATAAAACCCAAAAGGCTCTCATTATCGTGCCGTCAGATTCAGTTTCGAAAACAAGGCCAGCAGAGGCTTGTTCTGAAGTAGTGACTATACTGCCCCTAACTATAGTAATAAAATAACGCTGAGCCAACACGAAGTCTGGAGGATAGTTTAGGAAACTAAATATTGGAACACAAAAACCATACTGATCAGTAACCTTTTTCTCTGTCACGTCGGTCTCTGTAAAAATTAAAACAATAAAAAGTGAATAGTTATAATATCAATATAATAATTGAGAGGGCCCCTACCGTATAATTTTCTTGAAAGCTATTCCAAAATTAATTTTTTTCGAAAAATTCTATAAGAAAAATTCATTTGGTAGAGTTTTATAAATGGAAAATTTACTAAGAAATTAAATTGTTATACGTACTTTCATTTGGCATTTTTGTCCAATATAACTATAAGTATTAAGTAGAAGTAATTGAAAGGGTGATAACCGCGTCTGCGGACAGAAGCCACAAATATGTATATAAAAAAAAGTTATAAAAGTAAATATGTTTGAAAAAAAATTAATTAAAAAAATGAAAGAGAGAGAGAGAACTTTACCACTTTTTTATGTTGCACGCATCCATAGCAGAAAACAGAAGGAAGACAAAGTTCTCCCAAATAACTTCTCCGAAGGAAGAGAGAAACCCGAAGAAACCCACTAAAGCTCTTACCATTCGAGGAAGAAAACCACAAGGTAGAGCAGGAGCCAGTTTACAAAGGAGTCTGCGCCCTAATGCAAGAATTTGAGTTTGTTGCAGAAAGAGAGAAAGAGAGACGGAGAGACAGTAGAAGTTGAGGTGTTTTCTTTAGCTTTTCATGCAGCTAGCCAAGTGTCTATGGGTCAGAGTTTAGATTTGGAAATATCTAAACTATAGTTTTAGACCAACAAAATCGGATTTTGCATTTTAACATTAATGTCTGTCATTTTCAAGCTCTGTTTTTTGAATATTTAGACAAAAAACATTGTATGTTTCGTGCTCCGGGGGCTTTGTGTTGGGGGGTTTCCTGTTGCTGAAAACTGGGGGGTTTTGTGGCTTTGTGGTTTTCCTGGCCTTTGTTGCTGATTTTGTTAGATGAAGGCCAAGCCCCTACCCTTTGAAGAGTTTCGAGGGAACGGGGTGTTAGATTTCTCTTCCGCCACCGATTTGTTGCTCCGCCACCAACCGCCGCCACAAAAGTGGAACACCTACAAGGATAATTGCTATGTGGGTACTGAACCCACCTCTGTTCTTGATTCTAGAAGAAGCCCAAGCTCTCCCACATCTACATCAACACTGTCTTCCTCTCTCGGCGCCAGCGGCGGAAACGGTAGCGCCGGCTCAACTGACACTACCGTCGCGGTGGCTGCTGCTGTCTCGGAAAACCCACCAGTCTTAGAAAAATGTGGGGCTGGAATGGAGGATTGGGAAAGTGTGTTATCTGAATCACCTGGCCAAGAACAATCCATTCTAAGATTAATCATGGGAGACATTGAAGACCCATCTCTAGGATTGAACAAGCTTTTGCAGAGCGAGAATGATTCTCTTCAGCATCACTTGGAATTCAATGGCCTCGGTTTGGTGGATCAAGGATTTGTGTTTGAGCCCAAGACTGCTGCTTCAGATCTTCTCAGCACCAACATTGAAACTTCTCTACCAGAACCACCTTGCTCTGATTTTCAATTTTACGACCAAAATGTTCAAAGCAACAATAATCTCAGGCTGGTTTCGGTTTCAAACACCAACCCTATGTTTTCTGCTTCAGCTGCCAATCGTTTACCAGTTTCGCTTAATTCCGGTGCGTTTCAACATCATCAACAGCAGCAGCAACAGTTGGCCGACACTGTGGATGAGAAGCCTCAAATTTCCGATCCTCAGGTTATGATAAACCAAAATCAAGTTCAGTTCACCCAAAATCCAGCTGTGTTTATGCCTTTAACATATGCCCACTTACAAGAACACCAGCTTCTTTCCCCGCCACCGGCAAAGAGGCTGAATTCTGGGGCTTTTGGACCGAACTTTACGGCACCCAAGATTCCATTTGCTGGCTCAGGGCAAGACCTATTTGTTCGGCGACAGATAGATCAACAAAATCTGCAACAGATTCAATTGCCACCTCATCTTCTTCAACAAAGGCCAACAACAGTGGCCGTGGCGAAGCAGCATGTTCAGCAAGAAATAATCGACCAGCTATTCAAGGCCGCAGAGCTGATCGAATCGGGTAATTCGGTACTCGCGCAAGAGATATTGGCGCGGCTCAATCACCAGCTCTCTCCCATTGGTAAGCCTTTTCATAGGGCTTCTTTTTATTTCAAGGAGGCCTTGCAATTGCTCCTCCATATCAACACTTCCCATTCTTCCAATTTGTCACCTTTCAGTCTCATTTTCAAGATTGGAGCGTACAAATCCTTTTCAGAGATCTCACCAGTCCTTCAGTTTGCTAATTTTACTTGTAACCAAGTTCTCCTTGAAGCCGTGGGAGGATTTCACAGAATTCATATAATAGATTTTGATATTGGTTATGGCGGACAGTGGGCTTCCTTTATGCAAGAGCTTGCCTTGAGAAATGGTGATGCTCAATTTTTCAAAATTACTGCCTTTGTATCACCCTCCACACATGATGAATTCGAGCTTGGTTTTACACAAGATAATCTCACACGTTTTGCTAGTGATCTTAACATTGCGTTTGAGCTCGAAATTGTTAGCCTTGAATCCTTCAACTCTGGTTCTTGGCCAGTGTCTTTACATATTTTGGAGAGAGAGGCAATTGCAGTGAATCTTCCAGTTTGTTCTATTTCGACTTACCCTTCCACCTTGCTTTCGGTCCTCCGTTTCATAAAACAGCTTTCACCGAAAATTGTGGTGTCTTTGGATAGATGTTGTGATGGAACTGATGCCTCTTTTCCACACTATTTCATCAATTCCCTCCAATACTTTTCTGGCCTGCTTGAATCTCTAGATGCAGTGAATATGAACCTGGATGCACAGCAAAAGATCGAAAGGTACTTGCTCCTGCCCAGCATTGAGAAAATTGTATTGGGTCGGCACAGATCACCGGAAAGATTACCTCCATGGAGGAATTTGTTCTTGTCATCTGGGTTTTCTCCATTGTCATTCAGTAACTTCACAGAGTCACAAGCTGAGTGTTTGGTTCAGAGGACTCCAGTTCGGGGATTCCACATCGAGAGAAGACAAACTTCACTTGTTCTCTGTTGGCAACGGAAAGAGCTTCTCTCGGCCTCAGCTTGGAGGTGCTGAGCACTGGTATTTTGACACTGGTTCTATCTTCTGCCTATTAATTTTTATTGCAAAAGGTGCCTGAAAACCTATGACTTGAATTTCTCTTATCTTTTCTTAAACTTTCCTTTCCTATGCTTCTTATGTTAATTGTCTGTGTGCTGTAGGCCTATCAGTTCCAATGAAGAATACCAAACTTTTAGTAACTTGATGGCTTTGTACAGCTAATTTGCTTATTTTCAATTCATTTGGACTTGCTATTTGCTTTTTTGCACAATGGGTAATTGCACTTCACTATTAGGTTCAACAAGTTATCTAGAGAGGGAAGAAAGATATTCGAATTTGATCCATTAGAGTGATAAAGTTCGCTTGAATAGACATTAGTCACTAAGTCTTGGACAGATTAGTAACCTAAGCTCATTTTCAATCCTACGAGAGACTTTATTGGAATGGGTGACCCATCCTGATGGTTGTCCCGTGGGTAGATGGTCCAACAAAAGTGGGCATAACTGTCCACGTAGCAGACATCTGGAGGAGCGGCCACCTCCTTATACTTTCACCAATCCTACAACATGTAAAAAGTATTTAATTCAATTTATGTTTAGACGTATTCTTTTTTGGGCTTCGTGTTGATTTAGACATTAGGAAAAAAGGTCTAGAATGTATGGAGGTAATGGTACTAAATTTGCTACTCTATGATAGCTTGAAACTCCTATTTGGAGGCTGTTGCTGCTGTAAAGGAGCTTGTCCTTTGCCCCTAGTTCTGCTTTTGTTTGGTGCACAAAAGTAGCTTTCATGCGTTGGTATAATATTGCCTGCTAAGTTCAACTATTGAGTGTAAGAAAACAATGAGGTTACTTGCCATGTTTCTTTGAATATATTCTTTTCTTACTGCATTTGTTTTCTGCCTTGAGTAACTGTTAAGCCGGGTTTTTATACTTTGTCTGATAGATTTGAATGATCTCTGCGTCTGAATCTCAGAACTCGTTGATAAACATTGAGATCTTCCTACCGTCTATATGATGTGATTAAGGTTTTTAGAGATGTATTATTTTGGGTCAATCTCCATCGATAGGACATGAATTTTCATCAATGTACTGAGTAGAAATACTTCGTCATATAGATTTTTTTGTAGGGTGATTTAAGATAGATTTTTTCTAGCATTGAATGTGTCGAAGGATTCGGATGTTGGCCTAAATTCCCTCTAATTCATGCTTTTGTTTAATATTCATGAATGCACATGATATACCCTTTGAAATGTCCATTGTGTTGGGTACAAAAGATGAGTTATTTCATTATATATATCATTTTAGTCAATATATTTTAAGATTAAAACTACGAAGCTTGAATTATTTTTTTCTTTTTAATAATTTTGTATTAAATTATGCATGGTATTTGTTGTTGTTTAGCTATTTTTTTAATTGCATCTCCTAATGAAATCACATGGGTCTTGTCCCATAGGACCTCCTCTCTCTCTCTCTCTCTCTTCCCTTTTAAATTAGTTTTAACTTCAATCTCTTTTAGCTTCTTGAGAGCTCTTCATTTAGTTAATGCTTTTGATTAAAACAATTCATATTATTCAATGATTGTGCCCATATTGTCCGATTGAGATGTTTCGGTCTCTTAATCTAATTATGATCCTTATATATCATGAATGAAAACCAAATTAGCTTACTGGCTTGTCATTTTTGGCTAAATTAAAACAGCCTCAAACTTTGATTTTTTTTTTTGTGTTTACACGCGTCTTTGTTTCATGTTTCTCAGTTAGCTTATGTGTATTTCGACTAATCTCACGTGATGACTGATCTCACGTGACGCATGTACTGGGCGCTAAAAATTTTTCTTACACGTGTTAGAATGAATTGCTGGAATGAAGCTGGAAGGATTTGTTTTTTTCTCAAAAAATGGCTGAAAATGGTTGAGGTAGCTAATTTAGCTAGGAAAATTACATGACATAATAGTTATGGCGATTAAATTATTTAGTCCAGACATTTTTGCAATTCGTCTATTTTTTTTTGTCCATTTTCGCAGTTCTCTCTATGTTTCATCTAGTCTTCTGCCTATTGGAATTGATGAGCTTATAAGTGAAAATTTAAGCTAGTTTAATATGTATATATCATAATAGCTGTGGTCGTTAACTTGAATGGTTTTATATAATTTCATATTAAGTATTACTTGCTTGTGTATTCATTGTCCTCTTAAGTCTGAACCCTCCGGTTAGCCTAAGCCTAATTGTGACATTTTGGCTTTTTTGCAAACATCTCTTGCGCAATTACTTTAGCCTATTTAGTACCTACACTCTAAATATTGAGTGTATTTAGTACCTACAATGTAATAAATTGGCAATTATGTTTAACAATCTTTTGTTTTAAATTGTTTCGACCGAAACAAAACATTATCTCACTTTCAGAAACAATTCAATAACCACTTTGAAAAAAAAATGGATTAGTGATTACTTAAAAAAATTGAGAGGTTATAAATTATATGTTAGCCAAAACTTATAAACTTTTTTTCTTGATGGTTAGTGATTGGAATTAGTAGATGTACTTAGATATTTCAACTAGATTGATATCTCTTTAACACTTTTATCACCTAACTTAATCTAACATATTATTAAATAAAATAAACGAGTCAACAAAAGAATACACGAGTAAGTTAGCAGAATTTGAAAGAAAGTTTGTTACAAACATGATCAGTGATAAAAAAGATACAGAGCATTTCGTCACCAT
Source organism: Datisca glomerata (assembly GCA_003255025.1). Taxonomy (NCBI): domain Eukaryota; kingdom Viridiplantae; phylum Streptophyta; class Magnoliopsida; order Cucurbitales; family Datiscaceae; genus Datisca; species Datisca glomerata. Next base: position 1,389,606 of record QANY01001753.1, read on the forward strand.
GTAGGAATGACTATACAAGGTCTCTTTAATGTCAATTAATCTATAACTTGGTTACCCTCTCGATAGATGTGAGTGATGATAAAATCTATATGAGCAAGAAAATTTAAATATCTATTTGAGGCAGGACGTCAACGCAAAAGTACTTTGCGAAATCTAGAACGAAGTGTTAGATGTCATTCAAACCTTTTGGATGACTGTTCTTGATTAACTTCATGTGAAATGCTTCATGTTAGATCTCCGATGGATTGCTTCACGTCCTTGGCCTCCAATTTTCTTCTTGAAACTTTTTGTTCGAACTTGATGTCCACTACTTGAGTGTATGTAGAAATTGATTTCACAACCTAAAGCTAAAGCTAACAAAGTCGTTTAGAGATATTGGAAAGAAGAGGAGAGTTTTTTTTATAAGTGATTGTTCGAGTGCTTTTATATGATTCAACAATGAAACTTAATCTCCTTTATATAAATTTCTTGGAAAGGTAACTCACAAAGATGAGGTATCGCATAACTCTTCATTTTTGTAACTCAAAATGAAGAACAAAAAATTTCCATCAAATGAAACCTCCATACTCATTCAAGTTCTTACAACTTCCATAGACATTCATTTGTCTGAAACCGATCTATTTAATTATTGCAACTTCCACTAGGGTTGTTTCAAAAATATTTTCGAACATCTCCCACTCACACTTAGTGGGAGTAGCTCCTCTTACAATTCTCTCTTTTCTCAACTTTGTTAATACTAGCAATAGGTCGTCCGACCATCGAGCACACAAGTAAAAGAGTTTGAAAGTACCAAAACCTAAAGACCAGTATGGTAACCTTCCTTATAGGTGCTTCGTCATACCCAAACCCATCTAACCACATTGAATTACAACAGCCTCGATCCCTTTTTTCAATTAAGAGCGATGTTTAGTCGATATATTTACTATCATGTCATCAAGCATGTTTAGCGCCATAACATGTCGACAGCTAATGTAAATGGGTTACAAGATAGTATTCTTTCACTCTCGTGTTACTTAGTTTGATTCCAATTGCTTTTCCAGCATCATCCCTTTACTCTCAATCAAAACATAGTCATAGGAAACGTGCCAAAGTAGCTAGCATTGGAACTTACACTTTGTAACATAGTCAAAAGTCACGTTGGGCGTGAAATTTTATCATAAAATGATCTAAGGACTTAGTTGCGAGGAAGTAGAGATCTCGGGTGGTCAAGCTTCCACTTAGTGGTGGAGGCACTGGTTGGGATCAGCCTAAGAAGACAAAAGAAGGAACTGTGTAATGAGAAGGGTCCTAAAGGAGGGCACTGCGTTAAAAAAGCCCCTGGTGTACTTCTGGTCGCCCACAATGCCGTCACACAAAGGAGGAGAACAGGATTGCCAAAGAACAAATGAAGGCAAAGACTTTTGAAGAATTTTTTTGGGGTAAAATATGAGCGGCCGTGGAAAATGGAGGAAAACATCGACAGGGCACCCTTACCGAAGCAATTACTCGCCCTCGTTCAATCTCTTAATGTCCTTTTAGCCACCAACGATTTTACAGATTTGCCACACAAATGGAAAGTTGTAGCAGGAAGATGAACGAGTCTAGTATCATCACCAATTAAAATATGAAACCTTGCGTTCGTTCTCCGTAATAGGTGCTTCTCGACGAGTAACATATATGTACCACGTATCATGAATCTAAGCTCATGTGGTCTCCTGTTCTCAAGACCCACCTTGGGTAAAGAGGGAGATATGAAGAAGTAGACCGGGTCAAAATTGATACTTATTCCCGAACAAAATGAAGAACTCGTGGGGGGACACTGGAAAAATCAAGATTACCCTCAGGGGACCCATCGTGTCAGACCCCAATTGGACAAGAGAGGCGGTGACTCGGAAGACAGGAGACCTGGTGATCCTCGACGTTCTCCTCAGCCACCCAATCATAGCAAATGAGGTAATCTCTTATTTAACAACAAACATCGAGGTGTGGCGGACATTGATGGGCCACGTACACTGAGCGGCATTTGTAAAATAAAAAATGAATCTTCCACCACATGCGGTAAATGATAAAAAAATGATGTGTGCCTTGTATTCTAGCTCGTCAGACGGGAAAATGAGCTCTTGTAAGAGAATAAATACATGGCCAGACTCTAAAGCAACAAAAAGTGATGTCTGCTTTGGTAATTTAGCTCACTAGATGGGATTAAAAAATGACCATGGTGTGGCAATCTATCTCACCAGAAGGGAAAAAGAGCTCTGGTTAGAGCAGAAATGTATGGCCAGACTCTAAAGCAACAAAAAGTGATGTCTAGTGTGGCAATTTAGCTCACCAAACGGAATTAAAAAGTGTTACTGATGTAGTAATCTAGCTCACCATAGGGGATTAAAAAATGATATCTCGTATGGCAATCTAGCTCACCAGATGAGAAAATGATTCTAGTTAGAGCAGAAATGCCTTGCCAGACTCTAAAGTAAAAATATGATGTATGGTGTCGTAATTTAGCTCACCAGATAGGACTAAAAAGTGATGTCTGGTGTAACAATCTACCTCACCAAATAGGATTAAAAAGTAATATATGGTGTGACAATCTAGCTAACCAGACGGGATCAAAAGGTGATGTCTGGTGTGGTAATCTAGCTCATCAAATGAGATCGAAAAGATAGTGGCAATCTAGCTCACAAGACAAGATTTAAAAAGTGATGTCTAGCCCAACAGTTTAGCTCACCAAACGAGAATAAGGATCTATCCAGAGTAGGCACGTCTGGCTAGACATCAAAGGTAAAAGGTGAATTCTGCTGAACACCCCAGCTCGCCAGATGGGAATAAGGATCTAGCCAGAGCAGGGATGCCTGACTAGACATCAAAAGTAAAAAGTAATCTCTTCCTAGCACCCTAGATTGCCAGACGAGAATAAGGATCTAGCCCGAGCATGAATGACTTACTAGACATCAAAGTTAAAAAGTGATGTCTGGCCGAACACTTTATCTCGCCAGACGGGAATAAGGATCTAAACCAGAGCAGGCATGCCTGGCTAGACATCAAATGTAAAAAGTGATGTCTATTCGAGCACTTTAGCTCGCCAGATAAGAATAAGGATCTAGCCAGAGAAGGCACGCCTAACTACACATCGAAGGTAAAAAGAAATGTCTAGAGGAGCACTCTAGCTGACCAGACGAAATTGAGGAAAGACTCTAGGCAGAAGAGGCACGCCTACATGGATGCGAAAGATAAAAGAGATGTATGGCGGAGCACTCTAGCTCGCCAAACAAGATTGATGAAAGTATCTATCCAGAGCAGGCACGCCTGGTAAACGCCAAAGATGCCAATAACCCCGAGTGTTAATGGCATCTTTACCCGCTGAAAGTAACGTCCCAGGTGCACCTCCTTATAGGAATGAACGCCCAACGAGTCCAATCGATGTGGTAGAATGTCAGATCAGCCTCCGATATGTCACCTCAAAAGTGAATCAACATTTACTGCCCATCATTTTATGTCAAAGGTCGCCTCACACCCGTCTAATCAAGGGAAGTCATCGTGTCCCACAAAGCTTCCCTTGCACGCTCCCAAGGCTTTTCGAGCACGTCTTCTCTCTAAGACTCCAGGTATAAATATCCCCATCAACCACAGGATAGGTAGGCCATTTGTCCCTTGAGAAATAATGTCAAAATAACATCAAGATACTGACTTAGACATTAGAAGATTTAGGCGAGGAAACCACCTCCGATTCCCTCACTCTTTGGGCTCTTTGTTTGTGTTTTGCAGATTCCAAGTCCAAGAGGAATTTCACGCTAAAAATGGGATGGCATGTAACATTACCGTTAAGATTTTTGGCATCAACATTTACCATCATGACAATTATAGTGCTTAGAATGAACTATTAATGGTGTCATATATATTGAATAAAATGTCCATACATATTTGAAAAGTACAATTGAAATAACCATTTTTAATCTATGTAGTCCTAGACTTCTAACATGGGCAATGAATGCATCTCGAGTAATAGACTTTGTTAGAGGATCAGTAATCATACGAGTAGCACATATGTGTTCTAGTGTCACTTCCTTTTATGCAATCATATCTCGAATGTCGTGAATTCTAATATCTATGTGTTTGGTTTTTCCATGATATTAAAGATCCTTGGCTGCAATGCTATCACAATATATTGTCACTGGTTCATAAGTTATGGTGACGATATCTAGATGCCTAAGGAACCTCTTTAACCAAACAACATCTTGCATAGCTGTAGAGTAGGCTGCACACTCATCTTCCATGGTGGATAATGCTACACAAGCTTGTTCTTTCTTGTCCAAGTGATAGCGCCATAATTAAGGAAGAAGACATTTTCAAAAGTAGATTTGCACTCATCAAGATCATTACCCCAATCAACATCACTATAGCTAATCAAGCGTAAATTTAATCCTTGATAATAAAGTTTATATTTCTATGTACCCTTAAGCTATCGAAATAGTTTCTAACTTATTTTCAGTCACCAAATCTAGGATTAGATTGAATCTGCTGACTAACCCAATAGCAAAAACATATTTGGTCGAGTACACATAATTGTGTACATCAAGCTACCCACCACGCTTACGTATGGAACATGAGCCATCTTTTTTCTCTTCTTGAGTCTTAGGGCACATGTCATGGCTTAAGAATTCTCCCTTTCCAATATGAGTGTTTATGAGTTTACAGTGATGCATATGAAACCATTTTAAAATCTTCTTTATGTAAGTCTTTTGGGACAAACTAAGAAGCTTCTTAAAACCATCTCTATGTATTTTCACTCCCAAAATGATTTATGCATTACCCATGTCCTTCATTTCAAAGGTAGAGGACAACCTCCCGTTAATGATGATAAGTAACTCCTTATCGTTCATTGTTAATAGGATGTCGTCAACATACAACAAAAGGAGTATGAAATGATGAATGTGTTTCACACTCATATTTTATATAATCTTACTTTAATTTTATTGGTTCTTAGAGTTTTATCTTTTGATTTATGTTTGTTTCTATTTTTATTTTGTAGGTAAGATATTTTAGTGCATTTGGATTGATTTGAAAAGATTCGAAAAGTAAAAATGCGGATAAATAAAAAAAAAAGGAAAAAAATGTTGTGACACTGGCATGAAGTAGGCCAGCGCCGCGTCGCTGGCTTCCCAGCACCACGACGTTGTACGATGAACATACTATACAATAGGCATTTTTTTAAGGTGTATGAGACAATTTGAAAGTGAAATTTTGATTCCCATAAATTTGGAAATTGAACGAACTTGTCGTCCTAATAGAAAAGTGAGGAGAGATGCTTCTAAAAAACCTCAAGGAACCATGGAAGATGTCATAGAAAATTATGAAATTGTAAACAACCAAAATAACCAGGCGATTAGAGACTATGCTATGCCAGTGGTCAATGTGACTGTGTCTTCCATTCAACGCCCTATTATTAATGCCAAAAATTATGAGATTAAGCCGGCTATCATTCAAATGGTGCAAGCAAATCAGTTAAGTAGTCTACCTAACAATGATCCAAATGTTCACATAGCACTTTTCTCAAAATTTGTGAGACATTTAAGCACAACAATATCTCAACTGACGCAATTAGGATGAGATTATTCACATTCTCACTACGGGAGAAGGCTAAAAGTTGGTTGAACTCTTTGCCAGCTGGATCGATCACTACTTGGAATGGCCTCTTTGAGAAATTTTTAGCTAAATTCTTTCCATCAGCTAAAATAGCCAAGATGATGAACGAGATCACTACTTTTGTCCAATATGATATGGAGTCTCTTTATGAAGCTTGGGAGAGGTTTAAAGAGATATTGATAGGATACCCACATCATGGATCCCTAGATGGCTACATCTATAATAGTTTAGGAAATTTAACAAGGACACTAGTGGATGCAGTAACATGAGGAGCTTTAATGGGTAAAACACATGAGGAGGCTTATGCTTTTCTTGAAGAAATGACTATTAATGCTTATCAATGGCCAATTAAGCACAACGTACCAATAAATATTCATGGAGTTCATGAAGTCGATTCTCTTACCACTCTTACTGCTCAAGTAGCTACACTGTCCAAGCAATTGAGCTCTTTCACTGCCAATGCTAATATTATTCATGCTTCACGAGAAGTTTGTAATTTGTGCAATGGACCTCATCTTAGTACTGAATGTCAAGTCGGTAATATTTTTGCTCCTTCTCAGTCAGAACATGTTAATTTTGTTGAGAATTATAAGAGGCCGAATAACCCATTATCCAACACATATAACTAAGGGTGGCGAAATTACTCAAATTTCTCTTGGAAGAATAGTAAGAATGTCATGAATACACCAGTTGCTACTCAACCTCAATTTCATCTCACAATCAATGCTACTCAATTTATGGCAAGAACATAAAATTGGTCAACTATCAGAAATACTCACTCAAAGACAACAAGGTTCTCTATCGAGCAACACTGAGAGAAATCTAAAAGAACAAGTAAACGTCATTACCCTTCGCAATGGCAAGGAGTTAGCAGAACCTTAGAAAGCCACTGTTAAAAAATTTCAGCAAATTGAAGCAAAAGCTGAGACAATGGGTGATGATCTTGCCAAGAGCTCAAAAAAGAAAGAAGGCAAGCCTAAGTCAAAGCGCTTTCCTGATAATCCTCCATCATATGATCCACCTATTCCATACCCTCAGCGGTCCAAAAGCAGAAATTGAACAAACAGTTTTCTAAGTTTCTTGATGTGTTTAGGAAACTACATATAAACATCTCTTTTGCTAATGCTTCGGAACAAATGCCAAGCTATGTCAAATTCATAAAGGATATTCTCTCAAACAAGAGAAAGCTAGAGGAGTATGAGAGAGTTGCACTTACTGAGGGGTATAGTGCTATCTTGCAGAATAAATTGCCTCTGAAGTTAAAGGACCCCTGAGAGTTTTACTATTCCTTGCACCATTCGAAATTCATATTTTAAAAAAGGTTTTATGTGATTTTGGGGCTGGTATCAATTTGATGCCGTGTAATTTTTAATGTCTTCAAAGCAATCAAACACCCAAATGATTTGAATAGTTGTTTGCGGGTGGATAATGCAGAACTTGAGGAAGGTAAACCTAGACACCTACCATTTATTGAAAAACCATCAGTTTTAGACCTTCACATTCGGTACACCTTTATGGGAGAACCATCCACTCAGCATGTCATTATCTCTGCTTCGTTAAATGGTGAAGAAAAGCTGCTGAGGGTGTTGAGAGAGAAACAAACGGTCTTAGGCTGGTCGATTTCTGACACAAAGAGAATTCTAAAGTCAGTGGACAACGGGTGAAGACTAGATGATCATTATGTCTAGATGATGACATTAAAGCAAGCGCTACCAGGAGGCAACCCAATTTTATTTATGTTATTTCATTTTTTTTAGTTTTTTTCTTTTGCTTATTTTATTTTAGTTTTTCCTTAGGTTTTTATATTAAAAAAACTATGGATGATTTTGGCTCATGCATAAATTCCCCTCAGTTGGAGACAACATGAACATGCAGAGAATGACGAGGATGATAACTCATCATTATTTAGAGAAGTCTTCTCTTTACTTCCTCCTTTTTACATATTTTCTTTTCATTGAGGACAATGAAAGTTTTTAGTTTGGGGTGGTAGCTTTAATTAATTTTTTTTTGGCGTTCTTGAGTAGATAACACTAACACCTATGATGAGACTGGTTTTGAATTATTGATAGATTTGAAAAAAATGATGAATTTGTGTATCAGTTTTTGTTTGAACCAATTATTGATTTATATTTCACTATAGTATCCTGACATATTTAGCACCTAGCATTGAGCATTTGATTATCTTTTATTTCTTAGAGAATGTTTATGTGACTTAAGAAATCATTATGATCTCATTACAACTTTAGAACTAATTTGATTTTTGTTCGAGGTGAAATTCTAGACTATACTTCACTTAGGATATGATTTAGGCCATCTTTGGACCGTTTGAGCTTTTCAAGCCAACCTGTGTATAATTATTTTCCTACTCATCCCTATTGAGCCTAAATAGCCATTTTTATCACCCATGACAATTACACAATCTTATAAAAAGTTTTTCCTAGTAACCCTTTTTACTCATAATATTTGGGTGTTCTGGAAAAATACTTGGAGTTATGACAACCTGGTGGATGAGATGAGTTTCGATATAAAAATATATTGTGAATAAGTTTGATTTCGTAACATCTTGGACTAGAGTGACTAAGCTCGAAGGGGTGTCTTAAAACCTAATACCCTAAGACCAACTGGTTTGGGAGCTATTAGCTGAAAGCTCTTTAAGGAAAAGATAAGCTTTAGGAAATTAAATTAAAAAGATGGTCGAGCAAGGTTGATAATTCAAGAGGTGGAATGACCAATTTGGGGGTATTACAAGATAAGTTGAGTTATGCTCGTTGATTCCTAGAATGCATGGGTGACTATGGGTAAAGATTGAGCTGAAATAATATCATTTATCCTACCATAAACCCTAGCCATACATTACAAGCCTAGGAAAGTCCTAATGATATGAAGTGTTGTTGTTTGCCTACATTAGTGGGAGTGACATTAAAAATTGACCTATGGAATTATAATCTATTTATAGATTAATGGATCCGCTTTTGTGACTTGGTTGTATAAACTCATTTGAGATAAAGAAGTTGGAAGACTTAAGGTAACACACACGCACTCGATATTTTTCAAGGTATAATGTAAGTTGGTAGTTGTGTTGAAACTCTACATGATCACAATTCAAAAGTTTTTCTTGGGTTATCACTATTTTAAAATCTCTTAGTCATGTTTAGTTAGTCAAAACATTTCATCTTTTGATCCGTAATTTTACTTAATTAGTGTTTAATATTTTCTTGTTTGATTTTTTATTATAGTTTTGCTCGAGAACTAGAAAAAAGTTAAGTTTGGGGTTATTTGATGAGTATGTTTCACACTCATATTTTAGATAATCTTAACTTTAATTTTATTGGTTCTTTGAGTTTTATCTTTTGATTTATGTTTGTTTTTGTTTTTGTTTTGTAGGTAAGATGTTCTAGTGCATTTGGATTGATTTGGAAAGATTTGAAAAGCAAAAATGTGGATAAATAAAAAAAAGAGCAGACATTGGACGATGAACAGACTGTACAGTAGGCCAGCACTCCAACGCCGCGATGCTGGCTTTCAGCGCCGCAACACTGGCATGATAATGAGTTTTTTATTTCTGATTTTTACTCCAATTTTATCCTTATCAAACTCTAGTGTATAAATAGAATATTGGAGGTTTCTTAGAGGGACGTTTTGGATGTGAGAGGCAAAGGAGAAAGCTTTTGGGGAGGAAACAAAGACGGATCCAATCGGAAGATGGATCTCAACTTCAATTCTTTCTCAAATCTAGTTTTTTCTTCTCTTTTCCTCTATGTTCATGAAGATTATTAGGTTGTTTTCTTATTCTACTATGTTCTAAATTTCTTATCTAGGGCTACGACGTAGTCAAACCATGATTGTTCATATGTTTTAATTTTTAATTCAATCGATGTTTATTCAGTGTTATTGAGTGTTATAATCCATTCTTAATGCTTGTGATCGTTTGGCCAACTATTACATGATTTTGGATTTAATCCTGAGACTGAGGAGTGATGATTAAATTTACTCTTTATTTATAACATCATTAATTCATAAGTTAGAGATAATTATGGATCTAATGTAGCAATTGTAATTTCTTATGCTTCATGAGTTTCAATTTATTTAATCTTGACAGAGATGTGGAATTAGTATTTTTGATTAATTGTTATCAATGCTTGAGAATGAATGATAATTATATAAGAGAAATTTGCTATCAATAATTTGATAAACATTGATTAGTTTTAGAATTTAGAGTATATTTGGTTTGGTGAAATCAAAAACCCTATAGCTTTTAACTAATCATATTTGAATTAATTCTCCTTCTCAAGTTTTAATCTTTTTTTAGTTTTAATTTTCATTCAAAAATCCTAACTTTTCATCATTCTCAATTAGAATTAAGGTATACTTATTTTCAACATTTTAATATCAATCAATCCTACGAACGATACTCTATTTTCATACAAATTTTTTTACTTGACAACGATAGTGTACACTTGCACTCTAAAAAAATCTTAACATGAAACTTGTGTTGGACCGTTTAATATAATGGCTCAATGGAATCTTAGATACAACAGTCTAGATGGTTGTTTTAAGCCATAAATGAAACATTTGAGCTTGTAAACGTGAGCTCAGGTCCATTGGCTTTAAATCCTTCGGGTTGATCCATATAGATTTCTTCATCCAGATCCTCATTCAGAAATATTGTTTTAACGTCATTTTGGTAAAGCTCAAGATCTAAATGTGTGACCATGGAAAGAATCAAATAAATCGAGGCAGACCTCACTACTGGTGAGAGTTTTGTCGTAATCTACTCCCTCTTTGAGTGTAGCCCTTAGGCACAATGTGAGCTTTGTACATTTCAATTGAAACATCTTCCTTTCGCTTGACCTTTAGGACCCATTTCTTCATAATGGTCCTTCGTCCAAGCAGTAGGTCCACAAGTTTTGAAACCTTGTTAGTTCCTATAGACTCTAACTCATCACTCGTTGCCTTAATTCGTTCTTTTGAAGTAAAAGATGAGAGAGCCTTCTCATATGATCTTGGCCCACTATCATCTTATAGAGCTATCATGAAAGCTTCCCCTTCAATCTCAAATCGTCAACGAGGAATATTTCCACGTATGCTTCTATGCACTTTAGGTTCTTGTAAATCAAACTTTGCCCGGGTGTTTTCACTAGGCACTAAGTCACTCCCACTGTCCTTAGGAGTTTCAGAAATTACTTATCTATTCTTTATTAAGCTACTTGAGGTGCCTGCTTGATTTATGATCTTATAAGTTCAAACTCATTGTTCACCTCACCACTACTTATAATCTCATCTTCAATGAAATCCACATCTCGAGACTCGATTTCAGTCAAACTCCCATCACGCTAATCACCAATGAATACATGACATTTAGAATGTTCCGAGAACCTAATAAAAATACACTTCTTACACCTAGGACCTAGCTTCCCAAACTTATGAGAAGTTTTGTGAACTATTCCGCTAAACTCTAGGGCCGCATATTACCCAAATCAGGGTTTCTATCAGTCCATAACTCATAAATGGTTGAAATAACTAATTTCGTAGACACTCGATTAAGGACTAGGCCACGGTCAATAGTGCATCCCCCAATAGGATATTGGTAAGTCTGCTTGCACCATGATCGATCTAACCATCTCTGACAATGTTCTGTTTCTTCTCTCTATTACACTATTTGTTGCGGTGTGAGACATTATGAGTAGTCTTTGGCCTCCTTTTTCATCACACAATTCTTTAAATTGTTCAGATAGATATTCGTGTCCGTGGTCGATACATAGAGTTTTTACTCTTTTGTCAGTTTGATTCTCAACCTCATTTATGTAACGTCTGAAGCACCCTAATGCTTCCAAATAATGGGAGATAAAATGATTTATCCATATCACGAATAATCATCAATACAAAAATAGGAACCTCCATGCCTTGCCTAAACATTCACTGGGCTGCAGATATCCGAATGGATTCACTGGAATGGAGAACATGCTCGTATGGCTTTCCCAAATGGTTTTCGTCTAGACTTTCTAATCAAATAATTTTAGCAAGTTGGGAGAGACTTTAGCGAGTGGGGAAATTAGGCCCTCTCTTGCTAACCTAGCCATCCTATTTTGTCCAATATGACTTAGTCTAGAATGTCAAAGTATAGATGTACTAATAACATCACTACTAAAAGTCATTAAGGCTACATAATTATCATAAATTGAATAATCCAAATCAATTATCATAAAATCATTCCAAATAAAACCATACCAATGATATGTTGTTTTTCCCAAAAATTCTTAACACATTATTCTACATATTCAAACTACAATCTTAATTAAGCAGAATAATTACGGAAAGTAAATTTCATAAAAATTTCTCGAGCACATAAAATGTGAGTGCCTCCCACATCTCCTTGGTAGTCTTGTAACTCTCAAAAGCTCTAATGATGTGAGTGCCTCCCACATAAAATGTGTGCATGCTGTTTAACAAAGTAAAGTGCGCACAACGATCTTTATTTTGTCATTTCTTATAAGCTTCGAGCTAACAGACGTTCTTCTCGGTGGTACCCTCTGCAGCTGGTGTCATGGTCAAGTTTAAGGTCTCCAAGACCTCAAGCTCATTGTAAGCATATTGGAAAGATTAAGAAATCTATTTCTAATGGTATAAAAAATAAGGAGCTAAACACAAGTAAAACAACATGTTATTGGATCAAGCGTTTGGAATCATGTCAACTAAGATTTCAAATTTCTCATAAATCGAAAATCTAATCAACATGAAATTTTAAGGGCATGTATCTGGCATGTTAGAGTCCATCATGCATGAAAATTATAGCATAATTCAAACATGCAGGAAAATCACTATTAAAATTCATAGTATCTATGCATATCATCTTAACACACAACTTCAAACCGTTCAAAGGCTCAAAAAGAGAGGAAGCAATCCTATAGGGCTCTGATACCAATGTTAGATACCATCCAAACCTTTGGATGGTCGTTTTTTGATTAACATCAAGTGGAAGAGTTGATATTAGACCTTCGGTGGATTGCTTCATGTTCTTAGCCTCCAATTTTCTTCTTGGATCTTCTTGTTCGAATTTGGTTTCCATTACTAGATTGCAAAACTCTATTCCACAACCTAAAACTAACAAAGCTTTTTAGAGAGAAAAACTAGAGAGAAGAGTAGAGCTTTTTATTAAGTAATAATGAAGCTTAGCCTCCTTTTTATAGATTTCTTGGAGAGGTAACTCACAAAAATGAGTCATTGCATAGCTCTTCATATTTGTAAGTCAAAATGAAGAATGGTGAGTTTCCATCAAATGAAACCTCCATGCCCATTCAAGTTCTTACAAATTTCATGTACATACATTCATTTGAAACTCATCTCGTTAATTCTTACAGCTCCCACTTAGGGTGTTTCAAAAATATTTTTAAACACAAAGAATGACCACCACATAAATAGAATAACTTTCCAACCATAATTGTCTTCATTCGGTTCAAGCATAAACAATCATATTGTCAGCACCAGTCAACTCAATCTCGAGAGCAAAACAAACGCTATGGTGGATAAAGAAACAATTCTTAACAAATTTTCTAAAGGAAAAAATGCCTTCACAACCTGCAAGCACAGAATTACTAAAAGTCACTTCATTTGTATTCACCTTAATCCAAACTGATGGATGAGGATGGTAAAAAAAATTTCAAGATACACATAGCTCTGGAAGGACGACCGAAAACATAACTGCTGAAAAAATGCCTTCACAACCTGCGAGCACAGAATTACTAAAAGTCACTCCATCTGTATTCACCTTAATCCAAACTGATGGATGAGGATGGTAAAAAAAATTTCAAGATACACATAGCTCTGGAAGGACGACCGAAAATATAACTGCTGAAGTGTCAAAAACTCCTCAATTAAATTATACATCATGCCAATCTTAAATGAGTTTGCCTCACAAACTAAATGCCAAATCACAGCACGTGCTTCAACAAAGATAGGTTTTCTACAATCAAAGGTGAATTGATTACGAAGGAACCACATCACGTAAAAGTCAATAATAATGAAAACCCACTATAAAACCTTCATGTTAAAAATATATTCACTGCGTCCTGCCAAAACATAAACTTAAGTCTCATTAAAATGCTATATGAATTTCAGAACATGGAAGATGTTCAATTGACTGAATGGGAAATTTTAGTACGTGAAATAACATAAAATTTTTTGTAGTGGTGTAACTACAAAACAATCAAGAACATGATATTTCACATTTAACTTATTTTTTTACATTCAACGTAAAACAATTTTCCTAAAGTGTGATTGCAAAATGACCAAATGATAATGCCATTCATTATTCAAGTCATGCAATTTTATTCAGGCTTTTAGTATGAGTAATATAAGTTAGAAAGAAAGCATTTCGTTAAAATATATTTTATTCTTGAGAACTAGAAAACAAGGTCTTTAAATTTTACATTTTTGTTGAAAGCTAGTTATATACCAGTGAGCTTGAAAAAAAGTTATATACCCATGCGTTGCACATCTTACACTATAATAACTTTGATACTTTTCTTGTCTAATAATTTTATACGGGATAATTTTATATTGACATGAATTTATTTGATGAATTTTTTGATATACCTGTATTCTAGAGCCTAGAATCTACAATCTAATTTTTCGAAAGTAGTTTTTTCAAATTAAAAGAAATGAAAAAAGTAGATTATACAACTAATTTGCATAAATTTTTTATTAATGCCTAATTTGGAAGTTCCATATTCAATTCTTGAAAAGATGATTGCCATATACAAAGATGAAATTGAGCAACAAAATTCAACTAAAAAATTAGCCCAAAAATCAAGATAATCACTACTGATGAGAAAACATTAAGTTGATTCAAGATATTTAAAAGCATAAATTTAACCTATAATTTACATCTAATATCTTTATCTATAATTTATAATTTATAATCTATACTACTTTAAACAGAGATTATTGGGGCCTAAAGGGCGAAATTTTTTAGTTCTTTTTTTACTCTTTAAGTCCTATTTAATATAGTAGAATAAGTTTTTCATTACTTTTTTTATTTAATTCATTTATACTTTTATTCACTATCAATTTATATATATAATTTATAAAACTCATTATTTTATACCATTATGTTATGTTATTAAGAATCTGAAAATCTGTATAGATAAATTTAAAAAATCTTTATTCAATGGATACTGTTTTAATCAATAGTGATGAGTTATGTGCTCTATCTGCATGATTGTTTTTGCTTGGTATCTATCAATCCACTTTAATATTTGTTATATTGTTATGATTAGTTTTATATTAAATGTAATAGGGTCCAAGGTTCATTAACCGTAGCAAAACAAAATTTGTAGATTATATTTTCTCTTCGCAAATGACTTTTGTTTTAGTTTCTTTTGATCTCATCTTTGATATACATTAGTTAAAATTATATATTCATTAATCTAAATAATTCTAATTAAATAATTTATAATCTCCAGATGAGGTATAACTTATTCAAATTTTATTTTATTTAAAAGTTCATTTTTAATACAAATTTACACTAATTTTTAATATTGATGTACTTGTTTCAACATTAATATTAATTTTAAAATTTATTGTATAATTTTAATTTGATTGAACACGTGCAAAGCCGTGTTTTTCATCTTTTATTTTTCATTTTACTCCTTTGATTTTTCTATTTTTTTATTCTTTTACATAGTTTACCATAGTTTTTAATTTAAACTATACTCAAGTATTCAAACTTTATTTGTCAAAGTTCATTTTTATAGTGGCTATTAGAACCCTAATCAAATTTTTAATTGAGTATCTACATTGTTAGATTGACGAATAATAAGATCTCTAATTACATAAACAATATTTTATATATTTTCCATATCAATGTTACATAATTCATAATTATGCTTTTAGTTTTTTCTAAATTTATTTTATTTCACGCACTGCACATGTATCCATATTGTTTTTTATTCTTTTACCTAGATTATTGAATTAATTTAGTTTTTAGTTCAAATTATACTCCAGTATTTAGATGTTATTTTTAAAAGTTCATTTTAATAGTGGTCATGAGGACAACAATGTATCTACATCATTAGATTAACAAACAATATATATATACACACATTATTGTCATTTCTAAACATTCAGCCTCTAACTGAGGCAGCCGTGTGCATTGAGCCTCTAACTGAGGCTCTCGTACGCATTGAGCTTCCAAATCGGCTACTCGTGTACGTTAGGATTCTAAGTACTCACTTGATAAAATGGGAAGAATCTTGCGTGAACGATTTCCCATGGTAACGCGAGAACACTGTATATGAAGTTCTCCTGAGTCCTAATGAATGCACTCGTCCAGGATGCTGGACCAAATACTTGTGAGAGCACGCCGTTTGATGAAATTGGATCAAAATCACCATCCAGAAGTTGACTCATGCATTCTTTAAGTTTCACCTATAATACAAAATTAAGACTTAGTAAGTAAACATGTATTAACTATTTAAAAGCTTGGTATTAATATTATACACTTATACTTACAACGACGTTTGCAGTCTCTTCATTTACATAAGTTCCATCTTTCCGCTCCTGTGATGCTACAAATAGCTTTGTTCTCGAGGGGTCTCTTTGAAGTTCTTCTACCTATCAAATGAAAACATATGATTAAATATACTTAAAACAAAACTATTTAAGACGAGTATAAACTTTAGAATTTACCATTACTTCCTTTTTCTTTGCTAAACTTGTGCGTCCCAATGTGTGATGGTATTTTTGTTTACTCCGTGAAGCTCTGTTAGTTGTAGCTTGCTTCTATATTTATGATAAAAAAATAAAAATTAGTTTATTTTATATACAATTAATCATAGATGTAGAGTAAAAAAATGGGTTTTTTGTAAGACTATACGCCATGAAAAAATATTTTGTAAAATTATACCCACTCAGTAATTTATGCAATCTCTAACCTCATACCCATATTTCCTTCATTTATTCTCTCCTTTTTCTCTCATTGCCCTTCTTATACATTGGCACACACTCTTTCTCTTCATCTTTCATCTTCACCTCTCTCTCTTTTTTCTAGAAACTCATTATCTCATAAACCCATTTTCATTTTTTATGTCTTCACGAGTCATTTGTTTCGTGATTTTATAACTTTTTCATTTTCTAAAAAATTAATTTTGAGAGCTAAAATTGTAACTTTATTTTTAGAATTTTGGTGGAAAATGAGTGAGAATATTGGCCAAAGTTTGATGAGTTTTGTTAAACTTAGCTTTTTCCAAAACTTGAGAGAGAATGGATTTTGTTAATTTTTATAGGTTTTGTTAATTTTGACGAGTTTTGCTAATTTTGGGTACGAGTCTACATAGAAATCGTGTAGCCATCATGTATGCTATATGATGGGTACACTGACATCATGTAGTCATCATGTAGGCTACATGATGGCTACACGAGCATCATTTAGCCTACACGGGCATCGTGTAGCCTACATGATGGTTATACTAGCATCGTATACATGATCGTCGTGTATGCATCGTGTACACTACACATGTGATATATTTAATTTTATATATTAATTTAAATATAAATAAATACGGAGGTTGAGTGTTGAATAAGAATTAATTGACATTTGATTTGATACTGTGTAAGAAAAGTATTGGAGGAAAATAATTAAGAAAAAATAATGGGTAATGGGTACACGATCATCGTGTAGGTATTGTGTAGTGTATATGATGTCTACACGATCATCGTGTATGCATCGTGTACACTACACATGTAATATATTTATTTAGATATTAATAAAAATGGAGGTTGAGTGTTGAAGAAGAATGATTTGATATTTGATTTGATATTGTGTAAGAAAAGTGTTAGGGGAAGGATGAAGAAAAAGTAGTGGGCAATGAGTACACGATGACAACATGATTGTAGTATAGTCATCGTGTAGTGTACACGATGGCTACATGATCATTGTGTAGGCATCGTGTATACTACACATGTAATATATCTAATTTTATATATGTATTTAAATATGAATAAATATGGAGGTTGAGTGTTGAATACGAATGATTTGACATTTAATTCAATGTTGTGTAAGAAAATTATTGGGGGAAGAAATAAAGAAAAAATAAGTGGATGGTGGGTCATGGGTACACGATGGCTACACACTACATGATGACTACATGATGACTACACGACGATCGTGTACACTATACTACGATCGTGTTGTCATCGTATACCCACTGCCCACTACTTTTTCTTCATTCTTCCCCCAACACTTTTCTTACACAACATCAAATCATTCTTCTCCCAACACTTTGCTCACTACTTTTTCTTCATTCTCGACGTTCTCTATCTCTTTAAGCTCTACATTTTATTTTTCTTTCTCTACGTTTTCTCTCAAAATTAACAAAACCCATTGAAATTAATAAACAAAAATTAACAAGACCCAAAAAAGTTAATAGAACTCACTAAAGTTACACCACACGATGACTACACTACGATAGTGTAGCCATCGTGTGGCCCACTATTTTTTTCTTCATTCTTCCCCCTAACACTTTAGTCATCGTGTAGGTTACACGATACCCGTGTAGGTTACACGAAGCTCGTGTAGTCATCGTGTAGTCTACATGATGCCCGTCTAACCATCGTGTAGGCTGCACGATGTCCGCGTAGCACCATTGTGTAGGCTACACGATGGATACACGATCATCATGTAGGCATCGTGCAGCCTACACGATACCAATGTACCATTGTGTAGCCTACACGATGCTCGTGTAGCCATCATATAACCTACAGGATGGCTACACGATGTTAGTGTACCCATCATATAGTCTACATGATGCCCGTGTAGTCATTGTGTAGGCTACACGATGGGTACACGGACATCGTGTAGGCTACACGATGGGTACACGGACATCGTGTAGGCATTGTGCAGCCTATACGATGGCTACACGATGCCAATGTACCATTGTGTAGCCTACACTATGCTCGTGTAGCCATCATGTAGCCTACAGGATGGCTACATGATGTCAGTGTACTCATCATGTAGTCTACAAGATGGCTACACGATACTCGTGTACGCATCATGCAGACTTGCACCTAAAATTAGCAAAACCCATCAAAATTAACAAAACATATAGAAATTAATAAAATCCATTAAAATTAACAAAATTCATTCTCTCTATGATTTCTCTCTCTCAAATGTGTGCAAAAGCCAAAATTATCAAAACCCATCAAATTTCAACCATTATTCTCGCCCATTTTTCACCAAAATTCTAAAAATAAAATTACAATTTTAGCTCTCAATCTTAATTTTTGAGAAAATAAAAAAGTTTTCAAATCGTGAAGCAAATGAGGCGTGAAGAAATAAAAAATGAAAATGGGTATACGAGAAAATGTGTTTTTGAAAAAATGAGAGAGGGATGAAGAGAGAGTATGTGAGTCAATGTGTAAGAAGAGCAATGAGTGAAAAAGAAGAGAAAAAGTAAAGGGAATGTGAGCTCGGGGTTAGGGAGTGCACAAATTACTGAAGGGGTATAATTTTGCAAAATATTTTTCCTAAGGTATAGTCTTGCAAAAAAACCCTAAAAAATCATACATTTCCTTCTTCCAAGTACCATCTACGAATTATTGCAACAAAACTATCTTTTAGAATAGCTTCCTTCCAATGTTTCAATGTCTCTTCTTCTGTTTCCTATCTCACCATATAATCACACTTTATTTTTTATTTTGCTCTTCTATCCTTCCACTTTTGATTCAATGAATGTAAAACTTACCTTTAATGACTTTATCAGACCACATATTTTGACTACAAAAGATGTAAATATATAATTCCTAGAATGTAAAAGAATAGGATTACTCAAAAGATGAAGGTAGTCGTGCTAGGCTACCAAATGGGCACCAGTGAACTCCAAAAGACTGCACCAAACCAAAAAGAAATAAGAAAAACCATGCACCAAATTATTACACTGCACTATTTGAGTACATGCAAGCAGATGTTGGCACTCAAAAGGAAATCAAGCGAATATAGCAACAAAATATATTGTTCCTTTTGAAGATATATCCCAATTCCAAATCAAAGATATTTCTTAACAAATTAATTGGAATTGTTGCTCTTTGTGGACCAATATATAGGGGGGAACGAAATGGGATTAGTTTGCGAAAAACTGTAACTAGAAAAGTGTCCAAAAATGAACAAAGAATTGTAATAAGAAAAACGTAGAAAAGAATAAATTAACTCACTTACAATCCTTTGATAAAAATGAAGAAAATTAATCAGAAAATGAGGAATAATGAAAAAGACTTGAGAGAGAACCAAAGAGAATAAGAAAATTCTAAAATTCACAAATCTTTTCCTTCAGAGACCCAAAAGCAGGACAAGAAAAAAAAAGAGAAACGAAAGCAAATCCCAGAGTTTTTCTAATTTAATATCTTTTATTTATTTTTCATATCTATCATACATAATTCATCATTATGCTTTTAGTTTTTCCAATTTTACTTATTCCGTGCATTGCACAGAAATCTTTCTAGTTTCAACGATAAAAGTATGAAAATATATATATTTTCTCTTCCTTTCCTTAAAAAAAGAAACAAACATGAATTTTCACCAAAACAAGATCCTTGTTGCCATGACTTCAATATCGATGTTCTTCTATTAATGGTGAAATAAGATCGGTAGAACCTGCTCAAACAAAGTCAAAATAAAATGTTAGTTATTAGTCAAACAAAGACAATAAAAATTGGTTCTTAGTTACGGGTACCAGTGATTCGTTGTGGATTGCTTGGTGCATGACCCATTTGCTTGAAGGGCAGTCTTTCTTTTATTGCAAAAATGTGTAATAATCCTTCTTGGACGTGGAGAAAATTGATAAACCTAAGATGCTTAATTGCTTGGTTTTTCCATGTCAAAAACGATAATGAGTATTCAACTCACATCCTCACGCCTCCTTGGCATCCTCTTGGGGTATTATGGAACATGTTTAGTTCTTTTTCCAACACCACGAGTTGGATGGTTAGAAATAAGCTCAGCTCTCGATTATCCAAAATGGTAATTGGGTTTGGCCTCAGAGAAGTTCACATGCTCTCCGTGAATTGAGAGTTACTGTTTCTATACTTCCTCCCCCTCAGGTTACGTTGCCTAATATTTGGTTGTGGACTGGGTCCAAGTCGGGTAAATTTTCCGTAGCAAGTGCATACTCTGTGATTGAGAATAACGCTGATTCAGATGTTTATTGGCATAGACTTGTTTGGTTTTCTGGTAGGATTCTTAAATGCAGTTTCATATGTGGCTGCTGGCCATTAAGAAATAGACTTGCTACGAAGGATAATATTGTGAAGTGAAATTCCTCAGTGAGCTTCTCTTGTTGTTTATTTACTGATGGCATTGGGACTGTTGAAATTTACTTTTTGGCTGCACTGTTTCCAGGGGGATTTGGCTGCGGCTGCTTGCTTCGTGTGAGTTATATCTGATGATTGTTAGATCTTCTTGGAAGCATTTTACACGTTTGTTACTTGTGCTGTAATTGATTTAAAATTAAAAAAGAAAAAAAAAATACTGGAGTGGAGAGTGGCACGGAACCTTTCTCCACAAATCAACCATTTCCCCTATCTTATAAGGAGAAATGGTTAAGTATAGGACTTAGTAGACTTAGTTTACTTCTTGTCCTTAAAATATCAATTATCTCTTAGCAATGTACATATCATTATTTTTTTGGGATCAAAATGTAAAAATATATTAACCAAAAAGAATTACACATTTACAAGAGACATACCCCATGACTAACAACGACCAAAAGAAAACACAACAAGACCTAGCCTAACAAAGTCAGCCAGCAACCAAACCAAAACAGCTCAATTACATCCGCTCTATACTAAGCAATCCTCTAAATTGAGCCTTCTCTCCTTATCAAGGAAAAGAAGCCTAGTTTTAACCATAAGAGAATTTTTCCTGGAAATCAACATAGCAACCATGATTTTGCCAACAAAAATTATCCTATTTCTTTCTATGCATAAACAGTACAGAAAAATAGAAAAAATAAGTTTAGCACTAATAGAAGAGTAGTTTTTGTTACTATTCCTATGACTGCGTAATGAATCATCCACTGAATAAGTGAGGACCAGGACACAACAATGCAATGACAATCACACTTATCAATCAGAGGAGCAAAGATCTGTCTGGAGAAAAGGCAGTAAAAAAAACAGGTGCTGGATTGAGTAATTCCACCTTTGTAACATGTCCTTTGTGGTTAGCTTGTCTAGAAGAGCAAACCAAGTAATTAAGGCACACTTGGGAATAATACCTGAAAATCAAACAATATTAGCCCAAGGAACAACATTGTGTTGATCCATTAGACTCTCATAAGTTTTATTGATGGAGAATTCTCCATTATTACTAGGCTTCAAGAACCAGATATCATCATGCAAGGAAGAGAGATAAGATTCAGATTAATGTTCCAGAAGTTAAAGCAATTCTCCTCCTATTGGTTAGGCCATCTTCAATCACCATCCCTAATAAGCATAGAGAGAGAGAGAGCAATTGAGATTAAGACCTGAATTACCTAAAATATGTGAAGAGATAAATGGAGTCACCATTGCCAGTATTCAAACCACATAAGTTGCCGAACAACATAGGGTTAGGTTTGTCACCATTGTGTCATCTTCTCAGGTTCACCTCGTCGTGTCTTCTTCTAGGGCTCACGTGAAGGTATCTCTTCATTTCAAATCTTTCTAATTTTGTGTTTCTGGAAATTTATTTTTCAAATCTCAGCAAAAGGCTCACCTCTTCGGGTAATGTATTTCTGGGCTTTTTTTCTTCTTGAGCTCGTGGCTTCAGATCTGGTCTCGTATGCCTTGTCGTTCTGTGGTGGTTTCAATTGTTTCATCTTATGGACTATGTAACCTATGCTTAAAGACTGCTTAATCATTGTTTTCAAAGTGATAAATCAACAACATATGTTCTTAATTTGTATGCTTAAAGTCTTGTATACATCACATTGAGATGTATAGTAATTTTCGTGCTTTGAGTGCCCAGTTCCATTTGCACAATCTAACTTTTCAGTTTTATCTTGTTCATTACAATGAGGTTTATAAATAAAATTTGTGCTTTAAATGCAAAGTTTGATTTGGATATAATAAGTTGTAGTCACGATGAAATGGAACTGTGAAATTGTGTTTAAATCTTATTCTTGTTATGTGAACCTAGAAGTGCTTTTGATGACAAGAGTATCTCACAGGAAGTCAGTGGGGATTTCCTTGGGGAGTTATGATTCTACATTTGTCACCTGCCAAGTTCTGATTTTGTGATTTACTTACTACTAAGCAGATGATGTATATGTTTTTAGGAATTTAAGGGATATGTCTTCAAAATCATGGGAGCATGTGACAAACAAGGATTTCCAATGAAATAGGGAGTGTTGACCCCCGGTCGTGTCTGTCTCTTGCCTTACACATGTTGGTTTTACTTTGTTGTGTTTGCTAGTTATTTTCTGTTAAAGTGCTGCGTGGATGGATGAAATTGTAGTGCACTACTTTAATTTTCTTTCCCAGGAACCCCTTGTTTCCGTGGTTATGGTAGGTGAAATGGAGAGAGGAGGAGAAGGTATGTATGTGGTATACTTCTTTGTCATCGTGGTATACCTCTTTCTTTTAATTAGTAATTTGTTGTTACAGAAGCTTTCATAATGTCTCTTATATTTTAATGTCTTCAACTTCAGGTTTTTAATGACAATAGTTCCTATTTCTATAGAGTGTTTCATGTTGTGAATGAATCAAGAACATGATGATCGTATTTCAGGGAGTTAAATAATTTCTTCTCAAGTTTGATAGTTTATTCCTGGGAGTACTTTGTTTAATTGTTTAGCTGGTTAAATAATGATGCCATTAATGCTCATACTCCCGAGTTCTAAAATTAAGAGTTCGTAGCACAAAGAGAGATTTATCTCAAGATACTTCCTCTAAGGTGGTTCCCGTTGTTATGCTAGGAGTTATTGCACGTTTTGAGGGATCTGATATTCATGTATTTAGTCATTCTTGGTCCTATTATCAAGTATTCTTTTGCTACTAAATTCCGTGGCATTAAACGTCACTTTGAAGGTGTGTTAAATATATGTTAAAAAACTTACATAGTGATTATATATGATTATTATCTGTTCTTTTGAAATGAATCAGGTATGTTCTATTCTGGAGGTATTTTCATCATTTAGTACTACTGGTTTTGCTGCTGAATTTTTTGATATCTGCCTAATCCATGGTTGTACTAGTGTTTAATTAAGGGAATGCCTGAACTAGAAGTGTAAACTTATTTGCAGGATTGTTTATGAATACTTAAAAGTAAAAATGGAAAGTGACATGAAGGGTTGTTCATGAATAGTTTAAATTCATTTATGGTCTTCTAGTTGAAACATGTGCTTTGACAAAACTTGTGCAGTAGAAGATAAATGAAACATTTGCTATATCTTATTGTTGAATAGACTGCAGTTATGTAGTACTTGAATATGCATAATTTACGTGCTTGAAATTTCTGCTTGGAGTTGGACAGTGTGGCAAAGTGACATGTGGTAGACTTGTTAAAGAAAAGTGAGATGCCAGAAACGTTGAGGTTTCTTATTTATGTAGTGTTTGTTTTTCGAAGCTCTGTACTACTACGGGAATTGTTTATTAAGCAATTAGCTTGACATGAGATGTTTCATAATAACGAAGTTGAGAATGATGATAAAAAAGAAAAGATAAAGAACTGAGGATATTGATCAATATGTTGGTATGTATTTTCATTATACAATGAGCTGTATATTTGCTTACTTTATGTTTTTATGCAATTCTACAAAACCATATAACGTGCTTAAAAATATATAGTGTTATTTTCTCAAAGTATAAATGGTGATGTGAACAATGTAAAATTATCTTAAAGTTATTGTCTTATTCTTTAAAACGAGGACCTACAATCCCTTGAAGGTTTTCGACATGGCATACAATTTTGAAGAGTTAAGCAGTGGAACTTTGAAATAATTTTGTAGCGTCTGCGAAAATTTTAGAAGTTTTTTAGTTTTTGAATAGCACGTTGTATTAGTAGCTAAGTACTAATACTTTTAGATGATACTTATGGATAATATTTTGTGAAAATGAAATGATATTTAATTACCTTTTAGTCTAGTAATGTATGAATTTTGAATGTTCAAATATATACATAAACATGTGCATATAAAGTGATTGTAAAAAAAATAGCATTTATAAAATTCCAGGAAAATCTCTTTATAAGAGGCATAATTTATAACAAAAAATTATATCAATGAGATTAAAAAAACCTTATGGTATCTGATTTAATAAGATACAAAAATACATGTGAATATTAATTCATGAGAATTAAAAACACATGTTGAATAAAAGTAACAGGAGTTATGAAATCTCAATAAACAACGTTCTACAGGAATAAAAAAATTCTGTAAAAAATGAGATACCATAGAGGTAATCATAGGAGGCGGCGCACCTCATGAAAATGTGAATTTTTAATATGAGGTGCTGTTACAGGCGCCGCATGATCCTCGTGAATTACTTTTTACGGGGATATTCACCTCTTGTGGAATGTCATATTTCTTGTAGTGAGCTAACTTCTACAAGAAATCTTCATGGACAATATCTTATTTTTCCACAGCAATATCTTCCTTATTCTTGTTATTTTGTTGAAATGGTCAAAGAACCTTCTTTGTTTCTGAAGGGTATGAGATAATTGATGTGTTTATCTCTATCGTAGAGAGAGGGGGGTTGGGGGCGAGAGAGAGAGAGGACTTTGTTACTCAGCCCCTAGAGAGAAAAGAATTTCACATTTTGATCAAAGAACTTCATGAGATGGCGACGATGAAGCTTCAGTGGCGACGAGATGTAGTGACGATAGGCTGTGGCGATGACGGGCTATGGTGCAAAGCTCTCTTCTTCGACGAACCTAGCCTTAGTTCTATGTTTTTTAACAAGAGAGAGAGAAGCTAATCGAGATAGACAACTCTATCTTCTTCAACGAACCTAGCCCTAAAGAGAGGTAATGAGAAAGAGAAAAGCTAAATAGTGCCCCTTTTCACTTAAAATCTACTCCTGGTTTTCTTATTCTAAGTCCCTCTTTTTTTTACAATTTTCATGACGTTATATGCACACACCGTCGTAAAAACTGGACGACACTTTATAAATGCCGTAGTAAAATATCATTTTTCTCTTGCGATGTTATGTTATACCACCCTCGTAAAATATAACAGATACATTCTTACGATGTTATAAATCATTGCCGTCATGATTACTAAACAATTTACGATGGTAAATAATTAATAGTACAATTACGACACCACTAAAACAAACCGTTGTCCATACTTTTTGCCTACCGTCGTTAAAGGTCAAATTTCTAGTAGTGTGGTCTTTTTCTTTTTTATATACTGCTTGGTCTTCTTGTTTTAAAATATTTATACACAATGATCAACTTGATTATTTAAATATCCTTATACCAACTAACACAATTATATAAATTTTCATAAAACCATCAATTGATAAATTTATTATTTTTTTCATCATTTTGATAATAATTATATCTTGCATTGTTTTTATAATAATGCTTAAATTAAAAATAAATTGTTCATATATGAGTAAAAATTCACAATTATAGTTAAGCTTTATGGTGACTAAACCCCACCTCCTATGTGTTGTATTGAAGAGATTTAATATAACTTTTTAAATTTATTAAGATTAATGTAAATAAATTTTAAAACGTGTTTGTTTTACTAAAGTTAGTTCAATGAACCCAATTAAAAAGATCTTTAAAGAATGTGGTACTTCATGTATTTATGCTTTTGCAGTGTTAGTTGGCTTAGTTAGGATTGGATGGTGGAGGATCATTGGACCGAGCCGCTCGAGCTCTACTTTTGTGTGCTATTTATGCACATGATTCTCTCCTTGTATGTAAATAGGTGTAGATTGACCTTATCTGGCACTTGTAATCGTTTATTTATATTTAGATCTGATAATTTTGTTTAGATCTTATTTTGTTTGTAACTCTACCTTCATAATGAAATACGTTTTATCTTAAACAAAAGAAGGTGGTACTATGCAAGCGATTTAGAAGACCATAAATATTATTGACAGTAAATTAGAACACCAATAGTATATCGCCATATGGAATGTAGAATGTCTTTTTGGAATACCAATAGTAAGCTGGTTCAATTTATGAGAAATTATTTGCGTCAATCAATTATTTTTTAAACATGCGTCAAAAATTAGAGACACTCATATCAGGGTATTTTTTGAATAACTTAATTATGGATGGATAAAATTGTCCAAAAAAAATTCTCAACTCAAATAGATGAGACAACTTTCTTCACCAGTAGCGTCCATCGGCCTATGTTTGTGCTTTTATATTTCTATGAAATACATGCACTAACTGATTGAGAAATTGAATCTCTATAAAAAATGTAAGGCCAATTCGTTGATATTAGAAAATAAAAGGTTCAATGTATGGATTAATTTGTGCCAACCAATTGGAATCACTTACAGCAATGGTAAGTTTGGAATAGTTTTTTTTATTTCTGAATGGATTAAATTATCTTGTAAAAGATTCTCAAGATAAACCACTTTTATATATTATAAATTATAGATATAGATCTATGTGCAACCATCTCTAGTTGAACCTACCTTACGACCTTTAATCATAAATGGGGGCATGCTCGCTAAATACCAAATTATATTTCAAAAAGAAGCATCGCTATTTCTTTGGGTCCAATATAGACGTGAGATTATAATCTAGTAAGTAGATTGACTTATCAAACAGTCGCCCTTGGGAGCTAAACTTATACGAAATTTTCCATTTCAGAAATAATAAATTACAGGAAATGATCTATACACAACTCAAATTTTAGCTAATTTCAAAAATTATTATAAAAAACAGCAAAAAAAAGTACGTTCAATTGCAAAGTTGGACTAAATAGGGGCAATTGGTCATGACCTACTACTAATTCTGCTTCTCGAATGGCTATTAAGGAGGCCTCTATCAACATGCCTCCCCTCTTGGCCCCTAGACCTGGTAAATGGATCTAGGATCCAGCCCCTGATGGTATCTTCTCCACTACTTCTACTTACTGCTCCGTTAAACAGCCTGGACTGATGGTTCCTCGGGATGACATTGTGTGGTTTTCTTGCAACATCCCTAAGCACAGTTTCATCTCCTAGCTTGCCTGCAATGACAAACTCACTACCAATGACAAGGTGGATAACTAGGGCCTGAATGTTAACCCTGACTACTATGAAAGCAGGAATCATTTTTTTAATGCTCTTTCTCATCTAATGTGTGGAATGTCATTACTCAATCTTGTGATCTCGTCTGCCCTTGTTCTAGGTGGGATAAAAATAATGAGTGGTTGGCTCAAACCATTAGGAAGAAATACCTCAGAAGCCTTGTTCTAAAATTTCCTTTAATTCCTTTGTTTATAATATCTGGATGGAGAGAAATGCTAGAATCTTTGAGGGTAAGATTAGAGAGAGGGTTTGTCTTTTAAGATCCATTATTAACTATGTTAGAGATAGGCTTTGGTCTCATCCCCCCATTTCTGGATCCCTTGTCAATAGGAGGTTGTTAGTCTAGTGGAACCTCCCCCCTCACTTACTTGATAAATGGATTTGGGATCTAGCCCCTAATGGTATCTTCTCCATTGCTTCTGCTTACTGCTCCCTTAAGCAGCTTAGACTGATAGTTCCTTTGGGTGATATTCTGTGGTTTTCTTGTAACATCCCTAAGCATAGCTTCATCTCCTAGTTTGCTTGCAGGGACATACTCATTACCAAGGACAAGATGGATAAGTGGGGCCTGAATGTTAACCCTGACTGTATGTTCTACCCTTCTCACTCTGAAAGCAGGAATCATTTATTTTTTGAATGCTTTTTCTCCTCTAATGTATGAAATTTCATTACTCAATCTTGTGATCTCACCTGTCCTTGCTCTAGGTGGGATCAAAACAATGAGTGGCTGGCTCAAACCATTGGGAAGAAAAACCTTAGAAGCCATATTCTGAAAATTACCTTCAATTCCTTTATTTATAATATATGGATGGAGAGAAATGCTAGAATCTTTTAGGGTAAGATTAGAGAGATGGTTTATATTTTAAGATCCATTATTGACTCAGTTAGAGATAGGCTTTGGTCTCATCCCCCCATCCCTTACTCCCATGTATACATGAGTGTTGACGACCTCAACGTTGACTACCCACAAAGTGTAACACTTACGATGTATCAGAAGTGTCTCCACCAAGGACGTACCATGGAGTGTCACCGTTGAGGTACACCTCTTGGGGTGCCGCCACTGAGGTGCACCCCTTGAGATGTCGCCACTAAGGCACCCATGGGGGTCGTCCCCATGGCAGCACCATTGATGTCACCGTCATGGGTGTACCATGGAGGTACATTGATCACTCTCTGTCATGCAACTTGTAGACACACCACTACACTATCACAACGAGTCATCACATTACAAATCACCAAGTCAAGTAACAAAGACTTGGGTGGACGTATGGTTGACTGGGAGCGTTCGGAAGGCTATGGACTGGTAGGATTAGTGGGTGAGGCTACGTTGTACGAGGCGGGGGACATACTTCCTCGGTACGACCACTCTAGACATTTAGGATGTGCTACCCTCCCACCTTGGGGAGGGGTTTTGTTTGAGCGAACCTTTGTAGAGGAGGCTTTGGGTGAACACAGTCGTCACGCCTCACCGGCTAGGCGTGTTCACCCTAGATCATGGTCATTACACAAAGACCCACATGGTAAGTGTTACACAAGCTCGAGCAACTGATTTTGAATTCACTCAAGTGGTGATGATACTTCTTCTTTCCCTGCTCCTCCACAAGCTCGAGCAATTGATTTTGAATTCATGGATGTTGAAATAGAGTCGAACACATTTACTTGATTACACAATGAAATAGATCAAAATTAAGAATTATGTGCTGGATCGTGTAGAAATTCACAGTAACGAACTCCCCACTTGTTCGATAATCCAATAGCCCTTAATTTTATACGTGAAAACTTGATTTTGTTGTTAGACGGATGATTTTTTCTCTAGTTTTTATAGAGGTCCGAATTTTTGTTGATATTTTCTCTAAGATGTCAAATTACCTCTATCTCTATTGAAGTTTTCATTATAAACTTTCATTGTTAGTTTTTCACATGAAAAGCTACCAATCATTTCGGAAAGCGGTTTTTACGTCCATTTGGTATAATTCCAAATCAAATTGGGCAGAAATAGCTAAAATTAGACGTATAGAGGCAAACCTAACAACGGGTAAAAAGATTCATCATAGTATATTCCTTCTTGTTGAGTGTAGCTTTTAGCTGCTAAACATGCCTTGTATCTTTCTATAGATCCATCCTCCTTACGTTTAATTTTGAGAATCTATTTTTTCTCAATAACTTTATGCCATGTGGAAGATCTACCAAGTCCCATACATGGTTTGTTCACATTGACTCCATTTCTTCTTCCATTGCCTTTAACTAATGATCTTTTACAGCTGATAAAAGAGCCTCTTGTACAGCCCTTAGCTCATTTTCATATGTGGAGCAATCACAAAAGCTTATCCCTTGATTTCAAAATGTCGACGAGGAATACTTTTACGAGTGCTTCTCCGTAAATAATCTTCTTGCATATTTGTATCATTGGTTGAAATGTCACTCCCACTCGGATCAAGGAAATGAGACACATTCTAAATCATTTCAGATGTCTAATCTATAGTAACATTAATGTCAGGATCTTATATCCCATATAGACTGGGATATTGACTAGCTTCTCTTTTGCTAGGAAATCCATTCTCTAAAAATTTGGCATCTCTTGAATCAAATTCAGTAAAACTCTCATCGATTTATTCACCAATAAACACGTATCCTTTGAAGTGTTCATAATATATTATGAAAATGAACTTCTTACTTCTCGGTTCAAGTTTACCATACTTATGAGAGGAATTGTGAACATAAGTTGCTGACCCCCAAGGTTGCAGATTACTCAAGTCGGGTTTCCTGCTCGTCCAAAGTTCATATGGGGTGGAAGTTACTGATTTTAAAGGTGCACAGTTAAGTAAATATGTAGCAGTAAGCAACGTATCTCCCCAATATGAAATGGTACGCTTTCTTGTTACATCATAGACCTTAATATATCCAAGAGAGTTCTATTCATTCTTTCTACAACACCATTTTCTTGTGGAGTTTCAAGAATAGTTAATTGTCTAGATATACATTTTACATCACATTATTTTTTGTGTTGATCAGAAAGATATTCACGACCTCGGTCTGCTCTTAATGTTTCTATCCTTTTGTCTATATGATTCTCAACCAAATTCATAAATCGTTTAAAGTAATCTAATGTCTCAGATTCATGGGAGATTAAATATACATAATAAAAATGCTAAAATCATCAATAAAAGTGATGAAATATGAATCCCAACACCTCGTCTTCCCATTCATAGGACCACAAATGTCAGAATGAGTTAATTGCAGTGGATAATCAGCTATTCTTGCCCTTTCAAATGTTTTTCTAGCTGTTTTTTGGCAGGATAATGCTCACATATAGGCAACTCAATCTTTATTAGTGAGCCTAATAGACATTCCTTAGCAAGTCCATTCATTATGTCTTTCTCTAAATGACTTACTCTAGCATGCCATATATTAGCATCAATCACATTATTACTAGATGATGCTATAAAAGGAAAAATAATAATCACTTCTTACATTATTGTGTTCTGGGTCTTGAGTAATAAAATCATTCAAAAAAAATAGATCTAGTACTTATTATCTAAATAGAAGTTTTCACCACCTGAAAGAAAATTAATATTGAAACCTAAACCAAGAAGAATAGTTACATATATTAAGTTTCGCCTTATCTTGGGAGCATAAAGGACATCATGCAGGAGGAAAGTTTGACCATCATTTAACTCAAGCTTGCAAGGGCCAATTCCTTTAACTTCTATTCTGGAATTGTTTCCTACATAGATCCATCTTTCTCCCAATGTGACTCGATGATACTCTATAAATGCTCACTTTTCTCTAGCTACATGGTCGGTTTCTCCTCAATCTACAACCCACAGAGGATAAAATTTTGTAACACACTACTAGAAACATAACAACAGTGAGTAGTAATGTTAGAAAGTACCTTGTTTATCTTGGGTTCACGTGAAGACGTTGTGCATTCACACACAAAGTGATCCCAAAATGTCACAATTATAACATTTCATCTCACTCTTGTTCTTCCTTTTACCACCATGTTTACCTCTTAAATAATGGTTGTTCTCAGGTTTCTTGCCTTTGTACTACAGGTTTGTTCCTTTTCTTTTCTCTTTTTTATTGAAAATTTTGGAATTTTCCTTTGTTTTAAAACCTTTCTTTTGGGAATATGTTTCAACAACATAAGTTTGAGTAGAAGTTTAGCAGCTTCCAAGTGCTCAACATCTAATTCCACATGACGCGTAATATCATTAAATATTTTTATATTTCACTGTGTGTCATATGTGTTCCCAATTTTGAGGGAGAGAACGAGTGATAGCTTGAACTTGTTGTTCATCAGTTAGTACATGCCCAACACTTTTTAACTTTTTGATCGTGTTTGACATCTCTCACATATGTTCTTTCATTGTTTGATGTTGATGCTTCACATAAGTGTCAATTTGATCATGAGGTGTCTTAGTCTAGTTTTTGAAGTCAAACCAATTTCTCTTTTAGATCATCCCACATATCATTGGCAAATTCTTTTCAAACTCACACATAAGATCATCTTGTATGCAACTCAACAACGTAATGCGAGCGATGCTATTCTTGCATTTCCATAAACGATAATCCTTTTGATCTCTTAAATGTTAAGCAGAAGTACCATTTTTAGGTTTAGTCATACTATGTTCAAAGGTTTCCATAACTTCATGTGTTCCCAATTTTGGGGGAGAGAACGAATTATAGCTTGAACTTGTTGTTCATCAGTTAGTACATGCCCAACACTTTTTAACTCTCTGATCATGTTTGACATCTCTCTCAGATGTTGTTTCATTGTGTGATGTTGACGCTTCACATAAATGTCAATTTGATCATGAGGTGTCTTAGTCTAGTTGTTGAAGTCAAACCAATTTCTCTTTAGCATCCCACATATCTTTGGCAAATTCTTCTCAAACTCACACATAAGATCATCTTGTATGCAACTCAACAACGTAATGTGAGTGATGTTATTCTTGCATTTCCACAAACGATAATCCTCTTGATCTCTTATATGTTAAGGAGAAGTACCATTTTCAGGTTTAGTCATACTATGTTCAAGGGTTTCCTAACTTCTTGCTCCTCGAGATTATATTAAACATTTTGATTCCATTTCTCACATTTGTTCAGTTCAACTATTATTTATTTTGAATGCGGAAGTCATATTAACTACAACATATAAACGCAGTAGCGCATATAAATACTAGCACTTCAAAAGAAATACACATTCACATCTTATTGTTATGGCAAATTCAACTAAGTCAACGATGATGTCATATGGATTATGAGATAGAAAGTTTGTAGTGCTTACAATCATCTCCCACGCAAAAATATCATATCACCACTACTGAGTTTATATGCCTAAAATGGGAATTCTCCTATCTCATTTATCATAATTTTCACTCAGTTAATATCACAACATGAAGAGTATATACACAATTAAGAACTATAGTAAACTTATCAACTTACTTAGTTTGAAAATAATACTAAAGACAATCCAATATGTACAAAAGAAATTGGATTTTAAAAAATATAATCTTTTTAATAATGACATCACAATGTGTTCAACACTAAAACATAAGACTCCATTAAGTGAATGCCCCTTCTTTCCTATGCCAAGGCCCAGCCTTTCGCTATGAAGATTTATGAATTATGATAATGCAACGAATTGACGAATCCCAGAACGTATATTGTAATTCTCTCTTGATATGAGATCTTCTGCAATACTCTAGAATTTTTTAGAAGAATATTTTTCCATGATCTATTCTTTATTTGCATTCCACGAGTCTGGCAAAGAATTGAGAAGAATTTTACATATATCTATTTCAATTTCAATGCCACTTTTTAACATTTCATTGTACATTTTACTGAAATGTCTACATGTTCGAGTATGTTGTGATGTGTATTCATTTTGTACTCACAAAATTCATAGTATAAGGTATATGACTCTTCATAATCCAGATCTCAATCCATTTATTGTACTAACATAACAAAAATATATTAGAAAATCATATTTTTAAAAATAAACAAAATAACTGTGACATAAATCAAATAAAAAGACAAGATTTTGTTTTATCCCAAACAAACCAGCATGTAAAGAATATTCACACGCCAATCTTAGAAATTTTTAATCTCAAGGTCATCCACTATTTCATAGATTGGAAATAGTTTAAATTTTGTATTGAATATTTTTTTAACAAAACATTGTAACTTAGGTTTAACACATACTCCCATGAAATTCATATGTGAAATACTATGTAGAAAAGTAATTTCTAAATGCAACTAAAAATTGGGGGAAAACTAAACTAATCAATTACACAGATCGCATAGAAGCCAAAGCAATATATTGAATAGCTGTGTAAGAATAAACGGTTGAAAGCAAAAACCATTTTTGGGAAACCCACCGCTTGATTGTAAAATATGCCTTTTGAAAAAAATGAAAAAACTAATTGAAAAGAAATTTCGTAGAAAATCCAGTAGACAATCCAACATAGTAATCCTAATTACTCACTTTCAAATTACAGACAGTCGACTTTCATATTGGAATAGGCATCAAAATCAAAATCAAGCAAAATAGAATTTTTTTAGTGATTCAAAAAATTACTATGAAGACAAATCGTGCAAAATAATTCAATTTAAAAAGTTTTGTTAACATATTTCCAACAATCTTTTAGGCATGAAATCATCATGATCATACTCTGATACCAATATCTATATATATAGAGTCGAGTACACTTATTTGATTACGCAACAGAATGAGTCAAAATGATGAATTACGTATCGGATCGTGTAGAAAATCATATAACCGAACTCTCTTCTTGTTCTACAACCCAAAGCCTTTGATTTTATACGTGAAGACTTGATTTTGATGTTTGAAAAATAATTTTCTCTCTAGGTTTTGTAGATGTCCAATTTTTTGTTGATATTTTCTCTAAAATGTCAAGTAGCTCTTTCTCTAATGGAAGTTTTAATTATAAATTTTCATCGATAGTTTTTCTCATTTATTTTCATAATGGGTTCGGGTCGATCCATCATGAACGTCCGAATCTGAATTTTCTAACAATCGAGAATCAGACTCCTTTGCACAAGAGAGATTATAGAAAAAATAAAATAAATCCAAAACAACGTTATTTTAGAGAAGCTACAGCAAAGAGAATGAGAGAGAATAAAATAAATTCCAACATCATTTTGATCATTCCGCTTCTTCTGGCTTCCTTCTCTGCCTTCGCCTGCGTTGTTTTCAACCCTTCTTTATGAAGGAAAAACCATTGACCATCAAAAGACCGGATGTTTGTCATGTGATCTCACTCTGTCTAATTATTTAGACAGAAGTGACAGTAGAGGCGTTAGTGAAAGAAAAATAAATGTCAGGGGCACTAATATAAGATTTTAAAGGTGAGGGTGTCGTGTGGAATATGCTCAAAATGCAGGGGGTATTGTGTAATTAACTCAAAATGTAGGGGGCATTTGAATCAACGAAGCATGGAAGGGGGTATTAAATTACCAATTTCCCCATGATTTGTAACGGTACATACTCATTTACTTTGTACATACTCAGTTTAATTGGACGATCTAGATGTAACTTCTTCTTCGTTATTGCTCAACAACGAAAGAGAATCACATCCAAAAATGATTAATCAAATTTCTAACAATCATATTTTTATTATTAATGTGGAGTCGTGTCTATCATTTTCGTTCAAAACTCAATGAATATGCCATAACTACCCTAATTAGCATCAACAGATGCTCTAAGCTGAATATTAGATGTGGTGGAGAATAAAAGCCCTTGGCGTGGTGAAGACTTGAGATAACTAACTCCTAATAGATAGAAGCCAAGCCATTGAAACAGATCCTTCATAAAGTCATTAAAAAGCTCTAACCTTATTGTTCTGAACACTAGCACTGATTACTAAACCTTTCACGTGCATTCCCCTATCGTCTCGTCTGTGACTTTTCTAAGCTGACATTTTAGGTATCTGAACTATAATCGTGAGCATTGATATTCTCAATATTTTAACTTCTAAAAATTTGAATGAAAATAAGACATATGACCCCAGAGCCTAGCTTAGGTGTAAAAAGGTGAACTCACACCGCCCCTCTTTCATGTACCACTTTCCGCACTAGGAATTGTCACATGACCAATTTAATTAAACATCAAACCAATAAACCTCACCTCACGTAATTATCACTTTGATATCATGTAGAAAGTGTTAGTATAGTGAAGGAAAAGCGTGGATTTACTTTTTACCCTATGAGGTCATATGTGAGTTATATAATTCATTTTCTATTCACATGTCTCGTGTAAGTTAAAATAAAAATTATTAATACATTTTATTTAAGTTTAAAGACCTAGGGGATCATATGGTTCTTGATTTGAGAAGGAGTTTACAAAATCTGAGATGAGGCGACTTTATTGTGTAATGAATGTTCTATCACGTATGCCCATATCTCGAGCTGTGAGGGTGTTATGTCAAAATGAAGTTCAAGTTGAGTTGTGACACGTGGCACGATATGTGATATTTGACACATTCTAGAAAGTTGTCTTAGTCACATGCGCAATTATTCAGGCATGTAATATGATTAGTCTAGAATTTTGAAATCTTTTCAAGTAAGAAATAGGCTGCTGATCATGATCGAATATGGAACATATGATCCACTTTGCCTTATTTACAGCTTGATCCACTTTGTCTACTTCATTTTCCCTTCTTGGCTTTTCATTTTCTGAGCTTCTCAGAAAAATGCATTCTCTTGAGCTGCTTTTGATCTGTTTTATTCAGTGAGAAGTGTTTATCTCATTCTTGTTAACCATTTGATACTAGTTGAAAATTGGATATTAAGTACCATTTTCGTGAACCTATTTTGAATAAATGTTTAGGTGAGACTCACTATGTATTAGGGTTAAGTTTTTGGAGTCATCTATGAGTTCATAAAATTCAGACTATTAATTTATTAAAATTGGCACTGGGTGAATAAGAAATTGTCTCCTAAAGTGAACTAAATGAGAATGAAAAATAAATGAGAATTGGGGAAATTCCACATTGGAAAGGCTCTCTTTCTCACGCAAGGGTAATTATATAGAGATACTTAAATCAAGCTTGGTAACTTAATAAGCATAGAGGCTCTCTTTCTCACGCAGGGGGTGCAAATCCTAGACCGTTCTTGCATGCGGCTTGGGTGTGCCTGCACGTCTTACGGACACTAATGTCGGTCCGAAAAGCTCACCCTTATATCATCTTTTTCTCCAGTTTTATTTTTTCCTCTCTAAAGAAGCCCAAAAGTCACAAAAATATTCTGGAATGGAATACTCTGGGCCTTTAATCGTTGTACAACAACCCAAAAGCATTTTTTTTGGCATGTATCATTGGCCAAAAATTTTTTGTGAATAAACGTATTTATGTTGGTTCGAGTTTTGGTGAGATGACTAGTCAAGTCTTGGTTTAGGTTTTTGGTTCAAGTCTTAGCTCCTGAGTCGCCACTCGAGTGGTATTATTCAGATAAGTTAGTTCGACAATGTGGGGAAGTCTAGTACTCTTCATCTAACTCCAATAATTTTATCTTGAAAAGCATACGCCGGTAGCAACCTTTAATACCACAAGTCAGAGGGCGTAATTGTATTACTAAAATTGTGAAAACATAACTTGATTTGAATTTCTTCTTAATTTTATATTATTGTTATGTTCTTGTAATATATTTATTTTGATAATAATATTTACTTTGGTAATTTCATCATTCTTGTACTACTGTAATTTCATTTAATTTTTATTTTAATTTTATAATGCAATACCTTATTTTTAACAATCTTAAAATATTTATTGTTATACATGGTTATTACATTATAGGATTAATTTCTAGAAATTAATTTGTTTTTTCCAAACTAAATGTTATTTTTTAATATTCTCTAAAATTTTGAAAATAGAAGTAACTATAGAAAGAAGTTATGTCTAAGGAAATTGTAACTTAAGAGGACTTATCCCTCAAATTACTTAGGAATTGAATACTGTGAAGAAGGCTGGTTTGTTTTGAAAAATATTTGGAAAATTAGCATATTTTTGTGTTCGATAAGATAGCATAATTTTCAAAGTGTTGACACACTTCTAGTTTATCATATAAGGAAATATAGCAATTGGAACCATCAACATTGTTGATTTGAATCATGTTGCTGAAAGCCAAGGGCAAGACCCTACAGTTAGGATTCAAATGTCAAACCTTGTTGTGCTCATGTGGCACAAATGCCTATGCCTGTCTCTCATGGGGAGAAATGTGAAATATTCAATGGTTTGAATTTCAAAAGGTGGTAGCAAAAGATGTTTTTCTATCTTAACATCCTGAATCTAGCAAAATGTTTGACTGAAGAAGCTTCTAAGCTTAATGATAATGAGCAGTATTTTCTGACAATTTTTGTAGAAATTACATTATGAATAGTATTGTTGATTCTTTGAATAATGTTTATTCTGATAAGAAAATAATTAAGGAGCTATGAGAATCTTCTGAACAAAGTAGAAGACTGAGGATGCAAGTGCCAAGAAATTTATCGTGGGCTGCTTCTTGGATTTTAAGATGGTGGATTCTAAAATGGTGATCAGTCAAGTCCCATAATTTCATATTATTTTACACGAGATTCATGGTGTGGGGATGGTGCTTGGAGAATCATTTCAAGTGCTCTACATTGCTGAGAAATTTTCGATATCCCAATAACTATATTTTGTTTCTTTATTACTGATTTGTAAGTTGCGGGAAGTGTGCGGATGGATGCCCTATTGACTTATGGGCATATTATTATGGATAGTAGCCTTGCTGTAAGTAATATGACTAGTATTTTTGTTGGGATAATGGAGAGTATGTTTGATCTCCATGGATGCAATTTCAAGTACAATGGTTTCGTAAATGTAATGATATTGATCAAAGTGTGAAGGAAATTAATGGGTAGAGAGATATCTCTTTTTGATTTCCCATGGATCTGACATCCACTTTTCACTACTGTTTCAATGAAGAGAATAGTCTCTTCTGTAGTGCTGCTGCAAATATACTGTTTGGGTATTAAGAGGACGTCTTTAGCTGTTTGGCTAGAAGAAGCCTCTAAATTTCTGTTAAGACAAAAGAATTTTGTTGAGTAATGATGGCATCTGCCTCGGCCTCTCTGGCCTCGGCCACGACTCTTGTTGCTCATAAACCCTACAAAATTCATGGGTAGAGGCTTTTGATATATTCAAGATCAAAGTCAAATACTGATAAAATACTTTACCAAGAAGCAAATATCTGTTTAGAGGCAAGGTTCTGTACAACTTTTTTAAATATTTGTTTTGTTGCAGTGCAATCAACTCTTATTAGAAAATGCTGGTTTAAAAGATCATCCTGGAATTTTAAAACACATTTAACAATAGATAAACATACATGTTTAATTGTAGGATATTTTAATGTCGATCCTTTCCAAACTCCTGAGGTAAATCTTAAGAGTTCCTTCTTTTGACTATTTGGATTAAATTGTTTAAGAATTCCACCATACCTCTAGTTAGAGGCATCTGTTTCTATAAACTTTTTCCAGTTAGGATTAGGTAAAGATAAACAAAAAAACTGTTTGATTTTGGTTTTAATATGTTGTACTATAATAGTATGTTCTGGAGACCAAGGTACAGGGTTCTTGGTAAGTCTGGTATAAAGAAGCGAGGCATCGTGAGATATATGTGGATAAAAATCTCTGATGTAATTAAGACTCCTTAAAAATCTCTATAATTGAGTTTTGTCATTTATTTCATCTGAATATTTAGAGGCAAATTCTATGCTTCTGTTAATAGGAATTATAGTTCAATTAGTAATGTTATGTCCAAGGAAACGGACTTCTATTTAGAAAAGTTTCTTCTTAGAAGTAGAAAGAACTAAACCATTTCTGATAATAACATTCTTGAATATATTTAAATGTTTGATATGTTGATCAACCGAAGATGTGAAAATTAACACATCGCCAATATAACAAATGATAAATTTTGTATAACGGTTAAAAATATCATTCATAATATGTTGGAATTCAAGCGGACCCTTTTTTACACCAAATGGTAAAACATTACATTCTTAATGGCCAAATGGTACTACATTGGCAGTTTTATATCTATATTTTTCAGTAATTTGTATTTTCCAAAATCCTAATTTAAGATCAAACTTCGAAAATATTACTGAATCATGTAGTCTATCGAGAAGATCTTTTTATTCATCTAATATATTGTAAGGCATCGTTTAGAGGTTTATAATTAATTACTAATTTGGGTGCACCCCTTTCTATTTCTACATTTTTGTTAACATAAAACGTGGTACAACTCCAAAGGTAGTGACTAGGTCTAATTAAGTTTTTCTGTAAAAGGGATTTGATTTCTGTTTTGCACATTTCTAAGTATTCCTTCTTCACTTGACTAGGTTTAGATTTACTCAGAATATTTCTTTCATCAAAATCCTGAATATAAGGAAAAGAAATAGTATGTTTCTTCCTATCTCAACAATCATTAGGAATATCACTACAAATTTTTGTTTCGAAGTCCTCTAAGATAGTTTTAATCTTATTCTGTATAGAAGGTTGCTAATTTATCTGTTCAATAGTAAAAAATTGAATTTCTTTTTTAATAAAATTTATCTATTTTTCTTTATTCTAGACAAGATCTTTAATCTGATCAAGCTTTTTCGTATAAGGTGTTGCTATAAATTCAAAGATTATGCCTTTGTTATTAATATTAGTATGGATCCCTAAAGTATCAATTCCAGTTATAGGCATTAATAAGCAAAGAAATGGAGTGTCTAAGATAATGTTTTGTGTCATGTTCTTAATTAAAATAAATGCAGTTGGTAGGCATACACCTTGGAAACACATAAGCACTTCAGAAAGTATAAACTTTATACGCATAGAGTTACCACTAGCACTGGTTTAAGATTGGGAGGTTTTCTGGAAGTATTTGATAGGAATCAAACCTTCCTGAATATAATTCATGTTAGTGCCACTATCAACTAGGGCAATGGCATCTTTAATTATAAAATCAAGTCTTATAATAAAAGTGATCCTCGCATACCATTTCTAAAAAGTAACGTTATTCATTAAAAAAATATTGGTTATCTTTAGGTTGGGAATAAGAAGATTCAGGTTTTTCAGCAGGAGTTTTACCTTTAGAAGATAATTGTTGTTTAGGACAATTAAGATCTTGAAAAATAGTTTGATTAGTAGATTGTAACTGCTTTATTTTGGTTTTTAAAATATTAACTTCCATTTTTAAATCTGGGATAGTAACTGGTTTTTCAAGAGGAGGGGTATTCTGTATACGCCTAATAACTTCACGCATAATATACTTTTCAGTAGGAGGAAGAACATCTGCAGTAGTATAATTCTTCTACCAAATTTTTAAGAATTTCAATTTAAGCTCGGGTCAGTTATCTGGTCACCTAAATCAATCATAGATTTTTAGGTATCTGTTAAAACATTAAGATTGGGTTGACTATGATCAAGACCATTCATTTCAACAATAGCTTTCCAGTAATTATCTTTTGTTATCATATTACAGGTCTTGTCACTACAACAAGGTTCAGGAGAGTCAGAAGAGGATTCAAAATCACAAGAATAAATTTCAGCTAATTCATTGTCTGAGCTAGATTCAGAATTATTATCATGATTAGAAAGACAATTTAAAATATGCTATTGAGTTTCTTCATCAAGAGAAAGTTCACTTAATTTCTGCTTAAGTTTTGATTTACACTTATTAGCGTAATGTCCTGTTGTTCCATATTTGTAACATTTTATTTGGGATTTATCTTTTTAGGATAAGATGTTCTTTTACTGATTTTCCTTCTTAGTCTATCTTGATAATTAGCAGGAGGTATTTTTTGGGAAGAGTATTTTTTATAAGATTTTAGTTTCGTATAAAGCTTATGGATTCTGGAAGTAGAAGGTGCTAGATTTTTTTGTCATAAGCAAATTGATCACAGTATTCTCTCCTTATTCTTTTCTGTTGGTGAGATTCTAGTGTTTCACCATCTGTTGGAACTTCATGTTATTGCATAAGGATAAACCTTCTTCAATCACCATACCAATAAGATGACAATAAGAATATTGTTCATAAGGGATATCCATCTGATCATGTCTATCTCTTAATCTCTTTCTAACTTTTTCGGCAAAAAAATAGGGAGTCCATCAATGAACTTTACTTTTCAACGTTCACTGTTAGCGTCTGATCGTTGCATGACTTTCATCAGGAAAACATCTTTATACCACATAAAATGGGTTAAAGATGGACATCTAAGGTTCTGTAAGAGTTCTCTATGTCTATCAGTATTGATAATTCTTGGTCCTACAAAATGATGTAGAATGGCTTGAGCTAAGGTATAGCAAGCATATTCGGTTTTGGTTTCATTTCTAGTAAGACGATCAACATTAATCTTGAAGGAATATAAAATTTCAATTCTTTGGGTTTCAGTGAGGCAGTTATCCCACCATCCTTTAAGAATTCATGTAAAACCATCAACCAAAAATCTACAGATATGATTGTGAGCATACATTATCATGTGATGTATGGTTTCAAATATTTGATATTCTGTTCTTCCATCTATGTTCCATTCATAGATGGTTTTTCCATGGTAAGATTTTTTAGTATGAAGAAAATCTTCTTCATACAAAATATCATGGGGCGTAGGTCTAGGATAATAATACCTACTAAGTTTTGTTAATGCCATACAGGTAATAGACTTTCTGGAATAATAAAGTTTATTGATAGTATCATCAAAGTCTTTCTGGAATAACAAGTTTATTGATAGTATCATCTAAGTTTTTCTGGATATCAAAAATTTTAGAAAGAGTATAATCTTCCTGGTCAGCAGGTAAAGATGGATCTTCTTGATTCATCATATATTATTTGTCCTGATGTCTCTGGCTCAGTAATTTTTAAATCTCTCACTTTATCAATAAGAGTTGTCATAAACTCATCATCTTTTTTACTGGATTTTATCTTGAAGTTATTGACTTCAAGAGGTAGTTTTATGGTAACGGGTTGGAGATCAAGTGTAAGGTTTATATGTAACCTGACATTGATCATGTATATTTTCACTGGTCTTCTTCTATTCTGGTTAACTGATTTCTTACAGTCTGGAGGAAAAGATTATTATAATTGTTCTGCTTGGTTAAAGGTAAAATATCTTTCACTTTTACTAGTTCCTGTTAAATGGGTTTTTCTGGTATTTCAACATAAGGGTTGATAGCTAACATTTTGATATTCTCGTTACTAGGAGCGATCTCTATAGATAAAGGTGGAGGATGTATGAATTGAAAAGTCCTACCACTAGTGGTTGTCCAACTTCTTTGGATTCATGTTAACACGTTTAATTGTTCTTCATTATGCAACTGTAATTGGGGAGAAAAGTTACAATACCATTCAAGAAAGAATTTAATATATTGATTTTTATTTAAATGATAATAGTACTGGGTTTTTAGGGTTTCAAGCTCCTTAGGAGTATGAGATTTAAAATACCATCACCTAAATTCCTGGTATTTATCTTGCATAAAATCCTAGTTAAGCTGCTTACGCAAATCACTATAAGGTGTAAAATCCATTAGAGATTAAATTGCATATCACTGGCAGTTGTACTATTTGGCATTCTGGTATTAGGTGTATTTATCTCATAAACACCATGAGATATTTGGTTTTCTTATATATGTATACTTTTTATATGGTATTCAGGGGTACTGTTTTAGTAGATTCATTGGAAGATCTATCTTGATAAATTGATTCTATGGGTTTGGATGTAGAATGTCGAGAGGATTCTGGAAAATCTACATTATAAGGGGGAATACTTCTGTAACTAATACTAGAAAAGGTTCTAGTTAAGGGTTTCTGAAATCTGAGGTGTATGTTATCTCCTAGAGTTTGGATAACATCTTCTATGGATTGCTTAATGATAGGTCTTATGGGTACATCATTAGAGATTTTCCATTTCTCTGGAAAAGTA
This sequence comes from Datisca glomerata, assembly GCA_003255025.1. Classification (NCBI taxonomy): domain Eukaryota; kingdom Viridiplantae; phylum Streptophyta; class Magnoliopsida; order Cucurbitales; family Datiscaceae; genus Datisca; species Datisca glomerata. Next base: position 1,433,397 of record QANY01001753.1, read on the forward strand.
ATTTCTTCCCAAGGTATCATCCTAGGGATAGCTACTTGGCTACCAAAAAGGTTAGTATCAATAAGGAATGTGTATCCTTGTTCACTTTATTTTCTGGTGTAAGGATTTAAGGTTGATAGAAACTTAAGATGAATTCTGAATAATATGGCAAAAGGAGAAGATCCTAGTAAACACTCATACCATGAGATATAACTCTAAGTTCTAAGACCTTAGATAAATTACTGTCACAGAGAGCAACACGCAGATTGGGATATATATTAAAATATACTGGTCCATGCGAAAGGTCGATTTTAATGGCTCACATAAGAGATGCTTTCCAGTTGAGGCATCTACCATCTCTAAGAGTGCAATTTATACTAGTGTTTTGACTAAGTAAGGTCAAAGGTTTAAATGTTATCGGTACAAGTCTTATATGCAGATATTTATATTTTTGCATAAAATAATACAGATCTTGAATATGTAACAAATAGATAATATCATCATTATTCTATAAACAACCAATCACCAGTGAGGGTAGAAGATAATTTTTTGAGCCCGACCAACTGGACCAAACCTGCTAACACGAATCATCCAAATCCAGACTGCAATTCATGGGATAATGATCCAAATGTCCTTTGCTTCAACTGTCAATCATGCAAGGCTAGATTACTGGATAATCTAAAGACTGATTGGAAGAAGGTGGCTATTGTCAATGTCGTCTTCCTTGTCTTCCTCGCCATCATATACTCAGTAGGCTACCGTGCCTTCCGGAACAACAGGGAAGATAATGCTTATCATCCTACGTGGAAATGAGGAGGTATTTCTTGTAGATTGGTTATTAGGGAGCTTCCTGTTACATATACTGGTATTAGCTAGCCTTGTGACTTTGTCTATATACCATGTTGCTTCTTGTAAAGCCTTTTATTATTGTGCTTGAGTTTATCAGATTTTCTATTATGTATCTTTTGTGCTTCATTATGACAGTCATTTAGAGGTTTATAGTTAATTACTAATCTGAGTGCACCTCTTTCTATTTCTGCATTTTTGTTAACATAAAATATTGTACAACTCCAAGGGGAGGGACTAGGTCTAATTAAGTTTTTCTGTAAAAGGGATTTGATTTCTGTTTTACACATTTCTAAGTATTCCTTATTCATCTGACTATATCTAGATTTAGTGAGAATATTTCTTTCATCAAAATTCTGAGTATAAGGAAGAGAAATAATATGTTTCTTCATATCCCAAAAACCATTAGGAATATCACTACAAATTTTTGTTTGGAAGCTATGTAAGAAATTTTAATCTTATTTTGTATAGAAGGTTATTTTTGTTTGGAAGCTATGTAAGAAATTTTAATCTTATTATGTATAGAAGGTTACTGAATTCTCTGTTCAATAGTAAGAAATTGAATTTCTTTTCTAATAAAATTTATCTATTTTTTTATTCTAGACAAGATCTTTAATCTGATCAAGCACTTTCTTATAAGGTGTTGTTATAAATTTAAAGATTATGTCTTTGTTATTAATATTAGTAGGGATCCCTGATAAGCAAAGATAAAGATTGCCTAAGATAATGCTTTGTGTCATGTTCTTAATTAAAACAAATGCAGTTGGTAGGCATACACTTTGGTTACAGATAAGCACTTCAGGAAGTTAAAACTTTATATGCATAGAGTTGACACTAACGCTGGTTAAAGATTGGGTGGTTTTCTTACGGTATTTGATAGGAATCAAACCTTCCTGAATACAGTTCATGTCAGCGCCACTATCAACTAGGGCAATGGCATCTTTAATTATAAAATCAGGTTTTATAATAAAAGTGATTCTGTGTTATACTATTTCTGAAAAGTAACATTATTCATTAAAAATAAGTAATGGTTATCTTCAAGTTGAGCAGAAGAAGATTCAGGTTTTTCACCAGGAGTTTTACCTTTAGAAGATAATTGTTGTTTAATGTTATTAAGATCTTGAAAAACAATTTGATTAGCAGATTGTAACTGCTTTATTTCAGTTTTTAAAATATTAATTTTAAAATTTAATGGTTATCTTCAAGTTGGGCAGAAGAAGATTCAGGTTTTTCACCAGGAGTTTTACCTTTAGAAGATAATTGTTGTTTAATGTTATTAAGATCTTGAAAAATAATTTGATTAGCAGATTGTAACTGCTTTATTTCAGTTTTTAAAATATTAACTTTCATTTTAAAATTTGGGGTAGTAACTGGTTTTTCAAAAGAGGGGGTGTTATGTATACGCCTTATGACTTCACGCATGGTATAACCTTTGGTAGGAGAAAGAACATCTACAGTAGTATAATTCTCATAGCAAATTTCTAAAAATTTTAATTTAAGCTCGCGGTCAGTTATCTGGTAAGCTAAATCAATCTTAGACTTTTTAGTATCTGTCAAAACATTAAGACTGAGTTAGTTAAGGTCAAGATCATTCATTTCAACAATAATTTTCCAGTAATCAGCTTATGTTAACATATTACAGGTCTTATTAGTACAACAAGGTTCAGGAAAGTCAGAAGAAGATTCAGAATTCGAAAAATAAATTTCAGCTAATTCCTTGTTGAGCTAGATTCAGAAGTATTATCATTATTAAAAAGACAATTTAAAATTGGTTGTTGAGTTTCTTCATCATGAGAAAGTTCCCTTAATTTCTGCTTAAGTTTTTATTCACTTATTAGCGTATTGTCCTGTTGAGAAAGTTCCCTTAATTTCTGCTTAAGTTTTTATTTACACTTGTTAACGTACTGTCCTGTTGTTCCACATTTGTGACATTTTATTTGGGATTTATCTTTTTAAGGATAAGATGTTATTTTACTGGTTTTCTTGTTTGGTTTATCTTGATAATTAGCGGGAGATATTTTTCTGGAAGAGTATTTTTTATATGATTTTAATTTCTTATCAGGGTTGGGTTCTGGAAGTATAAGGATACTAGATTTTTGTGTCATAAGCAAACTGATCACAAAACTCTCCTAATTCTTTTCTGTTGGTGAGATTTTGGTGTTTCATCATTTGTTGTAACTTCATGTCATTGCATAAGACTGGAGAATTCTGTTGAGTAATTATGGCCTCTGCCTCGGCCTCTCGGGACTCGACCACAGCTCATGTTGCTCATAAACCCTACAAATATTCACAGGTTAGGAAGTCTGGTAGAGAATTGTTCACATTTGATATCTTCAATATCAAAGTCAAATACTGATAAAACACTTTGCCAAGAAGCAAATAACTGTTTAAAGGCGAGGTTTTGTACATCTTTTTTAAATATTTGTTTTGCTGCAGAGCAATAAACTCTTATTAGAAAATCATGGTTTGATCATCTTGGAATTTTAAAAAACATTTAACAAGAGATAAACATTCATGTTTAATTGTATGATATTTTAATGCTGGTCTTTTCCAAACTCCTGAGGTAAATCTTTAGAGTTTCTCCTTTGATAATCTTTTTCTAGTTAGGGTACAGATAAACCAAATAACTGTTTGATTTTGGTTCTAACACGTTATACTACAAAAGTATGTTCAAGAGACCAAGGTACATGGTTCTTGATAAGTCCGGTATAAAGAAGCGAGGTATCGTGAGATAAATGCGGATAAAAATCTCTAATGTAATTAACACTCCCTAAAAATCTCTGTATTTGAGTTTTGTCCTTTATTTCATCATAAAATTTAGAGGCAAATAATATACTTCTGTTAATAGGAATTATGGTTCCATTAGTAATATTATGTCCAAGGAAACAGACTTTTGTTTGGAAAAGTTTCATGTTAGAAGCAGATAGAACTAAACCATTTCTAACAATAACATTTTTGAATATATTTAAATGTTTAATATACTGATCAAGAGAATATGAGAAAATTAACACATCATCAATATAATAAATGATAAATTCTTTATAAGCGTTAAAAATATCATTCATAATATGCTGGAATTCAGACAAACAATTTTTTTACACCAAATCCTCAATCATTACATTCGTAATGGCCAAAATGTACTGTAAATGTAGTTTTATATCTATCTTTTTCAGTAATTTGTATTTGGCAAAATCCTGATTAATGATCAAACTTCAAAAATATTGTTGAATCATGTAGTCTATCAAGAGGATCTTTTTTATTTAATATTGGATGGCTAATCCATTGTGAGTCATCATTTAGAGGTTTATAGTTACTTATATGGGTGCACCTCTTTCTATTTCTGCATTTTTGTTAACATAAAATGTCATACAACTCTAAGGGGAGTGACTATATCTAATTAAGATTTTCTGTAAAAGGGATTTGATTTCTGTTTTACACATTTCTAAGTATTAATTCTTCATCTGACTAGTTCTAGATTTAGTTAAAATATTTCTTTCATCAAAATCCTGGTTATAAGGAAGAGATGTAATATGTTTCTTACTATCCCAAAAAGTATTAGGAATATCACTACAAATTTTGTTTGAAAGTCCTGTAAGATAGTTTTAATCTTATTATGTATAGAAGAATGCTGAATTCTCTGATCAATAGTAAGAAATTGAATTTCTTTTTGAATAAAATTTATCTATTTTTCTTTATTCTGGACAAGATCTTTAATCTGATCAAGCTATTTAGTATAAGATGCTATTATAAATTCAAAGATTATGTATTTGATTGTATCTTTGTTATTAATATTAGTGTGTATCCCTAAAGTATCAATTCCAATTGTAGGCATTAATAAGCAAAGAAAAGGAGTGCCTAAGATAATACTTTATGTCATGTTCTTAATTAAAACAAATGCAGCTGGTAAGCATACACCTTGGTTATAGATAAGCACTTCAGGAAGTTTAAACTCCATATGCATAGAGTTACCACTACCACTGGTTAAAGATTGGGTGATTTTCTGAAAGTATTTGATAGGGAATCAAACCTTCCTGAATACAGTTCATTTCAGCGCCACTATCAACTAAGGCAATGGCATCTTTAATTCTAAAATAAGGTTTTATAATAAAAGTGATGCTAGTATACCATTTCTGAAAAGTAACATTATTCATTAAAAATAAATATCGATTATCTTCAGGTTGGGAAGATGAAGATTCAGGTTTTTCACCAAAAATTTTACCTTTAGAAGATAATTGTTGTTTAATATTATTAAGATCTTGAAAAATAATTTGATTAGCAGATTGTAACTGCTTTACAAGAATTTTAATTTAGGCTCGGGGTCAGTTATCTGTTCACCTAAATTAATCATAGATTTTTTTGTATCTGTTAAAACATTAAGACTGGGTTGGTTAAGGTCAAGACAATTCATTTCGACAATAACTTTCCAAAACTTAGCTTCTGTTATCATATTACAGGTCTTGTTAGTACAACAAGGCTCAGGAGAGTCAGAAGAGGATTCATAATTAGAAGAATAAATTTTAGCTAATTTATTGTCTGAGCTAGTTTCAAAAGTATTGTCATTACTAGAAAGACAATTTAAAACTTGTTGAGTTTCTTGATCAAAAGAAAGTTTGCTTAATTTCTACTTAAGTTTTGATTTACACTTATTAGTGTAATGTCATGTTCCACATTTGTAACATTTTATTTGGGATTTATCTTCTTTTAGGATAAGATGTTCTTTTACTGATTTTTCTTCTGGGTCTATCTTGATAAATAGCAGGAGGTATTTTTCTCGAATAGTATTTTTTATAAGACTTTAATTTCTTATAATGCTTATGGGTTCTAGAAGTAAAAGGATACTAGATTTTTGTGTCATAAGCAAATTAAATACAAAATTCTCCTAATTCTTTTCTGTTAGTGAGATTCTGGTGTTTCATCATAAGTTGTAACTTCATGTCATTGCATAAAGATAAACCTTCTTCAATGGCAATACCAATGAGATGACCATAAGAATACTATTCGTAAAGGATATACATATGATCATGTCTATCTCTTAATCTCTTTCTAACTTTTTCGACAAAAAGGCTAAGGAGTCCATCAATGAACTTTGCCTTCCAAAGTTCACTGTTAACGTCAGATCGTTGCATGATTTTCATCAGGAAAATATCTTTATACCACCTAAAATGGGTTAAAGATGGACATCTAAAATTCTGTAAGAGTTCTCTATGTCTATCAGTATTGTTAATTCGTGGTCCTACAAAATGATGTGAGATGGCTTGAGCTAAGGTATAGCAAGCATCTTAAGTTTTGGTTTCTGTTCTAGTAAGAGGATCAACATTAATCAGAAAGGAATTTAAAATTTCAGTTCTCTGGGTTTCAGTAAGACAGTTATCCAACCATACTTTAAGCATTCATGTAAAACCATTAACCAAAAATCTACAGATTTGATGGTCAGTGTTATCATTTTGTTTACAAACAGATGCATACATCATCATATGATGTATGGTTTCAAATATTTGATATTCTGTTCTTCCATATATGTTCCATTTATAGATGATTTTTTCATGGTAAGATTTTTTAATATGAAGGAAATCTTCTTCATACAAAATATCATAGGGCGTAGATCTAGGATAATAATACCTACTACCCATTTTAATGCCATACAGATAGTAGGTTTTCTAGAATAACAAAGTTTATTGATAGTATCATCAAAGTTTTTTTGGATATCTAAGATTTGGGAAGAAAGTAATCTTCCTGGTTAGCAGGTAAACATGAATCTTCCTGATTCATTATATTTATTTGTCCTGATGTCTCTGGCTCAGTAATTTTTAAATCTCTGATTTTATCAATAGAGTTGTCATTAATGTCATCATCTTTTTTACTGGATTTTAACTTGACGTTACTGACTTCAAGAGGTGATTTTATGATAACGGTTGGAGATCAAGTGTTTTAGGTTTAGATGTAACCTGACATTGATCATGTATATTTTCAATCTGGTCTTCTATTCTGGTTAACTAATTTCTTACAATCTCGAGGAAAAGATTAGTACAATTATTCTGCTTTGTTAAAGGTAAAATATCTTTAACTTTTGTGGATTCCTATTGAATGGATTTTTCTGGTATTTCAATATAAGGGTTGATAGCTAACAGTTTGAAACTCTCATTACTAGCAGTGAGCTCTATACATAAAGGTGGCAGATGTATGGATTGAAAAGTCCTACCACTCGTGGTTGTCCAACATCTTTGGATTCTTGTTAACACGTTTAATTGTTCTTCATTATGCAACTGTAATTGGGAAGCAAAGTTGCAATACCATTCAGGAAAGGAATTAATATACTGAATTTTATTTAAATGATAATGATACTAGGTTTTTAGGGTTTAATGCTCCTTAGGAGTATGAGATTTAAAATACCATCTCCTAAATTTCTGGTTTTTATCTTGTATAAAATCCTGGTTACGTTGCTTACGCAAATCACTATAAGGTGTAAAATCCATTAGAGATTAAATTGCATATCAATGATAGTTGGGCTATTTGGCCTTCTGGTATTAAAAGTATTTATCTCATAAACACCATGAGATATTTGATTTTCTTATATATGTATATCTTTAATATGGTCTTCAGGAGTACTTTTTTTAATAGATTCGTTGGAAGATCTATCTTGATAAACTAATTCTATAGGTTCGGATGTAGATTGTGTAGAGGATTCTTAAAAAGGGAAGTGGAAGAAGAACTATGCAAAATATTCAAACATATTAGTAGAGAGAGTACATAATTTAGAAAGATGGAGAGTGAGTATGCTAATGCCTGATGAAACTCAGATCTGCCTTCAACAAAGGGTGAGACTTCCCTCTTATAATACAAAAAATGACAGATAATTTTGCGTGTCCTAGACAGGTGGGATCATTCGTCATTATCTTCTTCTGACTTCTGGTAGTGGAAATCTACTTTATTAAAGGTAGATTTGTCCTTTAATGCTTTCACTGTTGATCGTGAGAATATACTTTGTGAGAAGTAGTCTTGTCCTATATTGGTAGCGGGCATCTACTTTATTTAAAGTAGATTTATCTGCTTGTGCCGATTTGACTTTTCTCTATTGAAGATAGTGGAAGTCTTATGTCATGATACTTTTTCTGTTATTTTTTCTGATATCATTGTTTGTAATCTGATATCATTGTTTGTAACTTTTTTTCATTGATATCCCCAAACGAGAATCCAAGTGAGAAGCTCGTTTGTCTGATAATCCAATTAGGGAGAAATATGGATAAATGGACTAGATACGAATAGTAAAATTAGGTAAATGAATTTAATTCCAATAACTATTTTTACGAGATTGCTGGTGTAGTATAATATGACTGATAAACTATTTCGCCAGTTGTTCTTGTAAAAAATATATCATTTTGTTGTAATGAAGAGAATTGTTTCTTCTTTGATTTTGTTCAGATAGCATAAGGTCATCTTTAACAATTGTGTTAAAAGAAACCTTTGATTTACTGGTTTTGTAGTTCTGTTAAAAGAAAGACATTTCTAGCAAGTTTTGCTAGAAGAAGCCTTTATTTTACTGTTTAAGTAATGCTAGCAAGTTTTGCTAGAAGAAGCCTTTATTTTACTGTTTAAGTAATACTGTAAAAATTTCCTTTGGCTTGGCCTCTGTTAAAATTTCTTTTGGCTTGGCCTCTTTGGCCATGATTTATGTTATTGGCTTGGCCTCTGTGGCCTTGCTTTTTGTTATTCAAGCAAGTATTCACAGATTAGAAATTTTGGTCTCCTTTGATATTTCTGATATCAAAGGCAAATACTGATAAAACACATTGCCATGAAGCAAGTATCAGTTTCAGTTTCGACGCAAGCTTTTGAACAACTTACTTGAATATTTGTTTAGCAAAAGAGTAGGCAACTCTAATTAAGAAATACTGGTTAATAAGAAACATGGCCAAAAGTATTGTAAAGGATATTTAATCCATATTAATCTTATTTTTCAAAGAAGATTGTTGAATGTTATGTTCAGTTGTAGGAAATTGAATACAATTTATCTGTTGTTCTTCATGCTGGACAATATCTTTAATCTGATCTAACTCTTTAGTATACAGTTTAGAAATAAACTCAAATACTATGTGTCTGTTATTAATATTAGAATGGATACATGAGGTATCAATTGCAGTAATAGGCATTATGAAACGTAAAAATGGTGTGCCTAAAATAATGTACAGATTCATGTTTTGAAGTAAAAGAAATGCAGTAGGTAGGAAAATATTCTGACTACAGATATAAACTTCTGGTAATTTAAATTCTATGCGCATAATATTTCCATTGGCGCTAGTTAGAGATTGGGTAGTTTTCTGAAAATATTAGGTAGGAATCAATCCTTCTCGAATATTGTTCATATCAGTGCCACTGTCAACAAGGACGATGGCATCTTTGATAATAAAATCAGTTTTGATTTTGAAAACAATTCTAATGTACAATTTCTGGAAAGTAACTTTATTTATTAAACATAAATTTTGATTTTCTCAAGTTGGGTAGAACATTCAGGTGTTTCTACAAGTCTTTTACTTTTAGAAGATGATTACTGTTTCATATTTCTTAAGTCTTGAAATATAATGTGGTTAGCAGTTTGTAATTGTTTTATATCTGTTTGATAAGTAGTTTGTAACTGTCTTAATTCAGTTGTTAAAAGATTTACTTTCATTTGTAAATCTTGAATGGTAACTGGTTTTTCGATAGTATGCGTATTCTGTAATCTTCTAATAACTTCTCTCATAGTATAACTTTTCTTATCTTATTTAGGTGGATATTTTTTTATAGGAGGAAAATTTGCCAATTACAAGTCATTAAAAAAGGATTTCCTGCTTGGACGAGAAGATTAATCAAGATATAAATTCTTTTTTGACGTACGATACAATTCAAATTATGATAGAAATGAAAAAAAAATTATTATAGAATATATCTATAATATATCCCCGGTCTTGGAAAGACATCTTCTGAAGTATGACTCTTATAACAGTTTTCCAAAAATTTTAATTTTATTTCTGGATTAGTTATCTTGTTAGCAAGGTCAAGTATAGCTTGTTGGGTATCTATTAATACATTGATACTGGGTTGAACAATATCAAGGTCATTCATCTTGACAATGGTTTTCCAATAATTAGCTTCTGAAGTCATATTACACTTTTTAGAAGTACAACAAGATTCTGGATTGTCAAAAGATAAATCAAATTCAGAAGTATTAATATCAGCTAAAGCATCATTATCTGAACTAGTTTCAGATGTATTATCTGTGGAAAGACAATAAAACTTGTTGTTGAATCTCTTTATCAAGAGATGATTTATTAAGGATTTATTAAGTTTCTGTTTAAATTTTACTTTACTAGCATAATGTCTTTTTAGACCACATTTATAACATGTGATTTGGGATCTATCTTTAAATTTTACTTTACTAGCATAATGTCTTGTTAGACCACATTTATAACATGTGATTTGGGATCTATCTTTTGGAGGATAGGGTTTTTGTTTTCTGAATATGTGGTAAGACTTATAAGTGTTTTGATTCTTGGAAGTACAAGGATACTGGATGTTAGTATCATAAGCAAATTGTTTACAAAATTCACCTTATTCTGTTCTGTTGGTTAAGTTTTGATGTCTTATTAACTGTTGAAATTTCATGTCATTGCATAAGGAAAGACCTTCTTCAATGACAACGGTAATAAGATGACCATAAGAGTACTGGTTGTAGGGGATATTTAGTTGGTTATTCCCATCCCTAAGCTTCTTACGAACTTTTTCAGCAAAAAAATTGGGAAGACCATCTATAAACTTAGTCTTCCAATGATCACTGTTAACGTCAGATCTCTGCATGACTTTCATCAGAAAATATCTTTATACCACCTAAAGTGGGTTAAAGATAGGCATCTAAGATTTTGTAGAAGTTCTATGTCTATCTGTATTTATAATTCTCGGTCCTACAAAGTGATGTAAAATGGTCTGGGCTAAAGTATAGCAAGCGTCTTCAGTTTTGGTTTCTGTTCTAGTGAGGGGATCAATATTAATCTTAAAAGAATTTAAGATTTCATTTCTCTCAATTTCAATGAGACCGTTGTCCCACCATCCTTTAAGGATTCCTGCAAAACCATTAACCAAAAATCTACATATTTGATGATCAGTGTTATCATTTTGTTTACAAACAGACACATACATTATCATGTGATGTATGGTTTCAAATATTTGATATTCTATTCTACCATCTATGTTCCATTCGTAGATGGTTTTACCGTGATAAGATTTCTGGGTATAAAGGAAATCTTCTTCATTCAGTATATCCTGTGGAGTAGGTTTAAGGTAATAATACCTACAAGGTCCTGTTAATGCCATACGGGTAGTAGGCTTTCTAAAATAAGAAAGTTTATTGATAGTATCATCAAAGGTTTTCTGGATTTCCAAAATTTGGGAAAAGGTGCAATTATCCTGTTTATTTTTAATTATAGAGGGAGGTTTATTCGGCATGTTAATCTTTTCGGGAGGATGAGATTTCCAATTTCTGGTTTGTTCATCTAATGTAATGTATGATGATTCTTGTTGATTCATTATATTTATTTGTCATGATGATTCTGGTTGGGTTGTATTGAAATCTTTATTTCCTAGATAAAAGAATTCATATATGTTCTGAGTAAAGATGGGTTCTGTTGATTTATTATGTCAAGATGTTTTGAAGAGTCAGGAGGTTTAGATTTTAAGTCTATTAATTTAGGATCTAAAAATATAATGGATGCAGTTTCCTTTTTACTAGACTGGATTTTGAAATTAGAGATTTCAAGAGTGGGCTCTATATCTATAGTTTTAGGATTAAAATGATCTTGGATATCATCAATTTGGTCCTATATATTGTTCAAATGGACTTCTTCCTGATTGGATTGGTCAGGTGTCTCAACATAGTCAGGTTGACTAGGTTGTTCAACTATTTCAACTAGTTATGGTGCACTAGGTTGGAGATTAATAGTCAGAGGTTGATCCTCACACTTATCCTGCTTGTTATCAATTTGATCTTGATCCTTAAATCTGGTTAACTTATTTCCTGGTTAAAGATCTAGGGTTTTAAGTTGACCTATGACAGGTTTAATTTGATCTTCGTTATGGATTAACTGTTGACCTTCAGTTTGAGGGAAATGATCAAGATAATTATTTTGTTTTGATAAAGGTAAGATATTATTATCTTTTACAGGTTCATGTTGAATGATTTTTTCTGGTATTTTAACATAAGGATGGATGACTAACGGTTTAGGATTACTATTGTTTCTGGAGGAAACTTTAAGGATAAAGATGGAGGATGTATAACTTGTATAGTCTTACTACTAGCAATTATCCAACTTCTTTAGATTCCTGATAAAATATGTAATTGATTTTAATCATGTATGTACAGATTGGATACGAACTCACAATACCATTCTGGAAAGGATTCTATGGAATTCACCAAAATAGCAATACACGTTTGGGATTAACATATCATCGTTATGTATTATTGATATATGAACATGACATTTTATTGAACAAAAAAATCCATGGAAAAAAAAACAGTCTAGAACTATTCAGTAAAACATGCAAGCTTAGACTAACTATGGTGATGGACTAAAAAAATAATTTAGTCCATCACGATAGTACTATTTTAGTACGGGCTTGTTTGGTAGCACGTATTGTACAGTACCAAAAGCAGGACAATATTATTTTAGTATTGTCCGATGTTTGGAAAAAATATAGAACTCGCACTAGCTAATACGATGGGACTCTTTAGTCTCACCTACATGAGATAATTTAGTCCCCTCCTTTTAGAGAGAACTGCACCGGACTAAGAAAAATAAAACTGTTTTTTAATTTATCTTAAAGTGATTTTTTTATTAAAATGATTTTTTTATTTTAATGATTTTTTTTAATTCATATCTTACAAGAACTTCACTCACTAACAAAAATAATTTCCGAATTTTAGAAAGATGCAAAATTAGTTGTTTATGACTTAATTTTACCAATTTTCAAAGTCATTTACTATCTTTTTCTTCTTTTTCTCGAATTTTTAGAGTCTCTCAATCATATGAGTGGTTCAGTAATTATTTATATATTTTCAATGACTTATTTTATGTATTAAAAATTCAATGAATTTTTTTTAATTTCAATGTTTACAACTATAAATTATCACTATCTTAAAATTTACAAGTATATTTGAATTTACATTTTCAGTCAAAAAATAGGGAATTTACGATGATAGCATGAATTAGATAATTTATTTTATAGTTGAAAATGTAAAATAACATGTTAATGAATTTCATATAAACTTTCACGGATCAGATCATGACAAACAGTTTTACAGTCTAGTATTATAACGTACCAAATATTGTATAAATGTTACAGTTTTTTAACTAATACAACACCAAACACTGGACAGTATTATTTAATCCAGTACAATACATTACAGTCTGACAGATTTAGTACAGTACTATTCTGACTGTCAAACGAGCCCTTAGAGGTTAGGGAAAGGGATTCTTTTATATGTTTCAATATGAAGGATGCAAAAGAGATTCTTTTATATGTTTCAAAAGAGAATCTTTTATGGATTAAAATATGAAAATGTTATAGATGTGACTTTGTTTAAGGGGTAGATAATCTAACTAATATATTATTTGTTCTTTCAATTTTAAGAAATTTTATATTTATATTAAATAGCGAAGGAACTAAAAAAAGATATTTTTAATTATACTAAACAGTAGTAATATCTTTTTTAAAGATACTAAACAGTACTAAGACCCCAACTTTAAAAGTCTTTGACAAATTATACTTTGAGGAGTGATAAGAATTATCTTCACAAATAATATGTAAGCCAAATAAATTAAAGACTTGGACCATTAGTTGTTACCTTCTCCATCTACGTGGATGCTTCCACCTTCAAGAACCACGGAGTGTGGAAACCTATGAATCCTCTCGATGTCCAAAATATGTCAAAAATAATATATGAGAATCACCTATCATCATATAAGAACTAAACAGAAAGCAAAATGCTACATAGAGACCTAGCAGAAATATGGATAATTGAACTTTACGCTAAAACAGCTAACCTTGCGTGAGACCTGAAGATCAAGTCTCCAACCTTGGTAGCAACCTTCACCAACACCTGCAATGCTCAATCGAATTTTTGGTTCAAAAAATACACCTCATAACACTATTAGAATTTTCTCAATAAAAATGTGAAAAGCTTGAAGTAAAAGAAATCCCCATTATTACAGAAACACATAAATTTTGTTAAGAAATCCCCAATATTAACTACTATAAATATATTATATGTTTACAATATCCTTTAAATTTAGGGATAGTTGAAAGATAAAATCAATTTTGAAAAATATAATTACTTAACTATCCGGATAATAAAACCATTAAACAAAACCTAGAGTGGATTCAGTACATATATTGCACATACATGATAATTCATAAGTAACTAACTAATTCAAACTCTCTAATGAAGTAACAAACTTAAAACATAAAAAACAGAACCAAAAGTATGACATGAAGATGATAACAAATAATTACATTAACTTGAGGCTCAAGATAAAGGACAATGCATGACTATAAAGTTAAGGTTGCATGGGTACAAGAAATGTTAACTAAAGAGAGGGCTCACGTAATATATGCTCAACATTCTTACACGACACTATATAAAATCAAGATATAGTTAAGTCTAAAAAAATTAAACCAAATAACTTATGAATTTTTCCTAGTTTTTAGAGGTAACAAACTGGGAAATGTACAATATCAACGTGTGCACATGGAAAAGGGAAAAACAATTGTTTAATAAAGTTTATCGATAAATACGACAAATATAAACATAAATAAAACATAAAATCATATTATGACATTGTAACACATGAACATAAACATAAGGTAAACAATTAACAATAATCATTTTCTATATCTTTAATAATAGACAGTTGTAATATCTAACTTGCATTGCTTGACATAGTCATTTAGTCAAAGCCTTAGTCTTTGTGATGCTATTCCTATATATTTAAATATACATGTTCTGTATGATATTTTATACAGAAATTAATGGTCCTTCAAATGTTTCATTTACTAAATTTTAACACATAAGAACAAGATAATAAATCTGGTCAAACTTTTAACATTAAAGAGAAACACTCAAGCCAAATATTCAGAAAAGTGATGCGTAAATTAGCACTTAGACGAATCTACAAGCAAATGAATTGGAGATCCTCCAGTTTCAAAATGCTGAAACAAAACACGACAACAAGAAAGCAAATGAACCAACAGAAAGAATCCAACTTTATTGACCAATACACTTATTTTATAAGAACTATTGACCAACACACTAGCAAACTACAAGCAACAATGACTAAATATCTTCAACTGCTGACCGAAAAGAAGCCAATCCAAAAGTCCTCAAGATACCATTGAAAGCTGTGGAGATGAATATGAAAAAAATATGAACACAGATAAAACACAATTTCAAAAATATTATCCTAAATATTCATTAGAGATTCAGAAATCTAAACAATAATATAGTGATCGCAACATGCAATACAAAATCTAAATAAATTAAATATAATTAAACACTTAAATTAAATCCTACATGCAAGCAGAACTGAACACACAATAGTCCGCAGTCAAAATAAATATCACTGAACAAACAACATGAACAAAAAAAAGGAAATGAAAACAGATCTAACACAAGTTCAAAACAAAAATGTATCTCCAACTTCATGTCAAGAATAACATATAAATTCGGAAAAGAATCAAACTAAAAAATCAACAATTTGAACAGTAAACCAGGAAAAACAACAAGAAACGAGGGCTCACCACCCTAACGAGATGCAAAGATGACCCACGATTCTCAGATTTGGCCGAACACAGCAAGTAAACGACCGTCACACTTCACACGCTCAACCAACTTAAAACCTTAACCCATCAATTGCGGCTCAAGGGACAAAAAAAAGGAAGACCGAGAGAGCTCGAGAGAGAGGGCTCGAGAGAGAGAACTCGAGAGAGAGGGCGAGAGAGAGAGAGAGAGAGCTTTAGAAGAGAGAGAGAGAGAGGCATTGGTCGCGATAGAGAGAGATCGAGATAGAGACTGAGAGAGAGCTCGACTGTTGTAAACAAAGAAAATGGTATCGGCCTAGGGTTTGGGTATAACTATAATGGCATTGTTGTAATTAAATAAAACGTTATGACCACTATGATAGTATCTCTCTGTCATTTTAAGTTATGCACATTTTTTTATATTATCTTAATCACATCTAGAAGAAATTAAATAAAATTAGGGTTATCATCTCGTTGTATTCGGTTTAATGCTATAATGGACTGTGTATCCAATATTTGTGTAATTACATGGATTAAAATAAAATAATATGACCCAAGTATATTTTAAAAAAGGAAGAAAAACAATTAAGACGCGCACAATTATTATAATGCACACTCTTAAAATATTTTTAATGTAATAAAATAGGGTGAAAAAATATAGATATCTTTACATAAATATGAAAATTTTCTAATGTTATTAAAATATTTATAACCAAAAATTCAAACTTTGATCGTTTTGGACGACTCATACCAATATTACTGAAGTAAAGAGGTACACAAGCTTACATCATTTTTTTATTGAATTAATCATAAAATGATAATTATGTGTGTTTGTGTTAGTTGGTGTATTGTATGTGTTACAACACAACATTTAACTATATTGCTCATATGATTTTAACATAGTAACTTCTTGATGCAGATAATAATGGATCCTAAAAGAAATCACTCAAAATATTACGTGCAGTCACAAGAATATAGACAAAGAGATTCACAAGTCAAGTTAATCAAATAAAAGAAGTCGGGAACTATGTAACAACAATTATGAAAAAGTTAAAAAAATCTTCTTTGATTGGTCAACAAATCTTCTTATGAAATTCAAGGTTAGTGAATTTAATATATATATATATATATTACTTGAACTTTACTTCTGATACTATTTATAAATACCTTTTATAGGATAAACGTTTCACGAACCGCTACGCTCTTCATTGCACGGATAATGATTATCTCCACATGTATGTTTTGTGATGCAAACAAATTCGAACGTGAAACATACGTTTTGTTGCTTCAATGGCCAAGTATGACATGTTTTAAATAATAATGGATATTACTTGTTTCATTATTTTTGTCAAATTCTCACATGTATGTTTCTAACTCAATAATCAGATACAACTTGTTGAGACTGTAGCACCTAATGACTTATATGCACTATTTACGACCAATCTGAAGATAATATTCGTGCTGAGGTTCCTGATAGGCACGCTGATCATACGCTGTAAGATGTTGTGAGCAGACATATGCTCCACAAACCTTGCGGGCATTATAATGTTAAAAGCACGCGCATGGTAAATGGAGCATGTAGATTCAAGTATCCACGACCATTTAACTCGAGACGATGCCGGAAAAAGATGCATATCCAATATACAAGATAATCAACAACGAAGTTCAGGTAATGATCACATTATTTACATGAACCAATTATTTTTTAAGTTCATAATGATTGGTGATATATAAATATATATACACTACCAATTTAGATCATATAAAAAAATCATTGTAGGTGAACGTAAAAAACACAACTCTGGATAACCAGTGGATGGTTCCATACAATCCGTACTTACTCTTGAGATACAATTTTCATATCGATGTTGAGATATGTCATGGATTAAAGGCGGTCAAATATTTGTACAAGTACATATATAAAGTACACAATAGAGCATTTGTGTTCATATCATAAGATGATGGATACGAGAATTATTAATGAAATAAAAGATTTCCAAGATGCAAGGTGGGTTTTAGCACAAGAAGCATTATGGAGGATATATGATTTTAGATTGAATAAAATTTCTCCAACAGTTATAAACTTACAACTGCACCTTCCGAATAAGCAATCAGTGTCTTATTGAGAAAAGTAGAATTTGAAAGATGTAATTCAATGGGACCATGTATCAAGGATGATGTTACGGAATACTTTGAAAAGTGTAAAAGCAGTGAACATGCTATGAACCTACAGTACAGGGATTTCCTGAGCAACGCACGTGAAAGATAACTAGTTTATTTATATTACACTGAGTAAAATAGTGAAATTTATCGTTGATTAATTAATAACATTCAAGAATTTTAATATGTAGTTTAGCAAATTGTATTTTTTCATAATATTATTACTATATAGTAGAATCTTACAATCTACATTTCGATACTACGATCTGATTCGTGAGATTTCTTTATAATTTTAAATAGGATCGTGATTCTTCTGACAACATTGAATATACTTTTATGATATTTGAGAAAATGTT
Organism: Datisca glomerata; assembly: GCA_003255025.1. Lineage (NCBI taxonomy): Eukaryota > Viridiplantae > Streptophyta > Magnoliopsida > Cucurbitales > Datiscaceae > Datisca > Datisca glomerata. The sequence continues at coordinate 1,451,561 of QANY01001753.1, forward strand.
ACATTTTTTATTGCGAAACTTAGAAATGTAGTTTTACAAATAACCTAACCCTATCCAATTCCACAAAGTTGATGCTTAATCCAATTTTCCCGCCCAAACCACCAGAGCCTTGCAGACAAAATCAACAACAGAATTCACTTCCGGGCTGAAATTATAGAGAAGGGGAACGATATGGACGTAAAGAAAGCTGGCGCATCACTGGACTCCCTGATCGCTGCCTTCAACACTCGGATTGCAGATCTCCAGGAGCTCGTTATTGCGCGAAATAGTGAGTCTCAAAACTCAAAAGCTACAACTTTATTCATTTTGTTAATATATCTGGTTAAATTGTATCCCAGTTCCCAATGAGAGGCACCCTCAGACTGAATTCTTCTTATCGCAGTGTACCCTGCGAGTAGCGTCCCTGATCTGTCGGCTGTTGACACCGCGTTGAAGGCGATGGAGCTACAGATGCAGGCGATCAAGGACCGGTTGCGAGAAGAAACTGAAGCTATTCCTAAAGCCAAAGTACCTTATCATATTTTCTATCGCAATTTTGATTTAATTATTTTTTCCTTTTCTTTTGGTCTGGACTGGAATAATTAGGTTGGTTTCATTGGTGAGACCGTGAGGGATGAAGAAACTGGAAATGGTTTAGATATTGGAATTTTAGTGTTTTGAATATTTTGGGTAAGGAATAGGTGCTTGTACTTTTGAGAAAATGGCTGATTCTACTGTCTTGGCTTTCTTTGCCCTATGTTTCTGAGAATATATAGGGAAGTTCATCAAATGAATTTATTCGAGTTTTAATATTTTAGCTCGTAACAAAACAGAGACATTGTGCTATAGTTTGTCGTCCCTCATCGACTGACTCTGCCCTTCTGTGCTAGTTAAAAGTATTTATCTTATATGCTTAACATCAAGGTTTTTAGGAGTATAACGGGTATTCAACGTAGTATTAGAGCTTGGTTTACCCTTGACTTTGTTTGCTGCTTAGCCCAGTTGTTTGAGCTGCGTAGTTCGTTTGTTGTGTGTCACATAGCTCGAGCTATGTTTGGTATGCCGCATAGTCGTATACCGTGTGTGGCCTAGGAATGCGTGTTGGAATGTGTTCCACGTCGCTTGGCTCTAACCCTTCAGTACTGGTTAAAAGGCTTTAGTTCTCCTCTTATAACATCTATGTTTTAAAGAGTAGAATGGGTAGAGTTTTTATTTTCTTTAGAATATCAGTTATATTTAAACGTAATAATATCATCTTAAGCTGCAACATTATGTTAATCACTTCTCATTATGTTGTGTCTTCCTTTTGATGTTACTACGGAATATGAGGTCCTGAAGTTAAAGTTTAATTTATTCTCATTAGATGACGGATAGAAGTTGAATCAGCCATGGGTTAAATGAGCTTCTTACTCTTGTGTGTTTGACATATGCAAGCAGTTTTGTGGCTTTGTCTTTTCACTTGATTGAATGTTGTTAAATGAAGTGTCAGAATGTGAATGCAGAAACTTATTGACTCGTCACTAAAGCAGCAGAAAAAACTGCAAGAAATTTCACTTCATGTTCCCTTACATCAGCATGAAACATTGTCCATCTCGAGTTTCGATGCAAATAAGTGGTAATAGTTTGATCATAATATCTACTCTAATTGCAAATATTATGATCTGACATATGAGTGTTATTATATATGCACAATTTTGAATTGTTTCTGGAATAGTGTTTTGCCAGAAGCCTCGAAAGTGGATAGTGGTTTTGGGTCCTTGAAGCCTGGGGATGAGATATCAACAATACCTAAGGTATAACTCTCTCTCTCTCTCTCTCTCTCTCTCTCTCTCTCTCTCTCTCTCTCTCTCTCTCACTCACTCAGCGCATCCGTGTAAGATTGCTTGAGCTTTCTCCTGTTTCCATTAACCTTGGAGACATTTTCAGTTATGGTGATATGGAGAGATATTCCTACCTGTTAGGGTGGAAGGGAAACTGATGACTATTAGTATAGTGCTTCACGTAAGGGCAATAACAAGTTGAATTTTTCTCATGCAAATTGGAAAGTAGATAAATATTTTCTAATTCTGATGTCAATTTCAGGAGAAAAAGGGGCGTGCCACTCCACCACTGTGGTACATAACTAGTGATGAGCTGGAATCATTGTCCTCGTGAGTTATACTTCCTTCTCCATTTATTCAAGCATGAATATAAGGAGGACCTAGCTCTAGACATTGCCTTAGGACCTAATAAATGTATTTGTAAAGTTTAGGATGGTAAACAACCATTTTGTCGCAGCTTTTAATGGTTGTGATTTAGACCTATTTTAGAAAAATTTTGGTAGACAACACGTGATTGTTGAAAATTGAAAACTGGTACTTTACGAAACTCACTTAGTTTAAGCAACAGAACCTTCTGAAGATAAATTGTATTGTATATATACATGTGCAGGTTATTATGCATTGGCAAACCATAGGGACTAGAACTTTTAATGATTAATCACTGTCAAAACTACATATACATTATTATATAGAGGTGGACCGTGTTCCTAATGAGTACCAGGGAAGGGTGTGTCAGGCTCGCGCTTGCATGCTTAATAAGGAGGTGTCGTGGGTTCAAGCATATGCACATGCATTTTCTTTTTCTTTTCTCTTACATATATTTGCTAACTATAGATATATGAGAGGAAGGCTAACGATGGAGAAAGTTAACGCAGCTATCAGTGATATGGCAACATATGCTGAAGCGAATGCTCAGCTTATTGCAGCTCCAAAGAAAAAGGTTAATGATCAAATACCCTCCAATTTTCACCAACTGTACATACCTTAAACTTGTCCTGACTAATAGTGCTCTTCTCACGAAGCTGGCTGAAAATCTCTGGGAAAAGGCCCTGGTAAGTGAGCCATTGATCCTGTACTTGGTGAATACCTTCGTATTTGTGCTTTGCTCTGTCTTTTACAATAATCGTCGTAGGTTTTTGTACTTGAGTCATGAGATAGTACTCAACTTTATTAAGGTCGTGGAATAGGTCTTTTGAATTTTTATTTCTACCTGGACTTAATTGAACCATTTCCTTGAGTAAGACAAGAAGCCAAAGAAAAATTAAAAATGAATGATAATCTGGTTTCCAAAGCCCGAGGCTGTCATCTTTTATCTCAAGTGTTCTGATAGGTCTTGTAAGCATTTACATGGAGCTTGATTTTTACTTTTTTCTTTAAGTGATTTTCTTTTAGTGCTGATTGAATTTTCATGTTCTTAAGCATGGACAACCAATTACTTGTGCATACAATTAATTTTCGAACTTGCTGAGTAACATGCAGGAGCTAAGAGATATCGCGATGACAGAAGCTGTAAAGGGGAAACATTTCTTTCTTGAAACTGACATGAAAGGACCATCTTTGAAGCTTGACAACACAGGAAAAGCAATACTAACTGTAAGTCCTGTGTTTGTCTTTATCTTCTGATAGCTCACTTTATATTGTGTTGCTACATGTACTCTATTTGTCTGCCATGAACATGGCATCAGAAGTTAAAATCTCCTTGTTCTCTAATAAAATGCTCTGGCACATTGTATAAGTTTTGGCAAACAGACTTTAGTATAATATAAACTCTAGTATCAGTTGCGTATAAAATGTAAAGAAGCTCACAGGAAATTCTTTAATATTCCAATTTCTACCATACATTAAACCCTGCAAAATTATGGAAAGAGAATAGATTTTATTTGGCAATCTCTAGATTTTATTTAGTTGCTCTCAGTATCATATTGTCCAAAAGTGTGAGAACTCTAGAAGGGACAGACATCTTGAATTAGGATACATGGACTGAATCAATCAAAAAGCTTATTTCTTTGATTGAAGGGAACTAAGACTCTTTATTATCTTAGCTAGCGTTCCGGGAGAATCTAGTCATTTAGTCAGTTCATAACAATCTCTGTAAAGCAAGGGGCAAAGCTTCTACGACAGCTTCCCCCTCATATAGTCGTCACGTTCGGTTCAGAGAGCACTTTTTTCGTTGAGAATTCCTTGTTCCCTTATGTACTACCAATTTTTTACTTACGAACAGTTCGTATGTTCAATAGGTGAGGATCCTTGAGCAATAAACTTGAGCTATGATTGACATATATCTTGTGTCATATTGTGTACTATTTTCATCTGGCTGTTCATATAATTTCTGCTCGAGTGGAAAATTTGTTATGTTGCAATATGACGCAATGCAGGTCCTTCGTCACCTTGGCCGTATAAGTGAGACTCGAATTGGGCCTCAACGTGTGATCATTCTGTTGAAACCTCAATGAACAGTTGCTTCTACCATGTGGATCCAAGCATCCTAAGATTGCTTTCAAAGTTTTTTGGCATTTTGTTTAAAGAAAGACAAAAGGTTGTAGCTCAATTTCTAATGGCGACAACACTTCCTTGAAGAATCTCCTAGCCAATCTATCTTGCTACGTTACCTATCTGATGTTTCTTTACTCGTCGGTTCAAGTGGCCTGGAGGCATCTTGGAAGAAACTTGATATATGTTCATAAAAATTATTATGAGTTTTAAAATGTTAGATTATTTTGTTTGCAACGTGAATTTTGTTGTTGAGAAAGTTGTATATTTAACTTGTTTATAAATAATATAATACTTTCAAAAATAAAAAAGAACTTCTTACTAAATATTTAAATATTAAAAATTATAATTACAAATAAACAATAAATAAAAATGATTTGGGACAAAATGAGAAGGTAAAATATACAAATATTCTCGGAATCTGATGCACCACATTTCCTCTATCTAGCAGCCTCTCACGTGCATTAGACACAATCATATTGTATGTGGAAAAATCATTTTATAAAAAAAAATCGTCAAAAGTAAAAACAGAAACTAATCTAAACATGTGAATGATTGTGCACTATTTATACTTTTTCATACATGTAGTTCATCGTAAATAATTTATTGCATATTTATACATAATAACTTTATTTATGCAAATTTAATATTGACATCACTATGCATAACATAGCGTCTATGTTAAAATGGAGCAAAACTCTTCAAAGATATTTTAACCATTGTGAGAATAGAGTATTTTTGTCACCAGATTATGAAAAATCTAAACGGCTTTGCATTTGCCATCTAGCAGAAGTCACAGAACTATTGGTCATAATTCTTTTGCAATCGGAAAAGCATTGAAACTGCTAAATGGTTTATCACTTGATTAATTTTCACTTTTTCAATTCAGCTACAACTCACGGAAAAAATGCTGAAATTATGTGATCGGATACATTTACCTCCTCAACACCTTCAAGTGCTTCTTGGTCTGAACTCAATGAACCCAAACATGGAGAAAAAGAATCGTCACAGTCAATCCCATCATCTGTTATCAAGTCGATAATCTCATCCTCTTTACTAAAGCCATTTGTATCCTATACAAGAAGCTATATACTGATTATTAAAAGTAATTTTCTAAAGATAAAAAGAAGAAACAAGAAGCGAGGCTTTCTAATAATATCATTCTAAATATCAAAATTAGTGAGGAAAGGAAATTACCATTTGTCAACCCTCCTCTTAATTTTCTATAATGAAGCAGCTTTCAAACTGTCACGTAGATGTAAGTTTGACATACCTGAAGTATTGTAACAAGGGTATCCAGATAATTATGAAAAAGACTATTGGGTGTCTTCTAGCAGCCCCCGAATGAGAGACATGCATCTTCCATCCAGGTATAGTAGAAGGAACAAACCTGAATAGGACAACATAGCCACCTCAGTTTCCATCAAGCACAAACAAGCTTAAACCAGGAAGAGGAACCGCGATGGTAAGGAGGCCTCGGGAGCCTGCAAGTCTTTTAGTTCAGGACTATGCAGCTCCGGATGCCCAGTACACATCAACCTAATCATCACTAGCCGATGGGAATATCCCACATCGCTTCATGGCATTGGACCTATGGCCAACCTATTCATTCGCCCCTCTCCATGTGTCAAGCACATCTTTTAAGTCCCCTCAGGCCCCCTCATGTCAGCTCGGGATGACAAGGGCATTAGATGTCACCCCTCAACCAATGAGAAGACTTTAGAATATTCTTGTACTTACTTAACAAGCCTTTCCAATGTAAAAATCCCCATACCACTCCAATTCTTTGAAGAGGTAAGTCCAACTCGGCTCAAGGTCTACTATGTTAAATTTTGCTCAAGTGCTTACTTAAACATTGGACGCCCTTAGGCAAGGCCCCCACTCCATTAGTGTGAATTTGTCTTTGATTTCTTTATTTTCCTTTGTGTGCAAGAGATCAAGACACACAGCGAGAGGCACATATACTTTCCGTTTGTGGGCGGCAACAGTTAATGTCTGTCGGAAAGTAGACTTGTAAACCATTCGTGTAGATTTCTCTTAAAATATTTGTGTTGCATTGGGTGTGTACTGGAGTTACCATACCTGAATAGAACCTCGACGAGAATCATAAGTCCCAGCTCCCATAAGGAAGGGAATCCTTCCAATGAGGAGGACCGACCCCTCCTTCTCATTAGTGGCAGCGAGCCTACCTCAGATAGCTCACCCAGCTCCCCGAACTTCTTCAAGGCCAACACCCTCACCACCAACGTTACTCTAGCGGCCAAATATGAAGACTCCTAGAGCTCCGATAGGAAGAGATTCCACCTGGGAATGACCAGGAAAAGAGAATGAGTAAAGAAATATATGAAGATATGGTTATTGAGGAATGCCCAAGACTTAGGGAAATGGGCTCCACACAACCTGGAGTTCAATTCAACCACATCATCAATAGTGCGGCCGGCGAGCTCAGACCATTGGTCAGAGATCCAACGACTCGAAAAGCAGATAGAAGAGCTCATACAATAGCGTAAAGTAATTGGAGGGGCCTTCGTAGCAACTTTACTAGAGCAAATATTGTTATGATTGGTGTATCAACTTTAGGTTGTTAAGTCTTTTATGAGTAAAGTAAGTTAGAAAACTAACTAATTGGTTAAAGCCAAACAACATGTGACTACGTCTACAACAGAAAATAGACATGCAATTAAAACATATATATACATTCTTCCATCTAACGTTCAAAGAAGTTTTTTCTTTCAATCAATAGAAAAGCAAAAAGGAGAAGGAAGAAAGCTGAAACACAGAATACAGAAAGAAGCAATACAAGAGAAAAGTCCCACCAATTGGTATCACAATGCTTACCTATAATCGAGCATTGAGAGGGAGAGTTCCGGTTCTATCTTCTTATATTGTAAAGCTTGTAAATCCTTGACCCTTGTACTTGATCTCCATAATCGGATATGAGAAGCTCCAGCACTAGATGTAGATTCTGATTTGATAGAACCAAACTAGTATAAAATTTTGTGTCTCTCTTCTCCATCTCTTCTCTTCTTCTTCTTCTTCATTTTCTCCATTTGTAGGTACACGATCTGTACAGTAAAACCTTTATCTAGTATTTATTTCGTAGCAAAAGTTATATCAGAGCCCAAGATCAACAAACAGAAAGTTTAAAGTGCTAGTCTTTAAGAATCTTGATATTTTAAGACTGTGATAAGGAAATCAAGAAACAGTCCAGAAAGGGTTTATGATGGCAACAACATCAACCAAACACGACATTGACAAGTTTGATGGCACGAACTACTATGCAATATGGAAGATGAAGCACTCTTAGGGAATTTTGGATTAGATGAGGCACTTGAAGGATAGAGTAAGATGCCTTCGACTTGTTCTGGAGAGAAGAAGAAAGACATCATGAAGAAGGCATACAATACATTGGTTCTAAGCCTCAGTGATAAAGTCCTAAGGGAAATTGCTAAGATGAAGAGAGTGGCTGAAATTTGGCTCAAACGTGAGAGTCTTTACATGACTAAAACTCTGTCAAGCCGATTGTATCTCAATGCCAAGTTTTTTACCTATAAAATGACTGAAGGGAAGAGCATTCAAGAACACATTGACGAGTTTAATAAACTTTGCCTTGATCTTGAAAATATTCAGATAGAATATGAAGATGAAGACAAAGCCCTGAAACTACTTCATTATCTGCCAAAGTCATATAAAACCTTTATGGACATTCTGGAGCATGGCCTAGAGACACTGTCTCTAGATTATGTAATCGGTGCCCTTAATTCTAATGAGCTGCAAAGAAAGCATTGGCAGAAGGAGTCTAGTGGGGAGAACCTGTCAGTGAGAGGAAGGACAGAAAAGAAAGAATATAGAGGGAGGAATAAGTTAAGATCAAAGTCTAAAAATGGAAAGAACTTTAAAAAGTCGAAATGTTTTCGCTGTCATGAAGAGAGTCGTATCAGAAGATTGTGTCCTAAGAGAAAGAAGGAATCTGAGCCTAAGAAGATTGTTGAAGGGGATGCTGCAGTTGTAAAGGATGGATATGCGAGTGATGATGTTTTCGTTGTGGCAACCAAGAACTCGAAAAGGCAATGGATCTTTGATTCAGGTTGCTCTTTACATATGAAACCTAACATAGACTGGTTTGATACCTTCTCAGGCTTTGATGGTGGAAAAGTGCTACTTGAAGATAACAAGGAATGTAAGATTGTTGGATCAGGAACCATTATGATTAAAACCTATGATGGTTCATAAAAGATTTTGTCAGAAGTGAGGTATGTTCCTGATTTGAAGAGAAATTTCATATCCCTTGGAGTTCTAGATGAAAATGGATATACCTATAAGGGTGAAAATGGGGTAATCAAAATCTTTAAGGGTTCCATGGTAGTGATGAAGGGCATCAAAGAAAATGGTCTTTATTTACTTCAAGGAAGCACACTGATTAGTGCAGAAAACTCTATCACATCATCAGAAGTGGATAAGTTAACTTTGTGGGATAAAAGACTAGGGCATGTGAGTGAGAAAGGCTTACTGGAACTAGAGAAACATGGGCTAATCAGTAGTGGCAAGCTAGATAAGTTGAGGTTCTGTGAACATTGTATCTTTGGGAAGACTACCAGAGTAAAGTTCAACACTTCAGTACACAAAACTCAAGAAATCCTAAGCATGTACATTCAGATCTTTTGGGGCCTTCAAGTACTGAATCTCTTAGTGGTATGAGGTATTTTATCTCCTTTACAGATGATTCCTCTAGAAATGTATGGATTTACATCCTAAAGTCTAAAGATAAGACATTTATGAAGTTTAAGGAATGGAAAAGGATGGTAGAACTCTAAGTCAGTAAGAAAGTCAAAACTCATAACCGACAATGGCCTAGAGTTTCTGAATGAGGAATTTAATAATTTCTGCAAGCGAGAAGGTATTCTGAGACATAAAATAGTTCCATACACTCCCCAACAGAATGGATTGGCAGAAAGGATGAACATGACAATTCTAGAATGGGTTAAAAGCATGCTATCCAGTGCCAACCTGCCAAAGAAGTTTTAGGTAAAATTTGAAAACACAGCAGCCTACCTCATTAACAGATGCCCCTCCACTACTATCGGCCTCAAGACACCAGAGGAGATATGGACTAAGTCACCGCCCAATGTGGGTCCAAATAAAAATCAAGGTTTTATCCATGTCATCAAGGTCATTGAAGAGTTTAATTAGCATACAAAAGCAATTGAAAAGGATAATGAACCTACAAAAACGTGTTCATCAAGATAAGGCAATGAAATGGCGTGAATTGGACTATTTTCAAGGCTATTAAATAGGGGATGAATCTAGCTTGGATTGGTTATACTTAAACACATTGTTCATAGTCAATTAGTGATATTTACTTATTATTAGTAGTCAAAAAAGGTCTAAAATTGTGGGAACTTATTTACTTTAATGTTGGTGTTGTTTCAAAACTAAAATTAATGCTTTTCCTATTCTTGGAAGGTTGTTCCAAGTATAGAACATGGTACCCACGAAATTTGTAATCATGTTACGAATATTGAAAACAAGTTTATGTTATTGTGAGGTGTGTCATCTTTGTTCTTGAAAGAACTCTTTGAACTTATCAAGTTAGTCTTGTGACGTTCAAACAACCAAACTTAACACCTTGATTCTTGAGTGATCCTTAGGTTTCTTGGTGTGGCGTTTCTATCCTTCGTAGTTTTAGTTCTTATCTTGCTAGATAACGGGTTAAGGCTCAACAATCTTATTTTTCACGTTCTTGGGGTTTTTGATCCATCAGTGTTATCGGGTTTCATTGTAAATCGTCGGTGGGGTTCATATCAGTCTCCTTCTCTTTGAAGCCTTATCTGGGCTTCAGCCTAATCTTCTTAAGAGTCAGATCTTCTTCTCAGGAGTGTCTGATTTATTTGAGAAGTTATTGAAAAAACTCAACTTTGTACTAAATTATTTTTAATGTAGGGAAAATTAAATTATCTCTATAAAACTAAAATAATAGAATTTAAAATATAATTCAATTGTAACACACTTTTAGAAACTTTATTTATGCTATATATTTTATGTTAGCATAATTAATATGCTACATAAATATATTTACCCAAAAGTTACAAACAAACAAAATAAAATTTGCTATACAAATGAAAAATTAAATTCAATAGTCAAACATAAAATACAAAATAGATGATTTAATTCTAATGATGTCACTCTTTCTTTTAATTTTGAAAACATATTTCTACTTTCCTTTTTTCGCCCCCATGTGGCATTCTACCACTTGATTGAATAATAATATATTAACAAATAACAGTAATAAAACATTTATTTGATTGTACTCACATAAATTCATAGCAAATATGAAGTTAAATACATTTCTTTTAACTTACATAAACATAACATGATTGTACGTAATAATCGTAACAAAAAGTATAATCAATTAACTTAGAGTACAACGCACGTATGTATTGACTAGTATATTAAAGGTTGCTTGATATGAAAATTATTTTCTAGACTATTTTATCCTTATCATTATTAAACTATTTCAAAAATTACTCTCGGAAAATTTGAAAGATCTAAATCTTATTTACTACCATTAATAGAAACAACTTGGCACTATGTTATGGCTTTTCACATTCAGTGGTGTATTTCTTAATATGCTGATTCATTAAGGTGGCATATATCTATTGATTTTACTATATCTAATATAATATATACATGGCAGAAATAGGGTTCATAGAATTTAGATAGACATCTAGATAGTTATTAATGCTTTAATTAACAACTGGCATTTATATTTCTCTCACATATTTTCTGTAGAATGTTGAGATGAGGAAGAAAGAGACAGAAAAGAAGAGAAGGAACGAAAGAAGAAGATGAAGGAAATCAATCACTCATTCACCTAAGGTAAACAGTACAGAAAAGTACTAATAGAAGAGAGAAACCACTAGTAATAGTAAATGACAACTTTACCCTTAAACTAAACTAACTAACCAATTTACTATATCTAACATCCCCTCAAACTTATCATGGGTTTAAGGATAAGTTTGTCCCTAAAAAATTGAAATTTAGACATTGAGAGAGCCTTGGTGAACAAATCTACCAACTGGATCTTAGAGGGAACATGTTGAACAATAAGATCTTTCTTCATAACATTCTCCCTCACAAAATGGAAATAAATCTCCACATGCTTTGTTCTTGCATGGAGAATCGGGTTAGAAGCTAAGGATATCACAGAAGTGTTATCACAATATATAGTTGGAGCTTTATCTTGATAAACATGAAAGTCTCGAAGAATTTGTCTAATCCAGCTCAGCTCCGCAACAGTAGTGGCCAAAGCTTTATACTTTGCTTCTATAGAAGACGTGGCAACTGTGGCTTGCTTCTTAGCGCTGCATGAGACAACATTTGAGCCAAGTAAAATAATAAAGCCTGAGGTGGACCTCTGATCTGAAGGATCCCCGAACCAATCAGCATCAGTGAAAGCCTACAAATGAAGATTGCCAAGTTTAAACAAGAGACCATAATCCAAAGATTCAACTAAGTATCTTAGAATTCGTTTAACTACTGCAAAATGAGCAGTTGTAAGAGAATGCATGAACTGACATACACGATTCATAATGAAAGAAATATCAGGACGAGTGAAGATTAAGTATTGAAGGGAGCCAACAATGCTCCTATAAAGAGTTACATCAGAGAGAGGAGTACCCACATGACTGTACAAAGGAGATTTAATGGAACATGGTGACTGACATGGCTTGGAATGCATCATTCCATCCTTTAAAAGTAAATCTTTAGTATACCTTAGTTGATTAGCAAAAACCCCATTTGAATTCCTAGTGATTTCTAAGCCAAGAAAGTACTTCAAACAACCTAAATCAGTCATGTCAAATGCCTTCTACAAATCAAAAACAATATGAGTACTATAGTCATTATATGTCCCACTAATGATGATATCATCAACATATAATAAAATACATGTCAAGGAAGAAGAAGATGCATGAACAAATAATGATGTATCATATTGGGAAGCAGTGAAGCCAATGAAAAGCAAATGACTAGTGAAACATCCAAACCAAACCCTAGGTGTTTGTTTAAGATCATAAAGAGATTTATTTAGTTTACACACATGATTAGGAAACTGCTTGCCAATAAAACCTTGAGGTTGAGACATATAGACGTCTTCAGAAAGGGTATCATGCAAGAAAATATTTTTTACATCAAGTTGTCTCAAGGACCAACCATAGGTAGCAGCCCAGGATAAAAAAATAAGAATAGTAGGTCGTTTAATAACTGGGTTAAAAGTTTCTCTATAGTCTAATCCAGCTTGTTGATGAAAGCCCTTAGCAACTAACCTGACTTTGTGTCTAGAAACAGAACTACCACGGTTGTATTTAAGCTTATACACGCATTTACATCCTATAACATTTTTATGTGGGGGTAATGACAGTAAGGTCCAAGTGTTTTGGGAAATTAAGACCTTATATTCAACATGCATGGCTTGGACCCAAGCAGAACCTTTGCTAGTAGAAGTGAAAGAGGTAGGTTCATGCAAAGATGGAAAGGTAGAGGATGCAGAAACATGTAAAGCCTTCCTTTTAAATAAGCCAAATTTAGACCTAATTTGCATTGGGTGTGTAGAACTAGAATTTGAATGCACAGTAGATGGTATAGACTGAGAAGCAATAGCGATAGAAAAATCAACATAAAGACTAGAAGAGAATGGCTTTGAGAATGGTTGATATCTGATACTTCCGTCGACGCATCTTAAAATCATATAAGCTTTGAGAATGCCTGATATCTGATATTTCCATATAATGAAGTTGCTCGAGTCAAGGCGTATTGATATGAGGTTGCATATGTTGGAGAGAAGAAAGATTGGAGAGTGAGAAGGAGTTTCTGGAATGGGTGTGCCATTAATTGCAGAGTCTTGTGCAGAGAAAGACGAATAAGGGTTTCGAGTTTCTAGATTTTCTTGAGCTTCAACCATTTGTTCAGTAGTTTGGTCAGCCATAGATCTTAACATGGGTCAAAAGTGGCTCTAATACCATGTAGAATGCTAATAAGAAGAAGAAAGAGACAGAAAAGAAGAGAAGGAACCAAGGAAGAAGAAGAAGGAAATCAATTTCTCATTAACCTAAACAGTACAGAAGTGAGAAACCACTAGTAATAGTAAAGGATAACTTTACCCTTAAACTAAACTAACTAACCAATTCATTATATCAAACATTTTCAAGATTAGGCGAATTTGGAGAGTAAAGTTCATATAAAACTATGATTTTTTGGGAAATTTTTACAAATGAATGTGCTCATTCTATTATCTGAATTTGGTGTGCGTGAGCATGTAAAAATAGTTATGAATTGAGGGAACGTCCGGATAGAAATGTAAAAAGACTTTTTCCCGTCCAATAAAGCTTGGTGCTTGAAAAAGGTTAATTAAAACTAAAATTGAAACAAATGCAAACTTAGTTTTAAAATATAACGATTTTTTTTTTTTACTTTTCTTAGTCAAGGATTGGAATAAGCTATTTACCTAGAGATATGTACTAACAAAAATGTATGTATAATAGTATCTGGGACTTCTCTTTTGTCATTCATTAAGGTTGTGTTTATCTTTTGCATTATTATAAGTACTGAAAAATATATGATAAATTCATCTTCAAGTTTTTCATGATAGCAATCACTCGCAATTTCAAACTACGTGATGAGGTGCATAAGAGTTAGATGACATATTTGATTTAATTAAAGCAAAATCACATGACAACCATTACAATTGTAAGTTGAGAGATTGGATCAGTAGAGCGAGTAATACACAACAAATTGTATATTATGCTAGCAATTAGTGGCTTATCTTATATTAAAGTAAACAATTGGCCAACAGAGAGGGCTAAGATAGCAATAGAAATAAAAGTTGAAGGACGTGATTTGTCAAATTAAAAGTTTAAATATAGTCCAATTTGTCAAAGTGATTGTAATTAAAGGACGTGAAAGCAAAGTGTAATTTAATCTTATTCTATTTTCTATACCCACTTCCGTAATTTTGTTAATATTTTTCGGTGGAATGCTCATAAGAAAACGAAACAAAAAGAATTAAAAAAAAAAGAGTCAAGAGAGGAATTCAATTTGAATATGGGCTCTTGCCAATTAAGAATTTCACCGGTTATAACCTTTCGTAACTTCATATATCCCTCTCAAACTTATACTTGACCAGTCAAGTTATCTATATATCCCTCTCAAACTTATACTTGTTTCTATGTTTTTCAACCCACACATCCACTGAAATCGCTTATGTCATCGTTGTTACCATCCAATACCCTCTCTCAAGTTTTTTCTCTCACAACTTATTTTGTAAATCTCCAAAGTCCAAAGGATGGAAACAATAGTTCTGCATATGGTTTGAGCTTAACTAGCATTAGCTAGGGTTTGTTGTTATTGTTTTGGGGTTTCATAATACAAAAAATTACAAGAAAACGTTACATTTCCAGCGTAAATTATAAAAATGGTCAATCAATTTTTTTTATAAAAATGATTGAAAATGGCCGGAGTAACTATTATGAAAATTACACGTGCAAATAAATTTAATAACATTATGCCATGTAATTTAATAACTAAATTAATTATTTGGATCATTTCTACAAAATAGAAATCGGACATTTTTACAATTAACCCCTATTTTTTGAACATTTTCGAAGTTGTTCATTTATACTATGTTATTGAATATAATCACTAGTGGTTAAAGGTTTTTGTGATTGCGTTGAGAATCCAAAACCCCTTAAGTTTTAACTACATATTTTTATTTTTTTAATCAAAAAACTTAATAATGATTTACAGGATAGGGTTAGTTTGAGGAAGTACTTTATTTGGAAGCATTTTCTTGCTTTTAGAAAACCTCATTTTAATTGAAACTTATTTAACAAATATTTTTATTATTGATACTTTTTTATATGAGAAGCACATTTACATAAAACGTACATTTAAGTATTTTATTACCTGCTTATAAATATAAAATAAATATGCTTTATTATATATACCAAGTGACTCAAAAAACAATATATAACCAACTTGATTGTTATTCTTTATATAACTTGATTGTTATTCTTTATATAACCAACATAATTGATCACTCATTTATAAGTAAATAATTAAAAACGCAAATTAAATTTCAACCCAAGCATGCACTAAGGGTGAAAATTATTTTACCGAACCAAAAATAACCGACTCGGTCGATTCTTTATATGTATGTATTCGTTTCGGTTTGATTCAGAAAAATGAAGAATTAAAGTTTGGGTTTGGTTCAAAATTTTGATGATTTTCAAACCGAACCGAAACATCAAATTCATATATTTTTTAATAATATCATTTAAAATTCAGTTTGGTTCTTTTGACATGAACGATACAGTTCGGTTTTATTGTCGAACCGAAATTTCAGTTCGATTCGATTTTTCACCCCTAACAGACACATACACATGTAAAAAATGAAATCTAGTGTTTGTAAAATGATGCAGATTCTTTCCCTTCTTATTAGTATTATTATTTATTTGGGGAAAATTCTTCCCCTTATTACCTTAACCCAAACTATGTTTTGAGGGTAAAACGTAAAAACTCATAATCTCAAGTGTGGGTATGAAGACTTATGTATTGTATTTGCTCTAACCAGTCTTGTGATTTCCCAATAGAATACAACATATCGATCACTTTTCCCCCTTGGGAGAACATAAATAAAAACATTTGACTGTATCAGTCAGAGAACGGCGTTCTTAGTTACAAAATAGTGAGGACAGCTATGACACACAAATATGTGTCTAGCCTTGACAAAAGATCAATGATATCATGGTAGAGAGTTTTTTCCAAATTACCTTTTCATTTTCAGGCTGTGGATCTTTGTTTTCTTTCATATATGGCTTTTTGTTCACCGCTGCGTATCTTCACGTGGAACCATAAAGGGTTTGAATGTCATTAGCAGGGCAATTGCCTCGACCACGTTTAGAATGAAGAAAACCATTTGGTCACCTGCAATTCAATGATTTTTGTTAAACATACAACTCAAGAATATGTAGGATAAAAATCACATAAAAGTGGTGGTGGCTATTTGCATTTACTACACTCGTGTTGACAAAGAAGGAAACAGTTCAAGAGTGATATACTTGCGTTTAAGCACAAACTCAACTTTAACAACTAAGTTCCGCAATTAGTTGGAGTCTGGCTAAAGATCAAAATAACCATGTGTTGACAAACAAAGAAACAATCATGCTTGCCTAGCAAACACCGATACTGGCTAAAAGGTCAAAATAACCTAACAACTTGAGTAAGGGAGTTTCTTCTTTGGTAACAGAAAAAAAGGATTTATCAATGTGAATTGAAGTACTGAACATACCACTCATGAGAATGATTTCTCCTATTTTGCAGCACAATGAAAAACGAGAGTAAAGATAACCAATGTGGTGTACCTGGGAGGAAGGTAGCAACTTGACGTTTTTGTGCCCAAGAAAAACTGCATGGAAGAAGATCTCATCAATTCATTGCAAGATTTTGAAATCAAATATTAATTTTTTATAGTTATTATGCTAAAATCTTTCATTAAACACAATATGTTGATTAGTCTTGTATTTCTTACTAAGATAGATCATCAAGTTCTAGAAGTATTCAAGCAACCGTCTAATAAAGAGATCATTGTGAGCTGTAGATATGATAAATGCTTGGAACCCTTGAAGTAGGCTTCTATGTTCCTTGGACGTATTCCTTGAACGTCAAAAACTTAACCAATTGTCTTATCATGAATTAACTTAAGTAACACTACACACATAACGGAATCACATAACAATTTACCCCTTTACACTACTTTAAGATGGGAGGAGAAGGAAATCTCGAAACAAAACTCTAGCTGTTGGAATGTTGTCTCACATCGCCTGGATTTACCTATTTTGTGCTAATTATAAGGCTCTAATACTCCTCTCCTTAACACCTAGGTTTTAAGGAGTGATTGGGCTGGGCTTTTTAGCTGTTGGAATTCAATTAAAAAAATCCTCATGTGCACTTACAGCGCTCCACCTCCAACTGAACCAGCTGCTTTGAAAAGAGACATGGCTGTCATAGCAATGCCGTTAGCAGCTCCTCTTTGGTGTTGTTCCTGCACATCACATGGTCAAATAAACTGAGGAAGCAGGTTTTTCGACCATAGAATTATAAATGTGTGTGTATGTGTGTGTGTGTGTGTGTGTGTGTGAGAGAGAGAGAGAGAGAGAGAGAGAGAGAGAGAGAGAGATGTAAACCAGATGAATATTTACCACAGCTTTGTTTTGCAGAATGAACAAACCAGTCACAATGCAGGTCTGAGAAACAGGAAAATGGATGGTTAAATAAACTGATCAAAAGCTAGATAAGCAAATATGAAATCTGACATCAAATGGAAAAACAAAAAATATTGAAAGATCAAAGAACTTGATACTTTTTTTTCCCATAGATATATAAAGTACTTTGATGCTTCAAGAAAACGAGCAAGTGTTATAATCTTTCAAGAGAGGAGACGCGTAAAGTGGATCAATCATAACAAGAAAGCATAACTTACAGAAAAGAGATTCTTAAGCACTGATGCACCGTTTATTACAATGAAGAGGGAGATTCCTGACAGCATTGCTATGTACGGATAACTTGCCAACAGTGGTATGGATAAAACCTGCATGAATAATTGATAAACCGACGTGCTTACAAGCTCAAAACATTGGATTGACTAAGCCATAGTTAGTTATTTATTCCAAAAGTTGTTTGTCATAATAATATTAGTATGTCAGTAGAATGATATCTAGAACTTACCCCAAAAATTCGAGATACCATTATGGGCCCGAGCACCTTCTGGATATATGGGTATAATGTAAGTTGAGAAACAAAAAGTGCGAAACCTAATAATAAAATTTGGTTAGCAACAGTAGAACAGTCCACACAACTTAGTTTCTTACCCGAAAAAAGACGATTTAATTGATACAAATTGTTTGCATGAAATATCACTTGGACTAAAGTTAATCAAGGAACTCACTTTAAAGTTTAAAGGTGGAAAATATGATAAACATATGAAAAAGAAGGATTCTCTCCAAATCATTAAGATTTAGGAGAGAAAAAGACATCCTACAGACTGAAAATTCAGTCAGAAATCCTCCAATCCTAAATAAGTACCGACTAAGAGTTCATATATCTAGTAATCAGTAGATATGTTCAAATGTGTGTGCCTCATACACATGTGACATGAACGTGCATACACATTCACAGGGTACCTGAGATTGCAAGAACTTCACCCACATCCTCACTTGAATAGCTCAAGCCTCCATATTTGCGAGAGCTTACAGCCCATAGTGAAAATATCTACAGTAGAGGAAATGATTGTCACTCCCCAGCAGGCAGTTTAAGATAAAGAAACGGGAAATTATTAGTCAGCAGAACAGATAATTTTTTTATATATTCGACTTAAATTAGTCCAAGTTGCAGCTATATGATGAAAGATTAAGAAGCTTTACCAAAGTGACAATAATATTACCTCGCAGAATAACAGACTACTTTTCTGTAACTCTGACTATCATTTCTTATTAAAAACAACATGAAACTTTTATTAACTCTGTATATCACTATGAAAGGAAAAGGCGGTAATAATACTGCTAAACAATGAAATTTCTGCAATATTTATATTCAAAATCTTGACTGAGAATATATATTCAGCAAGGATATGGTTCGAAAAATCCAATTTAGATTTATTTCCTTTGTCTTTTAGACTATAGGGTTATCTTATCCTTTTAAGGAATTTGTGAAAAATTCCCACTCCCCTTCTGCAAAATCAGTATGATTATTTCATCCTCCTAATGTAGTATGCTATCCTGTCTCAACATGGTTGTTTCCCCTTTCTTCCATACCATGTCGAGTCCCCCCCCCCCCCCCCCCCCCCCCCCCCCCCCCCNCCCCCCCCCCCCCCCCCCTCTCCATAAATTTATTTGTTTTAATTATTCTAATTTTTCAAAAGCAATCTGCAAAAACTTAAGCCCTAAAAAGCATTTCAAAAAAGGTTTCCAAAATATAATTATTCCCATCACCCAGCCAACTCTAGTGCTACATTCTCATAATTACAGGAAGCCAAAGGAACCTCTGTCAGTTAAGGAGAAAATCATTTGTTTATTTCGAAATACTGATCTGGAGTTCGAATGTAACATCGATGAAAAATATACAGAATATAAACCAAACTACTTATAAACTTATTGAAGTTAGATAAGAGGTACCTCTGTGTAAGCCATGTCATGAAATGAGAACACACAATAGACAATGATTGATGACATTAAGGGCCAATTCTTTAAGAGATTTTCCTTGGATGATAGCCCTTCTCCTTCATTTTCACTCGTCTCTCTCAATGCACTTGACCCATTTAATTGAGTTTCCAATTCTTCATATGAATCATCCGATGACATAGTTTTTTCAGTGTGCGTGTGTATTGTTTCCTGAGGTATGTCATTTTAAACAATAATCAGAAATTGTACAAAAATGCAGGGAAATATGCGTGCATGCATACATGCATACATGAACCATTTTTATAGAGCTTGACCGTTCTTATGTTTGTCGCACACCAAACAGGAGCCGTACATGTACAAAAAGAAACTACATAAGATGTGCATCAACATTTAACTATGATTTATGTGTACTCAGGATTAAGGTCTATAACCAAATTAGATATCCAAATTCTCAGGTGCTTAATCAATTGTTAAATGATTCCAATTCCAAAACTTTTATCTAATTTAATGCTTCACTTTATAAATACGCAAATATACCTATCTGAAGGAAAGAGAAAAAATAAAGGCAAAATAACTCTAGCTGAAGCCCCATGATATAGCAATAGAAGGCCTACTGGTTTTACAGGGCTGACATATGCAAGTTTCTTTAAAAAAAAGTCATGCAAGTTTTTTAAATAAGTACAAATACAATGTTCGAATTGCATACATATACAAGTAGAAAGCACATCTTATCTCTCCGTTAAACGAGTGTTAAACTATTAATTATGGATGGTATCAACCTTTTTTTACCTGAAATGTGAGAAGCCCCAATATAAGAAAAGAAGACAAAATTGTTAAATCTCTTAACTATTTCAAAGAAAATGCCATTTGACATAGAAATTAAACAAAGGGATTAAATTATAGAAGATAAGCTTTCCTTAATAACAAAATTCTCTATGGAACGTCAATTTTGAAGGAACAAGAATTCTTTGTTGAGGTTCAAAAAATTTTGGACAAAATGAAGAAGAGTTTCGATATATTTGGTAAGAGCACCCAATCAACAAGAAGATATAATTAAAATTCACCACCACAAATAACACTAGAAATGAAGTACACACCGGAAGCCAAAAAGAAAAAACTCCAACCACCGCCGATAAAGCTGAGATACACAGGCAGGGTAAGAAGTATGGAAATCTGAAATAAAGAAAACATGTTGAAGAAACATCAAAGAACAATCATCAATAGCAAAACATGAAAAATAAAGCATATTGGCAGGGAGATTACTCATTACTGACCTTCCAAACAAACCCTCTTGGGAAAAAATGCTTGGATATTTATCTGCGGGCTGAGTTATTGTCCAAATATTAGATGAATTAGTAGTATCAAGTACCAAAAAATAAAAAGAAACAATAAGTTGAGAACGAAGATGTCATGGATGAGGAATGTACTTTGAGAGTGAGATAGTTCAATGGAAAATAATACGAGCGAAAATCAAATTTTCACTGAAGCAGCGTTTCCAATATGCTCTCTCTCCCTCCCCCTCCCTCCTGTTAAATATAATTGATATGGATGTTCTTATTGTCTCTTCCTCTGCTTTACCTCATGTTGCATCCTACTAATGTGTATAGTCATCGCTCTCATCTTCCTATGCAAGACTCCTCATTGAACGAAGGTACTGAGCCCTCTTACTCTCCTCCCCATCGGTGATATCCTTTAAGGGTCCGTCATCCACCAGATCATCTTACCTTATCTTGCTCTACCAATCACCCTATTCAGAATCATATTTCATATAATTCTTTATGTAGTTCCTTTCAGAGGTTCATTAGTCAAATAGATGGGGGAGGCAGACCCCTGATGGGTGACTGCTATGCAAGATGAGATGACAGCCTTACAGAACAATCATACTTGGGACTTGGTTGCTCTCCCTGAGGGAGAGAAGATAGTTAGTTGTTGCTAGGTGTTCAACCTGAAATGTAATGCAAATGGTACTGTTAATCGATACAAAGTTCGACTAGTCGCCAAGGGCTTTACTTAGATTCCAGGCAAAGATTTTGCTCCGGTTGCTAAACTTACCACTGTTCGCCTTATTATCTCTCTTGTTGCTTCCCACTCTTGCCCTTGTATTAGATGGATGTCAATAACGTTATTCAGAATGGCGATTTGGATGAGGTGATTTATATGGATCCTCCATCGGGGGCTGAGGGGGAGTATTTTGAGAAAATCATTGTATGGGTTGAAACAGTCTCCAAGAGCTTGGTTTGCTCGATTTAGTGAAGTTGTCCTTCGATTGGATTTTTTGAGATGCCATTTTGATCACATGTGCTTTGTCAAACGGAATTCGATGGGACAATGTGTTATTCTATCAGTTTGTGTGGACGACATTATCTTAACAAGTGATGACACTTTAGGCATTTCTAGGGTCAAGAAGGATATCAGTTCAACGTTTGACATCAAGGATCTAGGGGGTCTAAAATATTTTTTGGGGATTTAGGTAGCTCGATCCAGGAGTGGTATTTCTCTCTCTCAGCGAAAGTATGTACTTGATCTTCTCAGTGACATTGGAATGACGGGATGTAGACCTGCATCCACTCCTATGGATCTGAACATAAAACTTTCTGCTGAGTCTGGTGAACCATTGACAGATCCAAGTATGTATTAAAGGTTGGTACGGAGACTTAGTTATCTGACCAACACTCATCATGACCTAGCATTTGCTATGAGTCTTGTGAGTCAATTTATTCATGCTCCTCGTACTTCTCATTACCATATCTTGAGATACTTGAAATCTTGTCCCGGTGTTGGACTTTTCTATGACTCCAAGAACACGTTTGATTTATCTTGCGTTACTGATGTTGACTGTGTTAGGTCTAAGACGGATAGAAGATCTACATCTAGATTTTATTCATTTTATGGGAATGATCTTATCTCCTGGAAGAGTAAGAAGCAGTTTATGGTTTCTCGATCTTCTGCAGAGGCTGAGTACAGGGCCGTAGCTCAGTGGCATATGAGGTTCTTTGGCTCCACTCAATTCTTGGAGAACTTGGTTTTCCTGCCCATTTGCTATCGACTCTGTATTGCGATAATAAGTCAGCAATCATGTTAGCCTCATATTCTATCCTGCATGAGAGGACCAAATATATTGAGTTTGACATCCATTTTATCTAGGAGAAAGTTTGGTCTGGAGTTATTTCTACAAAATTTGTTCTTTCATTTGAACAAGTTGATGATGCTCTTACGAAACCAGTCGGGCCATCCCTATTTAAGTCCACTCTTCGCGAGTTGGGCATGATGGACATCTATGCGCCAGCTTGAGGGGGAGTGTTGAATATAATTGATGTTTTCTTTATTTGTTTTTTAAATTTAAGGATAGTTTAGTAATTGCTCTTATTGCTTTTTTTTTCTTGGATATAAATACTCCATTGTATTCAGATTTGTGGTTAACTCAATACATTATTTCTCTTACTTTTTCTATTTTCCCTCTACCTAGTCCCTCCCTTCTTACAGTTATTTTCTTGAATACATTCCACATTAAAATATCAGAAGACCAGCGAGGGCAGCCAAACACACAAAAGAAATAGAGCAGGTCCACTTCCAATATCGGGAGGTGAAGAAATAGAAGTACCTGTGCAAGAAAACCTCCCAAAGCCGGGCCAATAATCAACCCTATTCCCCAACCTGTGCTAACCTGAAATTGAACCATACAATTATAGTGTTCATCGTGATAATGCCATTAGTTTAAGTAACTCAAAATATACATTGGTAAGTAAACTCACTGCTGAGATTCCTAAAGCTTGGTATTCTTCAGGAAAAGTTTCAAGTGCATACGCCTGTTAATGAAGTTCATCAAGTAGAAGAGAAAAAATTATTATTAAATGGAAAAGAGGAAGCAGTACAGAAAGCTAAATTTTCAGAAAACTTGAGGAGTTTTCATCTGGTTGATTTGAAAACGAATAAAAAAATGAAAACAATGGTAACATAGTCGTTTTAAAAAAATATAGGAAAACGTGTTTGATAGGAGTAATAAAAGTGTAGCATAAATCTTTTCAAAATATATTGGAAAATTATAAATTATACCCTTAAACTATTAAATTATTATCATTTATAATCTTGAATTATTATTTTCGTCACATTATGTTTCTCGTTCTTCTGTCTATAACATGTACCAGAGCCATTACTATTGATCAAAACCGCGCGGTTTTGATTTACTCAAATTATAAAGTGAACCCATCAACTTCTTCATTAAACAACGTCGTTTAAGAAGATGATTCATTTGATACCCAAACCCTCTATTAGCTTTAAAACCCCTACCCCAAGCACTCGAGCAGTAGAGACGAAGCCCATCCCCGAGCACTTGAGCAGCAGAGAAGAAGCCCCACCCCGCCATTAACAGCAAGAAAATCAAGAGATTCCCGGAACCCCACCCCCGCTCGAGTGAGCTCGGCCATGGAGTTATCGAAATTTTTGCTGACAGAGCCCTTTTCCGCTTTTAAAGCAGAACCGCTTTTTTCACAGGGCGTTGAAGATCTGGCCGACTGATTGGTTTGATTTTCGCCTATCCTGCGATTTGAGATCTTAAAGTATATATTCAAGCAAAGTGAAAGTACAAAAGTTGAAATGCAAGTAACCTTCAATATATTTCATCTCACAGAAAATGGAGGAGAAAAAAATCAAATTATCCAAGAACACGTCAATTTTCCTGAGAAATTTCAAAAAAGAAAATAAAAACAGAGAGACAGAGGTGGAAAATCCATACCGCAACAGCTTACAACGTTATAATCAAATCAAACTACAATTTCAGAAGCATTTTCGTAAATTCCTTCAAATCACATCTCATTCCAGATTCATCTTCCCTAACTTAAACTCCGAATCAAACCAAAAACCTCAAAATTCTTCGAAAAAATCACACACATCTTCACGAAACGGGGGAAATACTAGGAAGGGATAAAGAGGTGGCTTCGGCTTTTATAGTATTGTCTTTGAAAATCAAGACGAACCCCACCCCTGTTCGTGTACGTGGGGTTGGTCTTGATTTTCAGTTCGTCGTCTTCAGGGGTGCGACGCGGTTCTTCTCGAGCTCAATCGGGGGTGGGTAATCTTCATTGGGTATCAAATGGGTTATCTTGTTAAATGACGTAGTTTAATGGGTGCTTTTATAATTTGAAAAAATCAAAACGGCCGCGTTTTGACTAATATTAACGGCTCGGCTCCGTTTCATACTATAGACGGAATGTTAGATTTAAACACGAAACATATAGTAGGTTATAAATATAAAAATAATAGTTTAAAATTATAAATGATAATTTATGTATAAATTATAGTTTCTCAAATATGTTGCTATTAAAATCAAATAATATTGGAGTAAGCATTGGTAACCCTGTTTTAGAGTAATATTTTAAAAAGAAAATCAAAGATAACTTTGAAGAGGTGCACCTTTATTGGTACAAGTAAACCATTCAGACTTCCAAGAAGAAACCTTGTAGTAATAGCCATCCAGAAATTTACACTAAGGCCAAACAGAGTATTGAATATAACCCTGATACCAAGTAAACAACAATGACAGTTTACTAGAGAGAAGTACAACAAATTTTATAGTAACTAGTGTATTATTAGTTAATCACTCACACTGTCAAAATCCCAGTGGTAATTACAGGCTTTCGACCATAGCGGTCAGCCACTAATCCCCATGCAACGGATGTCAATACTCTGCCAAGCAGAAATGCAGACCCTACAATGTACAGAAAGGTTTGTTAAAGCTTGAAGAATCTGAAGAATGGAAATGAACAAAATAGAGAGAAGAGAGCCATGAAAGAGTGAAGGCTGAAGATAACTCACCCACATAACCAGCATAACTTCCAATATCTTCCTCTCTTTTTGCAATCTTAAAATCCCTTATCTGCAGATTCATTATGCAGAGCAGAGTATTTGATTTGGTATAGGTTGATAGGAAATAATGGAGCTAGAGAGAGAATGTGTTTGTATGGTTGATCACGTTTGAACTAATCTATGCTCGGCTCAGTTGATAACAAACAAGATGACTGAAAATGTGTCAAGTAAAGCAGATCAAAGTTGCTTACAGAGCTATCAGTAAGCTCTGGTAGATAGATACTCACCATGAAATACAGGAAGGGAAACAGGGATGATATTGGCAGGGCTGGAAGAAAAAATAAGAGAATATAATTAGGATTGAAACGATGGCAAAACATATATCGCCACCAGAATCATTGTACAAAATAAGCAGAAGAAAGTCATAATATAACTTGATATATTGCATAGACGATTTAAAAGTTCTGAAATTTAACTTCACTGTTAGAGAGAGAGAGAGAGAGAGAGAGAGAGAGAGAGATTTATTCCAATATAGCAACAGACAAGCAATGTATCCAAGAAAACACAGCTTGTCTGCGCATGCTGCCGCAACAACAACAACAACAACAACAACAACAACAACAACAACAACAACAACAACAAGAAGAAGAAGAAGAAGAAGAAGAAGAAGAAGAAGAAGAAGAAGAAGCCACATACCATTAGAAAGGACAATAAAAAATACAGAATTAAGCTCTCTAATGGGGAAGCGCCCTCTTCGCAACTCCTTGCGCTGTTCCATTATACATCCAGGGCAATTCTCATGGTAATAAGCTTTCTTCAACAACCTTTCTCTACTCTCTTCCGCCATATTTACTGTTAGCCAAAGAAAATGGAGAAACTCCCTTGCCTGTGAATTCAATTCCAACCAAACAAAAACTAAAATGGAAAATAAAAATCAAAAAGAAGATTCCTGGTAAATGGGATGGGATGAATGATGATCATCAGGTCAGAGGGGCTAAGAGCGAGGATTGATTGATTGCTGCTCAACGTGATGCTGAAGGACCTACTAAAAACTCATGAACACCATTTTTGTTTCTTTTTCTTTTTATACATTTTCTCCTTAGATTTGAGTCATCAAGTTTAATTTTGTCTACTGATTTGTTTGAACTGACAAAGATATTATTAATTTATGAATTAACTAACTCTTTCATAAAAACAGGGGCAAGGCGGGTACGATTTCTTTCTTTTTTAAAAACCATGGCAGTAAATATTTATTTACAAGGAGTAATTTTACAAAACAAGTCATCAAGTTTTAAGTGATCAAGTGACATGACAATCATTAATGGATTAATTTATCAAATTATTTTAATGAATCATAAAACATCAACCTATAAATAATTGGTGTATCACTTGATCACTTAAATCTTTGTCAATTACTTGTCACCCTAGAATACTCATTTACAAATAGATTACGATAAACTGGAGAAATTATAACCACTCGCTCTAAACATCTTATCGTTAAAGAAAAAACTGAGATGCTTTATCAAGTGGGACTCTCAGATAGAGAATTATATAGATCTTGAAAGTCAACCGCTCAGCTCTAAACAACAATCTATTGTCATGAATTCAGATACGTTTCCGCTCTATAATTGTTTTGATTCTTGGTGTGTTCAATATAAGATCTTGGATTTTATTGAGATACGGTTTATACTGAAAGGGATTTGAATCTAGCAATTGGTATTAGAGTGACTCATGTTGAATCATTGAGAATCAATCTATTAAGTTCGAGATCCATGATTATAGGTCTTTTTTGTGTTTACGTTTCGCTATCCTTGAATTTAATAATTGTTTAACAATGTCTTAGATTTGAGAACAATTTTTTTTCGTTGTTATTCTGTTCATATTTGTTCGAATTCGGACTGCCAGCCAACGTTGAGGCAGACGGTGTCAGGGGACTGGTGCGGCGAACAATCTGCGCCGACTGTGAGGAAGAGTTGCGGCCCTAGCCGCCGCTATCTGATGGAGTCGATGCATCAAAGGCTGGCGGGCCATGGTCGCCAGTCACTTAAGGTGAAACCCTAGGTTGGATGGGTTGATCCAACCCGTGAACAGATTTACAAAAAAAATAAAAAATTAAGGTAGAATGATTGTGGGCTTCGCCCACAGCCAATTTTGGGAGGGCTAAGGAATCCCAGACCTCACACTTATTTTATTTATTTTTGTTAGTTAAATTTTTAATTATTTTATTAAAATTAATTAAGGATTAATTTTACGGTTCAATTTATTAAATTAATTTTAGGGATCATAATATTAATTTTTTTTAATTTAAGAATTTTCAAAATAGATTGTATTGATTATTTTTGGTTTTTTGGATTATAATAGTTTCAAAACAATTTTTAAGGATTGTTAAATAAATTGTTTTGAATTTTTTTACGGATTTTTTGGTTAAAATAATTTCAAAACAATTTCAAAGAATCGTAAACTTAATTGTTTATCAAATAATTTAAGGTTTAAATTCAGTACAATTTTAAATTCGAATATTAATATGTTATATATATTTTAAGATGAATTAGTTGAAGCAACATGTCATCAAAGACCTCTCTTGTGGAAATTGGTTTGTCTTGAAATATAAAATGTTATGTGTACGTGTAACTTATGTGAATATTTATTGGCCCAAATAAAGATAATTATTTGACAGAATTACATGTGCTTTTGTGGTAATAAATACATGATGGTTATTCAGTTTTACACGTGAATAATAAATCTGCTCAAAGGAAGATTTATTGTTTGACATGTTATTTATAATCAGTGTTTGATTATTACATCAAAACATCACTTACAAGTTAATAATTTTGGTCAAAGTTAAAATATTAATGGAGTGTTCAGTGTCTCGAGATGGGTACATGTTACTATTGTTTGAATTATTATTGTTATTTATAATTTATGTGAGTTTAATTTATTTATTGTTCTATGTTCAGCTATTACTCCTGCTAGTATCACGGCCAACATCAATTCAATTCCAATTCTAAATGGCTCGAACTTCAAGTCCTGGAAAGATAATCTCTTGATAGTTCCTGGAGTTATGGACCTCGATTTTGCATTAAGAACTGATTTTCCTGCACCTCTTACGGATAAGAGTAACTCTGATGATAAGAGGGAGATGGAAAGGTGAGAGAGATCAAATCGCATGCGTATAATGATCATGAAGAAGGCCATTTCAGAAGCATTCAGGGGCACTTATCTGAAAAGATAACTGAAAAGAGGTTTGTCAATAATGAAAAGGTAGAAATTGGTACGCTCTTATCGGACTTAATTTCAAAGATGTATAAAAGTAAAGGTAATATCAGGAAATATATTATGGAAATGTCTCACATTGTTTCAAGGTTAAAAGCATCGAGGCTTAAACTCTCTGAGGATTTACTTGTGTATCTGGTTTTATGGCGCAGTAGCCAGTTTAAGGTGAGCTATAATTGTTAGAAAGAGACTTGGTCTCTGAATGAGCACATCTCACACTGTGTTCAGGAAGAGGAAAGAATGAAACATGATAAGGCAGAAAGTGCTTACCTGGCCTCTACCTCTAAGGATAAAGGCAAGGGAAAGAAAAGGAAAAGGGATAAAGAAGCTGCGAATACAACACCGCATAAGAAACAACAAAAGAAACCGGTAAACTCGGAAGGTAATGGTTGTTTCTTCTGTGGAGCTGAAGGGCATAGGAAGAAGCAATGCATCAACTATCACGCTTGGCGTGCTAAGAAATGTATGCTTCTTAATTTGGTTTATTCTGAGGTTAATTTAAGTTCAGTTCCTAGACACACGTGGTGGATAGATTCTGATGCAACAACTCACATCAGTGTGTTTATGTAGGGTTGCCTGAATTGCCGAAAGTCAAATGATGCTGAAAGATTCATTTACGTGGGCGATGGCAAGATGGTTGAGGTTGAAGCAATAGAAAAATTTAGATTATTATTAAAAATTGGTTTGATCCTTTGATCTTGATGAAACTTTTATTATACCGTCATTTAGACGGAATTTGATTTCTATTTCTGTTTTAGACAAAGCTGGTTATATTTGTTCTTTTAGAAATGGGAAATATGGTTTGTTTTGTGATTCAATTTCAATTGGTTCCGACTTTTTATTAGGATATAATAATCTTTATTTACTTGAAACCATTGCTTCATTTAAAGAATCCATGCAATTAAGTACACGAGGTACTAAAAGAAAATTAACCAGTGAGAATTCAGTTACGTTATAGCACAAGAGATTAGGTCCATTTCCAGACAGAGAATAGAGAGACTTGTGTCAGACGAAATTTTTGGTCCTTTAGATTTCACAGATTTTGACGTTTGTGTTAATTGCATAAAGGGAAAACAAACCGATAAAAGGAGATTTGAAGCCAATAGGACTCAGGATGTCTTAGAACTTATTCATACGGATATTTGTGGGTCATTCTCTTCGATGGCTTGGAATGATCAACAATATTTTATTACGTTCATAGACGATTATTTTAGATATGGCTACATATATCTCATTCATAAAAAGTCACAGTCATTAGACGCGTCCAAAAATTTTAAGGCTGAAGTTGAGAATCAACTCAACAAAAGGATTAAGAGCGCCAGATCTGACAGTGGTGGTGAGTACTATGGCAGATATGATGGTTCATGTGAACAACGTCTCTGACCGTTTGCTAAATTCTCAGAAGAATGCGCCATCGTCCCGCAGTACACTATGTCAGGTTTGCCCACTACGAATGGTGTTGCTGAAAGACGAAACAGAACGCTTAAGGACATGGTCAAGAGTATGATTAGTCATTCGACTTTACCAGAATCACTCTGGGGTGAAGCACTTAAGGCTGCAGCGTATATCCTTAACAAAGTTCCAAGTAAAAATACTGTCAAACCCTCATATGAGCTTTGGACTGGCAAGAAACCTAGTCTAAGGCATTTGCACATTTGGGGATGTCCAGCTGAGGCAATGTCATATAGGCCTAATGAAAAGAAATTGGACTTACGGACGGTGAGTTGTTATTTTTTTGGATACTCTGAAAGATCCAAGGTGTACAAGTTTTATGATCCCACAACTAGGTCGATTTTTAGACAGAACATACCCGGTTTTTTGAGGTTGCCGAGTTTACAGGGGGAGATACGGTTAGAGATTTTATCCTTCAGGAAGAATATGTTGATATTCCCAGAGGTGTTATTAGCATTGATCAGGACTATGTCCCCGACATTGCTCATTAAACAACACATCAAGATAATATCGGAGAACCTCCCATTCAAGAGATTGTTCCGGAATAACAAACTCTATCATATCAAGAACCTATGTCATTAAGAATATCCACTAGAGAGAGAAAAAGTGCAATGCTAGATGATTACATTGTATTTCTCCAAGAGCATGACGTTGACATTGGTGTGATGGAAGATGATCCGATCAACTTCCGTCAAGCCATGGAAAACTCTAACTCTCAAAAGTGGATCGATGCTATGACTGAGGAAATTGAGCCCATGAAGGACAATGATGTGTGTGATTTTGTTCCATACCCATATGGTGCGAAACTCATTGGTTGCAAATAGATTTTTAAGACCAAGATGGATTCAAAGGGTAATGTGGAAAGATTCAAGGCTTGTAAGACTTTCAGGATTGACTATAAAGAAACGTTCTCTCTGGTTTCCACGAAAGACTCTTTCAGAATTATAATGGCATTGGTGGCGCATTTCAATCTTGAGGTACATCAGATGGATGTAAAGACGGCGTTTCTCAATGGTGACATTGAAGAGACGATCTATATGGTGCAACCAGAAAACTTTGTGTCGGGAGATCCAAAGAATATGGTTTCCAAACTTAAGAAATCCATCTATGGATTCAAGTAAGCATCTCGACAATGGTATTTTAAGTTTCATCAAGTGATCATCTCATTCGATTTTGAGGTGAATGTAGTCGATAATTGTATATACCATAAATTTTGTGGAAGCAAGCATATTTTTCTGGTTTTATATGTGGATGACATTTTGCTTACCAACAACGATATATGCTTATTGCACGACACCAAGAGACCAAGTACACCGAGATCATTCTCGGGGGTATTCTAGGATTATCACCAAATAGCTATATCGAAAAGGTCCTCAAAAGATATGGCACGCAAGACTGTAAACCAGGTGATACCCCTGTGGTTAAGAGAGACAAGTTTGGTCTCAATCAGTGTCCTAGAAATGATTTTTAGGAAAAATAAATGCAGAAGATTTCATATGCTTCGGTAGTGGGGAGTCTAATGTATGCTCAAGTTTGCACACGTCCTGATATTGTGTACATGATTGGGATGTTAGGAAGATACTTAAGCAATCCAAGCACAGACCATTGGATCAGACTGAGATCGCTAGATATACTGATTCTGATTTTACTGGATGCCAAGATAGTATGAAATCTACGTCGGACTATATTTTTCTGCTTACTGGAGGTGCTGTCTCTTGGAAGAATGCTGATGGGATTGCTTTCAGCTGATGGGATTGCTTTCGGCTGATGGGATTGCTTTCAGATGTGGACTCATTTACTTTGCTCATTCCCTTCAGCTGTTTTGTCCTCAGCAACTCAATCAGTCGTAGCCACTTGGTGGTTCCTCGTGGTTCGAGCCAATCAATCACAACCACCTAACTGTATGTCTGAACCCTCCCTTCCGTTCTGATGTTTCTTCTTGTCCAAAAGGTAATGATTTTTCATTCTCGAGATGTCGGTTCCCGTCTGGAAGCGATCTCCCGTTCTCGAGATGTCGGTTCTGGTTCTGAAAGTGATGATCTCCAGTTCCAGGAGTGATAGTCACCCGTTTCAGAAACGATAGTCCCCAGTTTCGGATGATCTCATCATTTGATAGTTTTTATTAATTCAATTAGTTTTTATGGATTAGTATATTATGGATTGATCGGTATTATAGATTGATAAATTGCATTTTAGATGAAAACAATATTTTAGATTGATGACTATATTTTGGATGAATACGATACTGTTAATTGAACTATATTTTGGATGAATACAATACTGTTAATTGAACTATATTTTGGTTTAGGAGTACTTGTGATAATTTTAGAAAATTGATTATGAACTGAATATTCATTATGAATATATTTGAGGAATTTTAGAATGATTTTTTATTGTCATATTCATAGGATATTGGTATATTAATATATATTTATAAATTTTACAACCATATTTTTCATGTCGAGTTTTTAAACGAAAACGTATACTACTCGTTTAAAACTCATATCTGAATTTTTACGTATCGCGTATCATTGACCGAATTTTAACCGAATTTTAACCGAATGTTTGACCATTTAATTCCTGAATTACACATGCCTGATAATACTCCATATTTTTACCGTTCCTAAATTAACTAACTATGAGTGCAAGAGAGTATATTGAGTTTATTTCAAGTAAAAATTTAAAATGTCATTTTTTGAGATTCCATTTAATGTCAATTTTATTTGTTTAAAGCCCATATTTTAAGCAAATAAGTTGATATGAAAATGATTTTTAGGTTACACCATCTATAAAAATTATGATTTTTGAATATACTGGCAGAAACTAAAATTTTGAAAATATTGATAGAAATTTTATTTTTTACAGAAACTTATAGATTTGTTCTCTTATTTTTTTTATCTTTTTAAACTTGTTGATTTAATTAATTTTGATAATCATTGTTTTTCTCAAAATTAATATTTTATGAATATTTCGAGAGATATTATTTTTTTTGTGGTTAGAGAGAATAAGATTTGTTAAGACTTACTGAGATTTAACTTATAAGAGAGAGATCTTCGAGTGATTTGAGGGATATTTTTTGTAATTGTTATTTTAGGTGTGTTGTAAACGAAATAGTTTATTTAAGAGAAATAATTATTTTTTTCGCAATTGAAATTTATGGAATGTAATCTCTTTTTTATCGGAATTATAATAATTTAAATATATAATGAAGAAAATTTAGGGTATATGAAATTAGAAAAATACACATATATCGATAAGATTGACAAAAATCTAATATTTTAAAATTTTACCTAATTACCTAAATATAACTTATATAACTTGCTCAAATCATCAGCTCATTAATATTCTTATCATCTAACTATATTATATATCTAATAGATCGACATCATTTTTCCTCTATCTGAAATGACATCATTTTATTTATTACAGATAATATAATCAAGAACGACGCCGTTTCATATAAGAAAAAATGTCATCGTTTTGTTAAAATTCTAACTTGCAGTAGACAAAGTTAAACTATAACGTTTTAAATTTTAAGGTTTAAAGTGTCTATTAGTGATAGTTTGAGAAGATAAATTATAATTTTTCCTAATTATTATATGATGATCAAATAACTCTAAGTTTCCGAGGGCAACTGAATATGTGGTACAGTTGGATCCTCAAGTAGTTGATCATGATATCATTGCTTAACATTGTCTTTCTTATTGAGACAAATTTTTTATATTCCGAGAGCGCGTGATTGATTCTTCTTTTACATTGGTCATACATAATTTTACCTAATTTATTATTAAAAAACAACATAAATTTTTAGGATCGAGAATAGGATATAGAAAAATTGCATGAAAAAAGAGTTGAGTAAATGGACAGGCAGTTACAAATTGGCAAAAGTGGCTAAAAACAGTAGTTTAAATTGATAAATTAATAGCTCACATGGAAGCAGTGCTGATTTTATGTGAAAATATAAAAAAAAAATCATTTTTTGCAAAACATTTTCCTCACGACTATTTAATTAACTTCAACCTTAAACCTTGTATTTATCTATTATTGTCTGATATATTTATTATATATCAATCCCAAATGGTGGGATCATATTCTGTCATGATCAAATTTCAACCTCCAACGTCCCTCATATTTTTTTCAAATATATGGGTATGATTTAGTCCTTCAATAAATTAAAACTAAAACTTTTTTAAATAATAAAGGTTAAATTGTAAAATATCTCTTTTATTATTATTATTTTCTTACTTATATAATTTATACGTATTCTCTTACTCAAAAAGTATATGGACTAAATTTACTAAAATTATAATTATGTGATAAAAGAACATTCAAAATATATGACTTTTTTCTTTCTACATCGAACTTTTTATTAAAAAAGGAATTTATTCTAAATCCTGTTAGAATTATACAAAACAAAATTAGAAATACAACTGGCAAAAAGAGGAGTTAAATAAAGCGAGGAGACAGGAGAAAGGACAATGGACATTGGACATCTGAAAAGAATTTTTTTATTTTTAAGACTCCGTTAGAGCAGTGTCGGCGTCAACAGCTCTAACACACTCTTTCTCATTCACCGGATTTGATGGCATGTTTACTTGCGGATTTAAATTATAAATTCTAAGAATATCTAAATCTATATTTATTAAAATTTTGGATTAAAAATTTTATGTGGTATTCGTCACTTAATTAGATTTGTAATCTAAATCAAAATAGTAGATTTTAAATTCTCATCTAAATTTTCATTGTTTTTAATGTTAAAAGTCTAAAACACTCATTTTAAAGTTATTAAATTATAGTATCATTTTACCTTCTAAAAAGATGATGACAAAAATAGTCGTGAGTAAAAAATAGTCATTTCTTTCAACCTGACACCGACCCAGACCTCGAGCCTGATCCTGAATCTAGATTCGACCCCGACCCTGATCTTAACCTCTAAAATAACATGATCCAAGTCATCTAATCTAAATATGTAAATTCATAATAAACATAATATACAAATCTAAAATCTAAATCTTTAATTTCAATTCTTAATCTAAAATTTAGTAAACGTGTCGATCATCTCAAATACATGTTGCACGTTTTCTTTTTTGCAGGTGGTGCAATTTACTCAAACCCAAATAAGTCATCTTCTTGTGGTTTACTTACAAGAGTACCATGCCAAGTTTAGATTTTCTTTTTTAAACAACGATTTTTGTTGAAACTAACAATAATTTTTATATGCAGGGTAACTTTTACTTGAACTATCATATAACAAATTTATTTTTTTTGGTTTTTATGCTTTTACGATAGAATAAAATATGATATTAACAAGTTATAGTTTTATTGATTTTATCATCTAAGTGAAATGTAATGGTGAATATCTTACTCAAAATTTAATTTATTTTCACATTAGGATATTTGAGATTTTATTTTGCCTGAAATTTCTTCAAAATAGCACGTTATAGTTTTTTTATTGATTTTACTATATCTAAGAAAAACCAAACAGTGAGTATTTTACTAAAAAAATTATTAGTTTTCATATTCACCTCCACATTACGATATTTGTGATTTTATTTTGACTAACATTTTTTCAAACAAATACAAAAAACAATAACGTGCTTGATATTATTTTTTGTTATTTAATAAATTGATAATAAAATAAAAAATATTTTCTTCAGTGATGAAGAAATGATAATGGTGTAAAAGTTTTTTTCGGTATGGAGAACCTTCTACGAACAAATGATAAATATCATAATTTAAAGAGAGAATGAGATAATAAAGACACCATCATTTACGTGGAAAGCCCTTAAAGTGGAGAAAAATCACGGGGAGATCGTTGATATTCACATGTGTAAAAGATTTTACACTGTTATTGATGAGAGAAGAGAGGAATGACAGTGACTTTAGTTGAGGTTTGCTTAAGTCTTCCCCTCTCCTTTTTACACGAGCATGTACTTATAGGCATTTACAATGTAATAATAATAATAATAAGGGGATGATCACATCCCTTATGCTTTCGACTGATGGAATTACTTTCAGGCGTATGCTCATTTATCGTGTTCATCCTTTTCAGTTGTTTTGTCCTCAATAACTCAATCAGTTATAGCCGTTTGGTGGTTCTTCGTGGTTCGAGTCAATCAATCACAATCACTTGACTGTCAGTCTAAACTCTCCTTTCCGCTCTGATTTTATGTCATGTCCAATGGTAATGATTCCTCATTCTTGAGATATCGGTTCCCGTTCGAGAAACGAGGATCTCCCATTCTCAGATATCGGTTCCCGTTCGAGAAACGAGGATCTCCCGTTCTCGAGGATAAAGGCAAGGGCAGCAGAAGCAATAGTCACTCGCTTTAGAAATAATAGTCCCTCATTCCGGAAGTGAAGGTTCCCCGCTTCAGCATTCTTTCCCGTTCTGACGAGGTCCCCCGCTTCAACGTTCTTTGCCATTCTGACGAGATCTCCCGCTTCAATGTTCTTTCTGCACACGTGTCTTGGGTGGTTTTTTTCCTATCATTTGCCCCCATCACACTTAATAAGTTTCACTTATTGAGATGTAATGGTTTGTCCTTTCTTATTTTGTCGTTATGTCTGCCCATTTTCGTTCTCGCGTGCTTTGCGTTTGTCGACTAACTTTTTTGCCAGCTCATTGTCGATGATGATTATTTTCCCTTCATTCGCTGCATTGTCTTTTCGTTCTTTTTACTACGGGTTTATTGATAGAGTTTTTCCCATTTTCGTCATTATGGGCTCATTGGCGAGGTTCTCCTCATTTTCATCAGTATGGGCTCAGTGATAGAGTTTCTCCCGTTTCTTTATTCTTCATTTTCCTTCTCTCGTTCCATAATTGCATCGCGCGAGTTTGAGTTTGATATTCTGCATTAGTTGGTAGAGTTTCTGTTGTTTTCATATTTTTCTTTTTCCTTCTAGAAACGATATTTATAGACACTCCCAAGGATTTAGGCTCCCTCCGTAGAACCATGACCCCGTTTTGATTCCCTACGGGCTCATCGATAGAGTTTCCCCCGTTTCTTCATTTTGCATTTTCCTTCTCTTGCACGATAAGATCTCTGACATGAATATTGTACAAGAATAATATAATAATTGAAATGAGTAATGAGCGAGTGTACCGTTTCATAATTTCATTACAGGAACTTGAGTTTGATGCCCAACTTCTATTGGGTTTCCTTTTGGAAACAATGTTCATAGACACTCCCAAAGGACTTAGGCTACTTCCATGGAACAATGACCCCGTTTTGATTCCCTACGGGCTCATCGATAGAGTTTCCCCTATTTCTTCATTTTTCATTTTTCTTCTCCCGTACGATAAGATCTGCGAAATGAATATTGTACCAGAATAATATAATAATTGAAATGAGCAAGGAGTGAGTGTACCATTTTATAATTTCATTACAGGAGCTTGAGTTTGATGCCCTACTTCTATGGTAGAATTTTTCCCATTTTCCTTACTACCGACTTATTGGTAGAGTTTCTCCCATTTTTTTATTTTATTTTTTTTGCTTTCAATCTGTCCTTCATTTTCTCGCTTCTTTTTCCTTTACTCATGTCCGTCTTTTGCTCAGCTTTGTTCTTTAGCTCTTCTTTTCAGCCCTTCTTTTCTGAGCGTTTCTTTACTGAGCTGAAGGTCTTTCCTTAACTTATTTTCTTTTCTGTTCTGAAGTTCTTTTCTCAACTTCTTTACTTTCTGTTCTGAAGATTTTCCCGTTCTTAAGAAATTTCCTTTTCAGTTCTCCATATTTTCCCATTCTGAAGATGTTTCCTTTTCTGTTCTTTAGACTTTTCCATTCTGAAGACATTTTCCTTTTTCGATATGAAGATTTTCCCGTTCTTAAGACATTTCCTTTCCCGTTCTCCATATTTTCCTGTTTCTGAATATGTTTATTTTTTCGTTCTCCAAACTTTCCCATTTCTGAAGATGTTTCCTTTTCCATTCTTCAAACTTTCCTGCTCTGAAGACGTTTCTTTTCCCGTTCTCTAGACTTTACCGTTCTGAATATGTTTCCATTTCCTTTATTCAGACTTTCTCGTACTGAAGATATTTCCTCTTCCATTCTGAAGACATTTCTTTTTGCGTTCTTCAGACTTTCCCGTTCTAAAGACATTTAATTTTTCATCCCATACTTTCCTATTTTGAAGTCATTTCTTTTTCTGTCCTGAAGACGTTTCTTTTTTCCTTTGTATTTTTGCTTCAATCAATGAGAATAACTTTGTTTGTACAAATTTTCTTCTATTGAATTCCTTTTTTGTTGCATTTCATTATTTCCTCAAAGACTAGCAAAATTTTAGAGAACAATGTCCGTAGACATTATCAAGTAAAGAACTATGACATTGTCTTCATTTTGAAAAAGGAATTTATGAACTGATATTTTCTTTTGAGAATAATGTATGTAGACGTTCCCAAAGACTCAGGTTTCTTCCGTGGAACCATGTCCTTGTTTTGATTTTCTTATGAGAACGGCGTACGTAGACTCTCCCTAGGACTTAGGCTCCTTCCGTGGAGCCATGACCTCATTTTAATTTTTTTTCTGAGAAGGGCGTACGCAGACGCTTCCAAGGACTTAAGCTTCTTCCGTAGAACCATGGTCTTATTTTAATTTCCTTCTGAGAATGGCGTATATAAAGGCTCCCAATGACTTAGACTCTTTTAGTATAACCATGGCCTCATTTTGATTTCCTTATGAGAGTAGGACTTATGAACTGCCCCTCCTAAGAACTTACGCTCTTGGTTCCTTCCAAGAGTTGGACTAATAAATAACCCCTCCCAAATACTTATGCCCTTAGTTCCTTCTGAGAGTAGGACTTACGAATTGCCCCTCCCAAGGACTTACGACCTTAGTTCCATTGTCGAAGAAGAGAGAGAGATTGATAGCCTGCACGTTATCACGTTACAAGTTTTGATTGAGAGCTCCAAATTGAATTCGGTAATTTCTTCAATAAATATGCTTTGCATCTTCCTGATGATATAAAATTCGTCGTATAGTTAGCTTCCAATAAATATAGTTTTATTCGTGAAGTTGATCGTTCTACCTAATCTACTTCCCTTAATAGTCTTCATGAAAATTATCATAACCCTTTTTTTAGCTCCGAATCAAGTTCTACAAAATTCTTCAAGAAGTATACATCCATATCTTTTTAAAGATATATAATATGCTATGTAAGTCTATACAATTTAAAAAGAAATCAAATTTGAAAGACGTGATTGAGTTTACTTTCCTGTATGAGGATTACCATACTTTTGATATGGAGCTCAACTTGAATTCTGTAAAATTCTCCATGAAGCATAATCTCGTATCCTTATGATTTATTTTCTGATCTCAGGACTTTCCCGTTTCTCGAGACTTTCCTATTGCCAAGCTAATTTTGTTCTCGTTCTCAGGATTTTCCCGTTCTTGTGACTTTCTCATTCTTGAGACTTTCTCGTTCTTGAGGCACTTTTCGTTCTCAAGTCATTTCAACTCAAAACTTTAAATCTAATTAGAATTAAAACTCAAAACTTTTTTTATTATGAGTCAAATAAGTTCTCCTCTCCTCTTTTTTTAAGAAGTTGATAATGATGTCAAAGAAATAAGCCAATCGAATATGCAAGGATTGTGTTTATCATTTTCTGTTCCGTTTCCAGTTTTGTACTTGTTGTCGTTCTGCTTCCAACCCATTGTCGTTTATGTTCCCGCTTTTATTGTTGAGGGAGCGTTTGATTTGGTTTTTGGCATTTTGGGAGAGATTTCTTCGAGTTTTTCTCTCGCCCTCAATGAAAGCACCAAAATGTAAAAGGATTTTCGGTGTGGAGAGCCCTCTACGAACAAATGATAAATATCATAATTTAAAGAGAGAATGAAAGGATAAAAACACCATCATTTACGTGAAAAACCCTTAAAGAGAAGAAAAATCTCGGGGAGATCATTGATATTCACAGGTGTAAATGATTTGACGCAGTTGCTGATGAGAGAAGAGAGGAAGGGTAATGCCCTTAGTTGAGGTTTGCTTACGTCTCCCCCTCTTCTTTTACATGAGCCTATACTTGTAGGCATTTAAAATGTAATAATTACAATAATAATAATAATAATAATAATAATAATAATAATAATAAAAGGATGATCACATCTCATATGCTTTCGACTGATGAAATTGCTTTCAGACGTTCCTCTTCAAATAGTTTTCTCCAAAAAAAAATTTAAAAGTTGCGCTCCGTGAAAAAACGTAAAAGTTTCCTTGTATAAAAAATCATTGTTTAATAAGATAATCTAATTCACAAATGGCATTCTTGAAATTAATTACAATAAAATGGCTTATTTGGGCTTGAGTCAATTGATCCACTGCAAATGAAAAACTGTGCAACACGTGTTGGACATTTGGTCCCACTGCAAAAGAAAAAATGTTCAGCACGTGTTGGACTGGCGAGTAAGAAGGAGAATCTTAGAGCTGTTGACTTGACGCCAGCACACTTGAAGTTAAATTCTAGATTGGATAAGACAGTCTAAATCCTGAAACTGATTTCGATCAGTGATCTAAATAGCAGATGATGTTTATGCAGCATGTACCGTCTGTTTTTGTAGCGGATGGTTCAGATTGCACCATTCCCCCCTTTTTTGCTTTTCTAACATCTTTTTTCTTTTTCCCTCTTCTTTTCCTGATTTTTTATTCTTTTCCCATAGTTCAATCCGAACCGTCGGTTTTTCAAACTGTAGAGGATTCGTATCCTCCTCAAACAGCACTACTACTCTTGGGGAAATTCTAGAGATACGAGGAGACAGAAAAAATTAGACTTGTCTCTAATGATGATGTCATAAATCTATATTATACAGAAATGTAGAAATTGAAAAAATATCTGTTGACGATAATACTTCAACGACTTTTGAAATTTTACACTTTCTATAATGGTAGGTATAATGGTAGGTGAAATGAGAGGTATTAGTTAAAAGAATGGTGTGAAAACAAATTGTCTAGTAAAGCCTACGGGCATTTTTATTTTTTTGTTTTGTTTTATTTTGTGTCAAGTATTCGTTCAAAGAGTGGATTGGAGTTTTTGGTAATAACTAAATGGGTTATATTTATATAACAAGTTAATTAAAAAGGAAAAAGAATGAGAGAGTTTATATTTAAAAATGAAGTCATAAGTTGATTTTTCGGAAATAAAAAAAACTATTTAATAAATGCACTCCCAAATAGAAACAATATTGTTTCAAATCTAAGTTTAAAGAGTACTAGCCTTATTTGAGAGAGCATTTATTAAAGAGTTTTTTTTGTTCTATAAAGAGTTTTCTTATTTGGGAGTGCATTTATTGAAGAGTTTTCTTATTAGGGAGTGCATTTATTGAAGAGTTTTATAATAAAACTGTTTTGAATTTTTTTATAAAATGTGTGAAAGAAAACTTATTTTAATGATTGTTTTTAGAGAAATTTTGTTCATAATTTATTTTTAAAAATATTTATATGTCACGTAAATAATTTAAAATTTTTATTTATGATTTCACAAAAATTATATTATGACTTCATCTTTAAAAAATATAAACTCTCTCATTCTTTTTCCTTTTTAATTAACTTGCTATATAAATACAACCCATCTTGTTATTACCAAAAACTCCAAGCCACTCTTTGAATGGGTACTTGACACAAAACAAAAAACAAAAATGCCCGTAGACCATATAACTAGCACATTGTTTCAAAACCATTCTTTTAACTAATACCTCTCATTTCACCCACCTTTTATTACCTAACCACTAATCCCAGCTACCCCTCCCTCCCTCCATGAGTCCACATATTCACAAGCCATACTCTTACCTAGCTCAAAACCCACCCTTTTCAACCCATCTCACGTTCATACCTCAGAGCTCAAATATAATGGACAAGGTAACCGGAGAAAGAAAAATTACCCACAAAAATTGTGTAGATTGATACATGACAGTTGAAAACTGAAAATCAACGAAGGAAAAGTGAGATAACAAAGAAAAAAAGTAAAAAAAAAAAAGGAAAAAATGTAAAAAGTGAAAACAGTTTTTGTTTGTGATGTTAGTACCTAAATTTTTTTAATAAAAACAACAAACTTTTATAAAATTTGATTCATGCTTTGTCGTTTACGAGTTGTGGAGTAAACCCACATCAAAAGGTGAAAAATCCATTAGCTTTTCTTCTGCTTTTAGATTTGTTTTGTCATTTAAATTTTTTATAAAAAATAATTTTATATGAAGGAATGAATTTAGTTCAGATCCGTACCTGCCAAATTTAACATTTTCCATTGATGAATCTACTTTGGAATTCAAAAAACAGAGCATATATCCCCATAATTTTAAAAAAATTCACTGACAGCCATGATATTACTTGAATACTCTCAATTTAAGTTATAGCATAGCCCTAACCATTTTAAAGAAATCGACTACCTCATATTTGACTCATATTCTCATATTTGACTCATATTCAATTTAAAATCAGATTTTGAAATTGTCAAAAAGTGTTTTCATGAATTTTAAACGAGAACTTGAAAAAAAAGTAATGATTACACATTTTTATTACGAATCCTCATCCCTTTCGTGGACTTCACTTGCATTTCATTCATCTCTCTTACTGTTACTATTTCCCTCTATCTCTTGAAGTCGTAACATCTCTCTCTGCAAATCTTTAAGTTTTCATCTCCCACAAAAAGAAATCACAACAAGGTAAGTTTTTAGGTTTCTGAGTTTTTATTTTCTAGAATCTGATGTGTTTTTTCTGAGTTTCTGATGTGTTTTTTTTTGTTTTTTGGGTTTTTTTTTCAGGATTTATGTGTTTTTATTTTTTGTCGATGTCTAAATCACAATAATGTTATTTTTTAGGTTTCTAATTTTTTTCCGGGTTTCTGAGTGTTTTTTTATGGGTTTGTAAGTGTTTTTTCTGAGTTTCTGAGGTTCTGATCTTGGTGGTGTCTGTTTTCTGGATACACGCTCGTCGTGTAACCATCCTGTAGTGTACACGAGGATCATGTAAATCTCGTAAAGAACGAACGCCCACATAAATTACGGACCAAGATGTGGTGTCCTTTGGTTGGGAGAGAGGGTAAAAGGATGAAAGTAATTGTATTTTAATAGAAGGGTAAAAAATTGAAGCCTAATTTGATTTTGAGTGAGGGTATGTATAATTATCTTTTAATAATATTTTAACAGAAAATCAATGAAATGCGACTAGGGGTATTCATTGGACGAGTTGCTTTGATTTTAGATCAATGTTATAACCAAACAAATATCATGATTTAATAAAGGAGCAAACAAAAGCCAATCAAACATGTAAACCAATCTAAACCAAACCATCAAGTATCAATTTGGTTTGGGATGAGTTGACGGTTTTATTTCCTTTGTAATTAAAGT
This sequence comes from Datisca glomerata, assembly GCA_003255025.1. Lineage (NCBI taxonomy): Eukaryota > Viridiplantae > Streptophyta > Magnoliopsida > Cucurbitales > Datiscaceae > Datisca > Datisca glomerata. The sequence goes on from QANY01001753.1 coordinate 1,494,938, forward strand.
TTAACATAGTTAATCCATAAAAATAACACATCTTAATAAAATGAGTATTATTTCATTAGATTACTTAAGTAATAAAATGATTTTTACGTGATCAATAAATAATAAAAATACATCTTATTTTATTAACTTGAGATCATGTGTTGCATGAAGGTTGGACTAGATTGTCATGAAATTAGACTTTTCTTTATACCTAAGCACTCGGTTTAGTTTGAGTTGGGTAATATTAAGAGAAAAGTGAACCCAAACCATTATTACTATTGAAAGCATTGAGTAGATTATGGTTTGGGTTGGTTTAGGCGGATCCGTCAGTTCGTCGGTTTTTTTGCACACTTCTAGGTGTGAGTGTCCTTGCTTAAAAATAATATGAGATGTGAGTAATATTTTTTAAACATAAATGGGATGTGAGTGTCATTTAATGAAATTTTAAGGGGTGTCATTGATATTTTTTTAATTTTTATGATTAACTATTTATATAAATTTATTATGAGGGAGTGCGCCCCGCAAGTTATTTGAAAAATTATTGGTCTAAATATAGAATAAATTAGTCTGAACACCTTGTTCGATAAATAAATAAAAAGGTGCATGTGCATGTGAAAGAATGTGATGTTTTTGTGTCACCTGAAGTATCTTTAAAAAATATCTTTATGGTAATAATTTAATGACACACAACTTGGTTGCGTAAATCATGATTGTGTTCAACATCACAACGACATACAATGTAATACAGTATTACTTTTAGATCAGACATCTCATCCTCAACTGAATAAAATTGATTTGAAAATTAATGGTTTAAATAAGCTTTTAAAAATATTGTTCAATCATATTTTCATACTTGTGTCTGACCAATCTGAACTGTTGAAATAAAAATTCAACAATCTATATTAGCCTAACATCACATGTTGCATGCTTTGATCACCAGCTTGCGTGATCCAAATCAAGTTCCTTTATTTAGGTTTCATATAAGTTACCAATTCATTGTAATCATTTCACATATTTGATGCTAGGTGAATGTTTGGTCTTTCTCATCGAATAAGAATTTGAAACTAAATGAGAATGGAAATGAACAAAATTAAGAATTCACTTCATTGTTTGATTCAGAATCTCAAATAACGAAATGTGAAATTCATGCATGAATATTTATTAGCAAAAACTAATTCTAACATTTTGACTTGACTTTTAGAATGAAATCAGATGCACACTTTTGACAAAATAAATTATCATAACTTAGTGGTCTAAAATATATTGTTCATTTTGTTTTCTTTCTTTCAAGAAAACTAACGATAGTTCACTAAACTATATGCTCATTCATTATTCAAAGTGCTTGATAACAAAACACTCTAGTTCTCTTTGCTTTTAATTAGTGCGTGTATGGGACGTTAATGAAATGGATATGAAAAAATGGGTAATACATTACATTTAAGAAAAATACAGATCCTTAAAATAAGAGTCCTTTGTAATAATACAGTGCAATCTAAAAATAACTAATATCTTAAAATAGAGATTAATAAAATGTGTTATAATTACATATCGATTAATTACGTACATAACCGTCTTTTACAAAATATAATGAAATAGAACTTCATAATGAGCCCGTTTAGCTCCACTTAAACTTATAGTTTAAACTTTTAAGTTGTAATTTATTTAAGTTTAATTTTAATCTATAAGTTAAAACATGTTCGGCTTAACTTATTATAATTAATTTTAAGCTATAACTTATTAAATTGATGTTTGATAAATAAGTGAATAATTAAATTATTTTAATTGAAATTACTTGAGTATCTCTCTTAATGATATAACTTGCATTGAGCTCATTTCTTTAGTATTCATCTTTTTTCAAATCGTTTATCTAAACAAGAGTCATTCTGACCCGTCCATCCCCAACCCGGGACTCATCCCGACCCGCGTCACACTCGACCTGTCTCCCCAGCGTAAGGGTCGGGGTCAGAGTCGATGTCGTGATCGGAGTCGATGTCGTGGTCGGGGTATGAGTCGATGTCGTGGTCGGGGTTGAGGTCGGGGTTGGGGAGTCATGTCCTCGACCCGAACTTCTGATCTCGTGTCCCTGACCAGACCCGACCCCGACCCATTTGACCCGTGTCCCACTGGAACCCGGCTCCCTAACCTAAGGACCGGGGTCAAAGTCGATGTTGCGGTCGTCGTGGGGTTCGTGGTAGGGGTCAGGGAGTCATGTCCTAGACCTGAACTCCTGACCTCGTGTCCCTAACCAGAACTGACCCCCGACCCATTTGACCCGTGTCCCACCCGAACCCGGCTCCCCATCCCGACTCGACTTGACTCTCTAACATGTGACCCCAACAAGACTCCCTGACCCGACCTTTGTTCCCGACTCGACTCTCTGGCCCATCCTGACCCATGATCCATCCTAACCCGTGTCTCACCCGAACCCGGCTCACTAACTCGTGTCCCCAACCCGACCCATGCCTTCGACCTGACTCCACGGCTCGTCCTGTCCCGACTCGTGACCTTGACCTGAACTCCTGACTTTGAGAAAAGCATCGTTGGAAGAATCAATGATTGCATCAACGCCAACACTCAAATTCAAAGCAGCACAGTTTTCTTCTCATTTCATATATTTGTCTTAAAGAATAGATGTTTGTTTGTATAGTTTTTAAAAAAGATGGGGATAAATTTAGACATGAAAAAAAATCAAAAGAATTTTAAATTAAAAAACTAGAAATGTTTAGTTTAAACTTATCGGCTTACATAAGTTGCTAGCCTTTTAGCTTAAAGCTGATTAGCTTCAAAGCAATATAATTTCCTTCTCATTTCATATATTCTGTTTTGAAGAAGAGATGTTTATTTGTGTAATTTTTTAAAAAGATTGGGGCAATTTTGAACATGTGAAAAATTAAAAGAGTTTTAAGTCAAAAAACTAGATTTATTTTGCTTAAAACTTATTAGTTTTTTAACTTAAATAAACTGCTAGCTTATTTGAATAAGTTGTGTCAAACGCCCTCCTAAAAATAAGTTATTTACTCATTTAAGTTATAAGTCATAAGCCGCAACTTATAAGTTAAGGCAAACAAAACTAAATGAGACCAATATATAGAAGTCAAAAGTGTGTTTTGGGGAATTGGTTAGGAATTTGAACTTATAATCTACTCTCTAGTTGACATAGAGATTACTACTAGAGTGTACCGTTGACCACTCAATTATAGGTGAATAACCAAAATGCGACTTAAATTTTAACCCCAAGCACACACATACACACATGTAAACATTGAAGTATGTAAAACGATGCACATTCTTCCCCTTATTATTATATTGTTATTATTATTTATTTGTGGAAAATTGTTCCCCTTATTACCCTAACCCAAACTATATTTTGAGGGTAAAGAGTAAGAACTCATAATCTCACGTGTGGGTGTGAGGATTTATCTATTTGCTCTGATCAATCTTGTGATTTCCCAATAGAATATAATATATTAATTATATTATCATTCCACTATAAATATGAAATTGCACTATTAGAAATTACAAAATATATTTACAATGTATTCTCGTATAGTCCATTGATATAATCACTTCATGTAATTCTGTGAAAACATATCAACTATAAATATGAAATTGTAAGCTGGGGTTTCCGAAAGGAGAAACATGATGTTTTGAGAGAACTAAAAGTTGTAATTTCTATGGAGTGATTATATCAATGGACTATACGAGAATACATTGTAAATATATTTTGTAATTTCTAATAGTGCAATTTCATATTTATAGTGGAATAATAATAGTGCAATTATATTTATAGTGGTTATTTGGTCATTTTTAATAGTGCAATTTCATATTTATAGTGGTTATTTGGTAATTTTTAATAGTGCAATTTCATATTTATAGTGGTTATTTGGCTCAAAACATGATGTTTTGAGAGAACTAAAAGTTGAGATTCTTCTAGTTTGTGAATCTTGTCTAAAGGGTAAAATGACCAAGATTCCTTTCATTGGAAAGGGCCAAAGAGCCAAATAACCACTTGAGCTAGTATATATTGATATCTGTGGACTGATCAATGTACAAACTAGAGGTGAGTATGAGTATTTCGTCATTTTTATTGATGACTACTCTAGATATGATTATACTTACCTAATGCATAGAAAGTCTAAAATTTTTGAAAAATTTAAAAGGATTACCTAATGGAGTATGGCATTCTATCCCAACTCACAGTACCTGGAACGCCACGTCAAACTGGGGCTTCCGAAAGGAGAAACTAAACCCTATTGGATATGGTTAGGTCGATGTTAAGCTACTCATCACTACCACTCACATTCTGGGGATATGCACTTCAAACGGCAACTTACATTTTGAATGTAGTGCATTTTGAATGAAGTGATTATATCAATGAACTATACGAGAATACATTGTAAATATATTTTATAATTTCTAATAGTGCAATTTCATATTTATAGTGGAATAATAATATAATTAATAATAAGATTATTTAATTAAAGAGTTTAATTAATAATCTGGTTTATCGAAACTTAGAATTATAGGTCCATAGTCTCCAAGTCATCTATGTACTACACAGTCTAGAGTGTGAATATTTTAGGACATGAAAAAATGACTAACTTGCGAAAGACGTCAAATTTCTGGGTCAAGTATATAATTATATGTAATTAATTAATTAATTAATTAATAATATTTATTGATTTTGTGTTGATCGATAAGTGAGACAACATATCTAATTTGTGAAATTAGATAATGTCAAATTATTATAAGATAATAATTCAAAATTTGAATCGTTAAATATGTTATTTGTGAACTAACAGATAAGTTAGTTGATTGAGATGATCAGATAATTTAATTTTGAATTAACTGATATTTAGATATTAATCCGATTAAAATAAATAATAATTTTAGAAAATTATCACGTGAAATATTGGACTGCCACATGTCAGTCACTGATTTTAAATTAGAGATTGACATGGACTACTATAGTGTTATGTGGTACTATAGTGGACATGCGGCACGCTGTAGTGCCTCACAGCACTACAACGGTGTCGCGAGTCATTAGTGACGTGAGGTAATATGGCTCTTCACGACATGTTGCAGTGTCGTATGGCACTGCAGTGCTGCTAAATTATAATGGATCCCACTGTAATGACACATTTGTAATTTATTTATTATTTTGTGTAAATCCTTAAAATCTGATGAGCTTTGTACTGCAACTACAATCAGTGTGCAACTGTGTGATTAAAGGTTAATAAAAAAGCTTTGTGAGTTTTCCTAATTTTCTCTCAGAGTTTTGTCTCACAATAGACTTTCTCCAAATTTCTAGATCTCATGTATTAAGTACATTTAGAGACAGAAATGTGTCTTTGATACTAAGTGCCCACACACACCTAGTGTGTTAGAGGATTGGCTTGGAAAATCTCAGTGTGGATCTCGCAGTCCATTGTTCGTGGGATTACAAGTTTGTTGTTCACAAGGACGATTGATAAGACTACAGGATGTATAATTCTTATCTTTGTATGTCTTAGATTTAATGTATAGATATATAATGAATCTGATGAGAAAAAGAGTTGTTCAATATTTTTTTTATTTTGGATACCGTGGCGTTGCATTTGTTTTTGTTTTCAATTGATAAAAGTTTTTAAAATTTTTTTAAAGCCACACCTCCGCTGCCGATTCCAACATTAATAACATAGTGAATTCTCTCAAAACTCCTTGTAAGACCTTTACTTATAGTGATTTGGTAATTGAAATTCTTAGATCATTACCAAAGTCATGGGAGAACAAAGCAAATTGCTATTCAAGAAAAAAATGACCTTAAGACGCTTTCAATTAAAGAGCTCATGTGATCATTAATGACTCATGAATAGATTTTATGGAAGAGGATGTGGACTATGAAAGAAGAGAAAATTTATTATTCAAAAGCACATCTAATGAGAGCGAAGTGAAGAAAAAGATGAAAATTTAATCTGCATCACAAATAAGCTTCGAAAAGCTACTCAAAAAGAGATTATGAACTTCAAAGAAGAATCCAAAGAAAAAAGAAGTCTGATTGACATCAAACATAGAAATGTTAATCTGTGCATAATGACAAACGTAAAGAAGGTTAGTAAGTATGCTTTTTATAATAATCTTGATTTTTGAAGAATCACATGAAATTTTGCTTTTTTTGGGATGTGTACGCATTTTGAAAAATTAATTTTTTACTTTAAAAAATGCATATATTGAGGGGGAATTTTTAAAAAGAACATGTTACTTATTTTTTATGATTTCAAAGGAGGAGAAATATAGTTTATTGTAAAAATGGGAGAATTTTCAAAATTTTTAATTAGAATTTCATATGCTTACCGGGATTTATATTAAATTTTTTTCCAATAACTATTATCATAAAAGGGGAGATTATTAACTCTAGTCAAGATGATAATTTTAAGATGGTAAATAATTACTAATCGTTGTTGCGTGATACACACGATGTATTGTGAAGAACACAAAGTATATCAAATGACCTCCAAATTGATCGAATCAAAGTTGTCTAACTTATTGCGTAGCAAGGAATCAAAAACTGAACCGAACCCACCATGAACTAGAAAGTATCAGACATTCAAACTGGCTCAACTTTGGCGTGTCTAACCATCTGAAACCCGTCCACCAGTGGGCTCCCCACCGATGCACCATTTTGTTCCATTAAAGAATAAAATTCTTAATTTCCAGCCGATACACCAGTGGATTCCAACCGATGCACCCATTGGTATATTTAAGGAATTTTATTCATTAACTTTCTATTGGTGCACTGATTTCTCAAATGCATGAATTGATTGCTACACTATGAATCTTCACACCTTTCTCTGTTGTTTCACACACCTCCTAACATCTCTATACTCCTCTTCGATGAAGTTTTGTAAAGTTTCAATGTTTTGAGATGTTTGTGTGTTTGACCTTGGTATGAGAAAAATTCTAAAGTGAAACTAGAAAATATTACGAGTAAAAAACTAAGAGATTTACTCTTTAAGAGAATAGGCAAGTTTTTAAGAGATCAAAATCTCGATTGAGTTGCGCTGTCAAGGTTTGATTGGCACCATAAGCTAATAGGATTTGTAAATGTTTGGCCGTTATCCGAAAGAAGATCGCGAGGGAATTTTTTTCAAGGGAAGATTCTTGAAGCGTGGACGAAGGGATGTAAAAAGGGGATCCTATCAACTATTCTCACATAGGATACTAAGCTCATGAGCTTAGTCTTACTTCACCATCGAGAAATGAAAGAAGACTTCCATCTTTAAGTTTCACTCAGACGTAACTCATTTCTTTTTAGGTGTGAAATATTGTCAAACAAAAATACTCAACATGCATTAGCTCTCCCTGAAAAGGTGGTGATCCAGCCGCACCTTCTAGTACGGCTACCTTGTTATGACTTCACTCCAATGACTAGCCCTCCCTTCGGTATCCCCCTCCTTACGGTTAAGGTAATGACTTCGAGCATGACCAGATTCCATAGTGTGACGGGGGAGTGTACAAGGCCCAAGAATGAATTCACCCTTGTATGGCTGACCGACGATTACTAGCGATTCCTGCTTCATGTAGGTGAGTTGCAGCCTACAATCCAAACAAGGACAAATTTTCAGAGGTAGCTCACTCGATAAGTTATCCCAAACCACGTAAAAATATCATGAGTTGAATCTCTCTCTTCCCTATTCTTTTTATTTATGTGCACTTTAATTTTCCGCTATATACATTCATGCACGTTATTATTCTGCTCTTTAATATTCGGTGTCATTATTATTTTATTTAATTTGATTGCATATTTGATATTTATTGCTTGATTGATATATTTGTTATTTCATTTTGTTTCATGCAATTTATTTTTGAGCTCAAAATATCTATTTTTAATACTTTTCCTTAAAAAATAAGTGTCATATTGGTCCTACAATCAAACTCCAGTGGACAAAAAGGACATCTCGAAACATTGTGTGTACCATCAGGACATTGGACATAATAATTAAGGATGCTTCTAGCTAAGAAAAGACTGAGTCGCTTATCCGAAGGGGGTATCTAAAGGAGTTCATGAATGATAGGAGAAACAAAGCTAAAAGAAGTCCATCTAGGCAGGAAAGGAGGAATGGCTAGCCTATGGAGTCAAGACAAGATAAACAACGGAGCCCCATCTACAAGGTAAAGATGATTTTCGAAGGATCAAGCGAGTGCGACTCATACATGAATCGTAAAGTGGCTGCTCGAGAAGCAGGGTACCCGAGAATCTTCAGTGTTCTAACTCAGCCCAGTAAGGAATGAGAGGAGCTCATTGAGTTATTCGAGGAAGAAGCCTAGCGGATACATCGGCCGAACTATGACGTCTTAGTGGTCTCCTCCATTATCTCTAATATCAAAGTCTGGAGGACCTTAGTTGACAAAGGAAATGCCGCAGACGTCTTGAGCCTCAATTACTTTCAAGTAATGGGCTTTGATGAGAAACAGCCCCGTCTGTGTTTCACAACCTTGATAGGTTTTGGGGATAATAGGAGATGCCTCAGAGCAAGTCATACAGTTAACTGAGTTCACCGTGCTCAAGAGTAGCTCTGTGTTTAATGTCATCCTAGGCTGACCCGCCATTCATAAGTTCAAAGCAGTACCCTTTACTTATCAACAGGTCATGAAGTTCCCAACTCCTGCAGGGGTAGGTATGGTTAGAGGTGACCAACAAACTTCCAGGGAATGTTACACAATAGCTATGTAAGGGAAAGAAAACTTGTGGTTGCTCATCAATTAAATATAGGAAGTGCTTAGTGATCCGTTGCAAGGAGAGTCGATGGAGCCAATGGAATGCGTCGAATTAGACAATATGCCAGATCATGTTATCCAAATCTGATCATTGCTTGGGGAAAGACATAAGGATGAACTGTCCGACTTCCGAAGGGCTAATAACAATGTATTCGCTTGGATCCACAGAGACATGTCTTGAGTAGATCCCTGAGTAATGGTCTACAAGCTTAATATGGATCAACATTTTTTGGCCAGTTAGACAGAAACAAAGGAGTTTCAACCAAGCTAGAGAGGAGGCTATCAACGAGGAAGTGGCACAATTGCTCAAGGCAGGTTTTATTAGGGAAGTAAAAACACCACACATAACCAAAAACCAAAAGAGTTTTGCATGTAACATATAATTTTCAATTGTAGGAGAATGTAAAAATGTAGTCTTTTCTCCATTTCAAAGCAAAAAAACCTACACATAACCAACGACCAACACAATTTTGCATCTAACTGAAACACATAGCTAGCAACACAAACCAAAGAAAATGTAATCTTTCTCCATCTCCAAGAAAAATATCACACATAGCCACAAATCAACACAATATTTCATCTAAAGGATCATTTTTAGTTGTAAGAGAATGTAAAAATGTAATCTTTCTTCGTTTCAAAGCAAAAAAAAAAAAAGAAAAAATCACGCCTAGCCACAACTAAAACAATTTTGCATGTAACTGAAATGCATAGCCTTTAACATAAACTGAATTAAAACCCAGAAAAACCTACATTTGATTCTTCTTCACATTGAACAACTTACACAAACAAGATAAAACCCCAGAAAAATGGAATAACAAACAAATGAGAAACAGAGGAAAAACCCACCTTCAATTTGAAGGAAACCGAGCTACAACGAAGAAATGAGAGAAGTGAGGGACATTCAATGTCGAGGGTTACTGACAGACAATTCAAAGAAGAGAGAGCATGACGACTCAATAGCAATTCGAATGGATAATAGAGAGAGATGAAGAGCAATGCCGCACACGAGGGAAATTAAATTGAATAAGAAGATAGGGCAAACTCATGATTTTTCTCCTCAGACCGGTCGAGGACGTTGCAAGTTACAAGCTTAACTTTATGTAATTCTCATGCAATGACTGAGAATTTCCTATGCTTATCTAACAGTTAAGATTACTCCTGATCATAAATGTCCTGAAATCTATTTACAGCATTGAAGAGTGATCCTTGAAAAAAATAAGATTTTAAAAATTAAGGGATATGATTGGGAATGGTAGTGGTTATGTTGTGATGTTTTTAATTGGTCTTCAATAAAATTTGAGATTTTTTTTTAAATATTGAATATTCATTATGACTTAAACCACTTAAAGCTCTATTTTGGAAGGATTTTACCAAGGACACGTTTACTAAATTTTTAGATTCAGTATTTAGATTTAAGATTTAGATTAAAGATCTGTATTATTGTGTTTACTATAAATTTGAATTATGTTGGACTAGATAATTTGGATTATGTTAGATTAGATAAGCTTACTCTAATTTCATTCAATTAATAAATTGTTATTTGAGTGATGACTTAAAATGAGTATTTTTTACTTTTTACATTGAATCCAACAAAATTTAGCTTACGATTTGTAATCTTCAAACGAATATAATAAAAATGTAGTTTTAATGATACAGATCATGGATATAATGCAAATTATTGTTTTTAGCAAAATTGATTAAAAGAACTATTGTAATATACTACTATTGATATATTTATACTCTGAACAAATATTTTAAGTTATGGACTCTACAAAGTTATGCTTTGAAAAATATATGATATAACTTAGTTTTTTCTAAAGCGGTTTATTCAATCGAGTATTATAAGCGTACATTTTATCTGACGATGATGATATTATATCACTAAAGTGTCATTAGTTCTATATAATAGCTATTTTAAATTTTTTATATTTATAATAAAATTGACGTAATAGTGATGTTGAAAATATGAATAATAAGAGTTATTCAAATTAAATAGAGTTAAATACAAAATGATAGAGTTATATGTGAATGTGAATAAAATGATAAGTGAAGAATCACTTGAAGTTACTGAGAGAATATATGAATTAATTATAGAAATTACAACCTCAATTTCTTTTACTTATAATTATGTGCATTGTAAAATTAATTCTAAGGGTTTAAGAGCACTTATAAATATTGCTTAAAGTTTCATTTTCCAACACATGTGTACGCATGATATCTTGAACATTTTTATATACTGTACCGATAATTAATTATATTTTCATATTCTATTTTTGTTATGATTTTTTTCTTGACCACAAAGATGTGTTATTTTTATACAGTTAATTTAAGCTCAAATTATTTGTGTATGCTCATGTGAGTTAGATAAATTACATGTGCGATACATGCGATATGTACGTTTTTATTATTTGATTATTTTTTATATATTACTTGTTCATATAAATAAAATTTTGAATAAAATACATTTATTAGTAAATAAAATAAGAAAACTACAATTATAACTTATATAATATTCATAAGTTTTACTCACTAAAATATCTCCAATTAAGTTAATTATGCTAGAAGAACATATATGTACACTCTATACATTTTTAATTTGATTTTTAATGTATTATTTCTTTGATCTTTATGTGACAACTGAACTAAAAACATGTGTTTACTATTTTATTGATTATTGATTGATTTTTTTATCATATTGCTTAGCAACGAAATAACTTAATCTATTTCATGTCTAAAAATAAAATTCAAATAGAAATGACAAAAAAAGTTTGCCCTATATGTACATCGTTTTGAGAAATACAAAAAGAAAAAAAATTAACAATTAATGACTCACCATTAATAGACTCAAAGGAAAATTTGAAATTGAAAAATAAAGAGCGGACAACATGGTCAAAAAATGATTTTTATTCGCATCCTACTTTTAATATACTAGTTAAATGTATGCGCGTTGCACGTGTTGAAGAAACCAACAATAAATAATATGTATAAAATATGAATAAGACTACACATAAAAGTGTTTATCACATTCTAACTTGTTATATCAAATACTAAAAATTCAATCTATGAAAGGTTGATTATGTTTTTTATTAAATGTTTTATGTTGCTATAAAGAGTTAATAACTTTTTAATTAATATCTCAGTTGACATGTTCCTAGATACTGCAATTTGGTTGTTGGTTATCTTGTGAAGCTGAGCTCTGTTTCAGTTCCTTATCGTATTTCGGTTTGATGTGATTCCTCCTGATGTTTTGATTTGGTGCTTATATTGACTTTTGTTAATTAGTTTTCTTGTTACTATTTTGTTGATGAATTTTATTCCTTGAAAAAAGTAAAAAAGATTTGAACCACTAATTTTAATATTAAATTATTCTCTTATACAATTTTTTATGTAAATTAATTTATTTAAATTAATTTATCTCTGAATTTTTTATAACTCATATATTTTTATTAATTGGAATAGTAAATGTGATTTTGGTAGAAAGAATATTATGAGACGTATCGATTCAGAATTCTATATAATAGTGAGGGCATTCATCAAAAAATACTTGTCTCTCTTAGTTTTATTTATATATATTATAAACTTAAAAAAGATAAAAATATATTTAAAGTATTAATTTCAATATCAAATTATTCACTTATCAATTTTTTTACAAAATTTGATCTATTTAAACTAATTTATCTCTTAATTTTTCATAACTAACATATTATTAATAATTGACATGATAAATATGATTTTGATAAAAAAAATATCAAAAAATTTATCAATTTAAAAATAAATTTCATATGATAATAAAATTTATGTCAAAAAATATTTCTCCTCCTTAAACTCCATTTAAATTGAATAGTGATTAAAATATCAAACCCCTTCACCAAAAAAACCCCTTCATCATCTAAAATCCTCACTCATGCTCGGCAACGAACCTTATATCTCTCAATCACAACCCTAACCCTAACATTTTCTTTCTCCTTCTCTCTCTATTTCCCACTCAAATTCCTCAAATCCTCTATTAAACTCGAATCAAATTCGCCAATTTCAAAATCCTCCGACATCGCCCCCATTCTCGTCCACTATTCCTGTCCTCTCAAATGCGGGAGGCGGTGAAGGCGGGCACTGAAGCCGAATCGTTGTAAAAGTACTTAAATTTTTCGGGGAAAAAGAGGGTGGGAAAATGAAGGAAAATAAGTGATAAAGGAGAACGAGAGTTCGATGAAGGTGCACAGAGCAGAGACCTGAGTTAGTTGAAGGTTACGAAATTTTTTGCATCAGTTTTAGATTGAATTGAAAATCGGCTATTCTTGTAAATTTGAATTTTGGTCATTTAACTAAACTGACGCAAAAATTGGTTCAAATCCCTAATTTTTCCTCTTCCATTAGGAAGTCTTTTACGGAAAGGCCGACTAGGATTGATCTTGGCCCAAAAGGCCCAACCTCCATGTTTTGAGCAAAGACGAATGAAGATGCCTTCCTCAGCTGCTTTCAGCTGCTCTGAAGGCTGAGGAAGCTCAGGAGAAAAGAAAATATGGCGGCAACCAATTCTGTAAGCTGCAATGACATCGTATTCTTTTTGTAGACCTACACTTTAGAATCCTTTATTTAATTGTTTCAAGCTGTACTTCTGAAGTATTCGAAATGAAATGCCATGCTTTTCTTTCCATTTTCGATATCATTCTCAGAATCCTAGTTTCGAAAAGTTTCGGTTATTTTTATCGTCGGAGGACGAGAAGGTCAGTTCAAGCCTCGGGTTAGGTTTTCTTGATTCGCCAAATCCAACTCTGCCACCTCCACCTCCTTGCGTCGAAGTTCTTTCTTCCGAAGTATGGTGATTTCTTAAAAAAATTCATATGGAAATTAGAACTTGTGAATTTTTAAATTGATTTGACTTATTTTGCCCGCAGATTTCATCTTCTGTTAAATACACTGTGGAGCCAGTCAACTTGGTTGGACTTACTCTGCTCAAGGTAACTTCTTGTTTCTCAGCCTCTGAAAGTCTGAGAAAGCAAAGAAAATCCTAAAGCTTTTGTTTGTGAAGTTGATTTCTGACACATGTTTCTGTTTCTTTCAATTCCCAGATATCACGTATCTTTTTATGTTCTTTAGCATGTTAATTTATAAAACTGAAAATAAAAAGCTTATATAAGAAAGATGATAAACTTTATTATTTCTTCCCTTTTTGTAAATCATAGGGGCGGGTTAACACTCGAGACGTTTTCACATTGTCCAACTCTGATTTAGTCCCTGGGAAATACGAAGGTTTGTCGTGTCGCTTGTTTCTTTAAGTAGAAGTTCATTCTGTGTATACTTTTTTGCAAATGGAATTTAGTGTTCCTACTGGAAACTAACGAATCAATTTGAATGTGGTGGTGTATTATGGAATTAATGTATTTGCTGGGGTGCAGGGGGGCTAAAGTTATGGGAAGGCTCACTGGATCTTGTTAAAGCCTTGGATTCGGAGATTCAAAGAGGCGATTTATCGATTTCTGGGAAGCGAGTTTTAGAGGTGGGTATCCTGGTGTCAAGTTTCGATACTGTAATTGATGCACCAATTAATACAACATGAGAAATTGTTTTGAGTTAAAAAGTCATTAGAAGTTGTATTGTTTTTATAAATAAGTATTGATTATGGTCTAGAATAATCTGAAGAGTATTGAATGATTCAAGGAATTATAAGTAATTATTATGGGGTACTTTGAAGGTCTTGTAAATGTACTATTATAAAAGAAACATAATCCCACCTATTGTAATCCGATTTTCTGGCAGAATAGTTTAGAATTCCAGAAAATTTCCAGTTTTACAGCAACTCAAGGCTATTCCCAGATTTCCCCTAAAGAAATGTAGGCTCCAACAATGCTTGGAAATAATAGTCCTGTTATCTGACAGATTGTGGAGTGTACCACACTCACTTTACATCAGTAATGGATAATCTCTTGCTGTGTACTTGTTACTGAAGTACAGCTTGATTCCCAAACTAGTTGTTCTTTTCTGATATAAGTTTTATTTCTAGGAAGATAATCAAATTCGAAAGAAATTCATTTTACCTCGTGCTTAAATTGGTCCTTCATGGTTGTGGAACTTGGCTTTTAAATTGGTCCTTCATGAATGAAGTTGATGCATAACGCTTCCTTTTCTGATCGTTATTTTCTCTTGTGCGAGTATAAGGCCTATGTCGTTGGGGTCTGGTCCTGTCAGATTCGAACAATCAATGAAAGTTATATATTTGCTTTTCAATTTTCCAATTTCAACTGTTGTTAATTTAAAACTCATGGTACTTCTGAATCATTTTCTTGACTTTCATTTTATTTAAATATTGTATTTGTGACAATTCTGGAACAACAATTTTCTGCTGGCAATTTCTTTTACTTTTTTTACTGATGGGACACTTTGTTAAGAGGTATTCTAGCACTCTTGTGTACATTTACTGATGGGATACTTGAGATTTACTAACCGCTCTAGATTCTTTTATGATTAATCAGATGACTATTTTGAATGAGATTGTACAACCGATTACTGTATAGCTTTCTTCCTTCACTTGGCCTTGTCAGATTGATGTTTGAATAGTTCGCTTTGTTGAGTTCTGTTTAATTTCTTTTCAGCTTGGATGTGGTCATGGACTTCCTGGTATCTTTGCATGTCTTGAGGTAAGTACTTTTCTCTCTTTGCTCTCACAACATGTTTAAAGAATCCAAACATTTGTTCACTTTGTCTTCTGTTGCATCAGGGTGCAGCTGCAGTTCACTTCCAGGATTTTAACAGCGAAGTCCTAAAATGTTTAACCATTCCCAATGTAAATGCAAATCTTTCTAGCAAGTCAAAATCCTCGTCAGTGATAATGACGGACAGTGATATTGAATCCGAAATTCGGTTCTTTGCTGGTGACTGGATTGACATACATAAGCTTCTTCTTCATGTGCCTGACCTAGCGGAGGAGCAAAGTGAGAGACTCGAGCGCGGTCTTATTCCTGGCTATGACATTATTCTAATGGCTGAAACAGTTTATTCTACTTCTGCTCTTCAAAATCTGTATGGACTTATAAAAAAGGTACAACTTTGTTTGGTTTTCCTTATCTTTTTGATAGTACAATTGTTTTTATATGATCATCTCCTTACATTACATTGTTCATTACCAGAAATACTACAGCTATATCTTAATTTGGCTCTTCCACCACCGTAAACGTGCTGGTTAAATTTTTCTTCGATAAAATTTTTTTCACTTGCTAGATTATTTTCTGATTGCTAATGATTTCGGTTCTAATATGTTTTTTAATTTCCAGTGTTTGAGCCGTCCTCATGGAGTTGTTTACATGGCAGCAAAGAAGCATTACTTTGGTGTAGGTGGGGGCACACGGCAGTTCGTTTCAGTAGTGGAGAGCGATGGTGAGCTAGATCTGAGAAATATTTAGGATTATAACATCACACTAGGAGCACGCTGATCTCTCATTTTTCGGTTTTTTCCGTCTACTACCCCTTGCAGGTGCAATGGCGTGCAGCCTGATTAACGAAGTTGCTGATGGTTCATCTAATGTCCGAGAGGTGTGGAAGATTTTATTCAAGTAGACATGAAACTCCGGTATGCGTGGATTAAATATATTATCTAATTTATGAGTCATCATGTATATGCTTTATGTCCTTCTGAATGTGACTGCTTAACCCAAATGAAAATTCAAAGTATTACCCAATTGTGCAAGTAAAAATGACAATGAAGAAACACCATAATCAAATAAAATGCTTCGGCTCTTTTCCTCTTTATCCTCTCACCGTTCTACCGCATATTTGTCCCCGACATCTATTTTCATGGTAGACCGATCAAATTGAAGACAGCATCTAGCACTACACTCTATCTTACGATGTCAAAGTCATTTTTTATTTATACTTTAAAGATTGAATGTAGTCCAGACTGTTCTGAAAAATTCCCTTCAAATTGATAAGGGCTCAAGGCATAGGAAGAAAAATGGTGATTGTTCATCAACAGTGATCTCCAAGCAGTTAAAAAACTGTTGAAAGCAGTCTACTATTTTAACTGCTATAAGCATATAATTGTATTCTTAAACAACTCATGTTCAAGAGACCCAAGTTCTAAAAAGGCCACGATGAAAGTCACAAGCTCACTCCTATCATTTAGTTACCACGAGGTGGTAAATATGAAAATGGAGGTGTCTGCTGAAAAACTGCCTAAATAATGTTTAGGTGTAAATAGGTTATTGCCATTTAGTATCAAAATAAAAAAGTTATTGCCCTTTAGTAAGAGTATCAGATGCATTCACTAAAAGTTGACACAACTGATGATGGTTGGTTCATTGGTGAGTGGGATAGAAAAGCAAAGAAAATAAGGATATGACAGCAAATTCAATTACTACTCCGAATGATCAGTGGAAAAATAATTGAATTAGACAAACTAGTCTCCTTTATGCAACCGTTGAACATAAAAACGTTAAAAAAGAAATCACCTCTTCATGGTAGATACTAAAATAGGGAAACCATGAAAATTTTGACCATTGGGTTACAAGTGGAATCCAATCACCCGCAAAATGCTATTGAATACTTAAGGAGAAATTAAATAGTTAAGAGTATCTCCAATGGCTTTTGGTCTTTTGGATAGAAGTCAAGCCGTCTTCAAAGAGTCGCACTAGGAAACTTGCAAGATTCATTACCTGCTCAAGATAAAATTTAAATAAACCAATATCAATTTAAATAAACCAATATAGAGTTGTTTAGTTAAATACATTTTTCACTTGTTATTTAGAAAAATACATTGTGAACTGAGATTGATTTTCCTACTATTTAGCGATCAAAAGCAATTACACAGTGGCAACATTTCAATAAAAAATAATTTTTCTCTTGCACTCAAAATGCGGGTCTATTATTTTCTTTTAAATTGCCAAGTATATCTCATAATGTTTTGGCATATATTTTTCCATCAAGAGATGAGAAAACTCACTCGGATCAGTTGTTGTCTGCTCAGCAAGTCCATTGAAGTAGCACCTAGCTCCTTGATTCCTAAACTTAGACCAATACGAGCTAAACACGTAACTTGCATGCCGAGTTACAGAAACTGGCTTGTAGCACTCATGCCCTGGTTGAAGCGCATCACACGTCCCATTACCTTCACCACACATATTAGTTAAGGCCAGGCCTAGCTCCATCGCGCTCACTCCTCTTGCTGCCACACACCAAAACCTGCCCTTGAACTTGAACGGTGAGTTATTACTCGGAGGTGGCAATGGATCATAGTCCGACAAGGGTTGTTTCCCAGTCAGGTCTATTTGATAAACCGGTGACCCATCTGGGTGAAGCAACCCCCAATGTTGCTCTGTGCCTGGACCACTCTTTTGATTCTCATCAAACAAAGAGAATATAAATGTTGGTATGACGACCCCTGGTCGAGCAGGTGTCCCGAGGGGTGGTTTGGTAGTTATTTTCTTCACTAAATTGCGGTTGTATGTGGCTGCATTGTAGATATTTGTGCCGGGTTGGTCAATGTCGCCTGCAGTAGGCCATCCAGTCTCCGATATCAGAAGTCGGATGTTCGGGTACCCAATTTTTGTCATGGCAAAGATGAGGGAATCAAGCATTTGGTCTAAAAGGTTAGTATAAGACAACCCACTACCAAAATCTATGTGCTGAGAATTGCTTGTAAACAGAGCAAAATCTAGGCTGATATTGCTAGGGTTTGAAGACCATGGAAAAAAAGGGTAGACGTCAATGAAGAAGAATGATTTGGTTTCATTAAGGAACCTTAGAATCGGTTCAATTACAGAATTTCGAATATTGGACCGAAATGTCCCGGTTGATGGTGGAAATGTCGATTCCATTATGTCCATGGCTAAAGGGGTACTAATTTTGATCTTTTGGATGTTTTGGGCACTGAGGGAATGCTTAATTCTGTACATAGCTGGCACGAGATGCTGCCAAACTTCCCGGTCTTGGTCGGAATAGTAGCTGAGGACCTCATTGCCAACAAGTAAGTACCTAATTCTTGTTTGAGGGTAGTAGGGAAGGACATTGTTTTGAACCCATTCATTTGCTTTTGTTTGGTTGGTGGAAATGCTGTAGATTTCATTGTTTGGAATCATGATTGAAACTTGGATTTTGGTTCCTGATAGAAGCTTTAGAATTTGGGGGTTTGCATCATAGATCTTTACTCGACCAATGCCTTTTATTGATCTAATTAGATTGACTGTGTCCTGCGGAGATGGCAAATTGTTGCCTAATTGGCCATAGTTTATGCCAATCTTGTTAGAAATCTCTGCATCTGTCAAATCGAAAAGAAAAGTGTTAGGTCATTCGCGGACAAATATAATTTTGGTCCATGAAGACTACAATGATTATCAATTTAGTCTTTGTAAGTCTAGTTTATCTTAATCAAGTCTTCAAATAATCTTAAAACGTTCTTGTTAGCCTCAAACATTGAGAATTCTATGTTGTTGACAAGCACACCTGGATGTTAATTATAAACAGCGAGGTTATTGACAATCGAAGAGTCGTCAAGGTTGAAGACCTAATTGCAACGTTCTTAATTATTTGAGGACGTGATTGAAAAATTGAACTTACATTTGACTAGTTTGGCAATCTAAGTAAATTGGATGAAAAAATAGCATTATTTTTGTAAAAGTAACATAATAAAAACATTAGCTCAGCTCAAATTTCGAGATTTAAATCTCCGATTCTTTTAAACCGTAGGAGATTATGATTTGAAATACCAGAGAGGACGACCAGAGTAAAGAGAAAGAGAACAATAAGAGCCATCTTTCTCATTGATTTGTTGATAGAAAGGGTTGGATGGGTATTTATGGTGAGAGAGGGAGAAGAAAATGTAAAAGGTGTGAATGAACAAATGGAAGATGCAAAATTTGATAAAAGATCACAATTTTGATAAGAATTCAATATCTGTATATATTTGTTCAATGATCTTTATAAGTTGGAACAAAGAAGTGTGAGATTTTTTTTACATTAAAAAGTGAAGTTTAGTTTGGATAGTTTGAGAATTGATCAAGTAATTAAGATTGATTGTGGAAAAGAGAAAGATTATGACTCCGAGATAAAAGAATAAAGTGAAGGGATTCCTTGCCTGATTGGATTCACTTTGTTTGGTCATTTTTTAATTCTCATTTTTGGAAGGAGAATATAGATAAGGGAAGTATTGACACATAAACATGTGCACAAAGGGAACTTCGAGTCCTCGCCATCTCACGCTTAAGTTAGAGACAAACTTGAGAGAACTAATTAACTTCTTTATTTTGAGTGGCGTAATTGTTGAGTTTTGCCTTGCCACATATTTATGTTTGAATATTTATAACGTTAGATTCACTTTTACACCTTTAACTAACAACATGAGACGTTTTCATGTAACTCTTACACCAATTTGATTTTTTTAAAGAAAAAATGCATGATAAAATCCACAAAAGTGATCATTGACTTTAAAAAGACTATTTTCTCATGTGATTTTTGGACCTTTCTTTGATAGCCTATTAACACTAGTCTACACTACAGTCTAAATGAAATTTATCTTTAGATCAAGAAGATATATTTGCAATAGAAACTTGACTTTGAACAAGTTAATACTTCAAATATAAGTCTGTCATGACATGGTGAAAAGACAAAATGCAATATATATGCGTCATGGTGAAAACTTAAAAATGCGTCATGAGCAAGAAAATAGGACTGTAGCTGCAACGAAAATATATGCACGGTGAAACTCCAAAAAGACCTAACATTTTACAAGATGTAGATAAGATCAATAAAAAATGTTTTTCTTCTTTACCTCCCATATTGAAATAAAGATGAAACATTGAGGCCTGAGCTGATGATGACGAAGAAGAAGAGTTGCAGTCGTAGTGAAAATATGAAAAAGAAACTACATAAGCAACAGTATATGCCTGTAGTTGGAAGTCAATGTGTCCACAAAAAAACTCAAAAGAACGTTTTATACAAGTGGAATTGATGAAATAAGCAAAGAAGGAAAAATCTTTTGTTGTCTGATTCATTGACACAGAGTTGAAATAATGGGGGCATCAACCAATGCATAAGAATACATTATTTTCTTGAAAGTATGTTTGACATTTACTTGCTGATCCCAAGCCTGGAGATTAATTTGAAAGACTGGAGACGATCTCAATAGGCTAACTTTGATAAATAAAAATATTGAAGGTTCTCGTAACAAATGATAGCATTTTTTTAAATCACAATATTTTCCTATAATATTCACAATCATACAACAATTACATTGCATAGACGACACTTGTTTCTTTGATACAGCTTATCTACATAAATCATCATAAAAAATATCTATTTGAATCCCACAAGACTCACTCCAACATTTAGAGCTACAGTGATCTAGCTCCTGTTGTCATATAAAGTTTGCATATGTTAACTCAAACTTTCATTTTCAATTCTCTTCGGTTAAATAAGAACTCAGCTCACTTGTGTTCAAAGCCTTGAAGGTCCATGTCGGTTCCAAATTTATCATTTAAACTGAACTTAGCTAAGTCGTGTTCGAAGCCTGAAAGGTCCAGTTCCGTTTCAAATTTTCTCGGTGAAATCAAACTTGACTCAGCATATTTGAAGCTTGGAAGGTTCAACTCCATTTTAAATCTCTTTATCGAACCCGACTTGGTCATGTTCGAAGTCTGAAAGGTCCAGGTCATTTCAAAAGTCTTTGGTTAAATCAAACTCGTCTCAGTCATGTTAGAAGTCTGGAAGGTCCATCTCTGTTTCAATTTATATGGTGAAATCGAACTCGATTCAGTGACAATCAAAGCGTGCGTCAAACCTAGGTCCGTTTAAATCTGCATGGTTAAATAAAACCTAGCTCCATCGCGCTCAAGAAGCCTGAGTCAAACCTAAGTTTGTTTCAATCTATATGGTTAAATCAAAACTGACTCAGTCGTTGTTGAAGCCTTCGTCAAACTCAAGTCCATGTTACTCTAGATGGTTAAATCGAACCAGGCTCAATCGTGGATGAAGCATGTCTTAAATCCTTGTCCGTTTCAATTTAGGGATAATTAAGTATCTAGCAATATTATATGACCTAATTAAATTTTTGTCAAAGATTTTAAAACATCAGATTTTTGTTAAATTCTTAAAATATTCAAATCCAATCTACCGTAAATACCCTTACAAATATACTTATACCCATCAATAGACATTTTTAATAGAAGATTCCAAAAAAATAGATTCTCAAAATCTTCTCTTAAATAATTTAAATTCACTATAAAAAAATTTCTCCCCTAAACTTACGAAATTTAAAAAAGAAGAAAACACTCTCTCTCACCTAAAGTGAATTACCTCTCAACAAAAATAAAAAGCCAAAAGTCATATTCTCATTAAATGCCACCATACCATTACACACAACCAGAAGACGACTGACATCTATAAGGACACAACGTCGAAGATAATTTTTACAACCTTCTTAGGTAAATGAGCATCTACATATCAATATTTACAAGATTTAGTTTGCATAAAAATATTTACAATCTATGAAATCACTAGTCATATACACGTACCACATTTCATATCTATTATAGTTTACTAATTATTTATATAGATAAATGATTGACAATAACAATATTGTCACTTATTATTAAAGCGCAATAGATATAAATTGTTCCAATCAATAATACATTCAACACAAATTGATATGTCGTAACATTAACATTGTTACTTATTTACATTGATATACAAATTTTTAATTTTTAACTTTTAATGTGCATGTGAATGATAAATGAAAAGATAAGAAATAACTTAACAAATAAAAACATACCAACGTCCCCAAAAGACGTGAGAAATGAGATAATCAAGAAGTGGGAAATGAAATCTCATCAACATGAGTTAATTTTAGTGTGATAATGTGTATTTACAATGACTACATCATTACGTTCATGGTAGATTGGGTTTAAGATTTTGAAGAAAATTAATGAACCATGACCAATTAATGGGCGGAATATAAAAAAATTTCATGTAACCATTTAATCGAATTAAACACAAAACCAACTAATGAAAATACATAGTAGTATAAATGTATCGAGAAGAGATTGAAACGATTTATAATTTTTCTATTAATGGTGAAATTTTGATTTGGCGGGATCCAATTTTCAATCTCGCGTTCCTCGTTCCTAAGATTCACAGAGCTTGTAATCTGATCTTCTCACCGACAACCACTTGTTAGAGTTAGAAGTATATCTCTCAAGGATTTTAATAGGAATTGAGTGTGAGCTCTCAAAACAACTGTGAAAGAGTAACAAAATTTTCTCTTCTCCTATAGGTGTTTGGCGGGAAAAGGAGAGAGAAATGTTTTCTGCTATGATGGACACACTTAGGGATGCAACCCTAATGCAATCCATTTTAGTTTAATTATAGAATTTACCCATATACCCTTATATGTCAAAACCGAAATTACTCCTCTAGTTATAATTTCCTTAATTCCTTTATCGACTTTGAATAAGAAAGACATAACCGTGAAGTGTCTCGTACAGTTCATCATATCTTATTCAATGACTCATGTCATCGATTACCGGACCCGGTTTACTTATTCACACACCCATCAATAAAGCATAAGGTGATATTTTTATTTTTGTAATCTTGCCACGAATTCCATATCTGTAATACACACAACTCCAACATAGTTTAATCACGGTCCCAACAACCGAAGTATTGTTTGACAATTCAAACTCACTCATTTGATGAATCAAAGATCACGAGTAACTAGGTCAAGTTCCATATTCACCTCAAGATTAATGTAATTATGAAAATACGCTTAAGGTGTAATAATTAGATTTAGAGCCAGTTAAATGACTTTGCTTTAAATTAATTGGTTACTGGTCTATTCAACATGTTCCATAATATGTCTAGGTCAATCGTTAGAGTCTCCACTCTCATGCCCTAAGGGCGGCATCTTTGGTTCAGCCTAACGGTTGTAATTGGATTTGATTGTCCACTCGATCTTAAGACTGTGAATAACATTCTAAACTATTTCAGAAGAGTTTGTGTGGAAAACCGCTCGGTCTTTACTCTTCTTACGTTGATAATAGTTCTAGGACTTAAGTAAGTTACAAACACACTTTAATTAAAGGAAACTTTCATTTATTCATAAAAACCAGTAATACATAAATGTCAAAGAAATAATTGTTTACTCATAAATAGTTATTACACCATACTTTGTGGATATAATTTTAATAATCTCCCACTTGGACTAAAGTATGCGTGTACAATATCGCATCCTTATGCCCTCTAGATGACCATCAAATATTTTACTACTTAAAGTATTTGTGAATGGATCTGCCAAGTTGTTAACCGTCGATATGTGTGCTTCTTCAACATCTCCACGCTGAACATTCTCTCTGATGAGGTGATACTTCCGCTCTATGTGTTTGGATTTTTTGTGCCTCCTTGATTCCTTCGAGT
Source organism: Datisca glomerata (assembly GCA_003255025.1). Taxonomy (NCBI): domain Eukaryota; kingdom Viridiplantae; phylum Streptophyta; class Magnoliopsida; order Cucurbitales; family Datiscaceae; genus Datisca; species Datisca glomerata. The sequence goes on from QANY01001753.1 coordinate 1,519,067, forward strand.
TTGCTACGGCCCTACTATTGTGACAATAAAGTGTCGTAGGTTTATCAACATCTGAAATGACTTTTAGAGTCTTTAGGAATTTTCTAAGCCACACAGCCTCATTTGCAGCTTCACAAGCCGGCACAAGCTCAGCTTCCATGGTAGAATCATCAATGAAAGATTACTTCATTTTTCTCCATACCACTGCTCCACCATTCAGGATGAACATTGATCTTAAAGTGGACCTCCTAGAATTTTTGTCCGCTTGAAAATCAGAGTTGGTATAGCCCGTCGCATTCAAGTCAATACCTGAATACACAAGCATGTAGTCCCTCATTCTCCTAGGATACTTGAGGATATACTTCACAACATTCCAATGCTCGAGTCCAGAATTAGATTGGAAATGACTTACTACGCCCACGACGTAGGAATCTGGTCTAGTGCAAAGCATTACATACATGAGACTTTTTATGGCTGAGGCATAGTGAATCTTTCTCATGTCTTCCTCTTCTTGAGGAGTCTTGGGAGACTACTCCTTGAGAGGTTAACTCCATGTCTAAAGGGAAGATATCCCTTCTTAGTGTCTTGCATACATAAGCGATCCATCACCTTATCAATATAAGATGCTTGTGAGAGTGCCAGATGTCTGTTCTTCCGATCCCGAAAGATCTGAACACCTAGAATAAAAGTAGATTCTCCAAGATCATTCATATCAAATTACTTTGCAAGCTAAATTTTTACATCAGGCAATTTTCCTACACCATTCCAAATGAGTAGAATAGCGTCCACGCACAAGACCAAAAAAACCACCTTCCATTCGTGTATTAACTTATACACACATGGTTCATCCACTAATTGCTCGAAGTCAAAGTTCTTGATAATTTCGTCGAATATGATATTCCACGAACTGGACGCTTGCTTAAGTCCATAAATGAACTTCACAATTCACAAACTTTTCCCTCTTGGCCTTTCTCCATGAACCCATCTGGTGGAGCCACAAAAATGCGTGGACGCTATTCTACTCATTATGAAATCTGGTTGACGTCCATCTGTCAGATTTCATAATCGAGGGTAGCAACAATGGATGGGAAGATTCAGATTGACTTAAGCATAGTGATCGACAAGAACGTATCATCATAGTCAATACTTTCCTTTTGGGTGTAGCCCTTGGTTACAAGTCTAGCTTTGAATGTCTCTACATTTCGATCCAGACCCCTCTTTTTCTTCTAAATCCATTGACACCCTATGAGTTTTACTCCTTCAAGAGGATTTACAAGCATCTAGAATCTGTTCGAGTACATCGATTGTATCTTGACGTTCATGACTAATTGCCATAGATTTACTTCAAGACCAGATATGACCTGCGAGTAGGAAACAAGTTCATCATGATCCTTATCTGAGATTTCTGTCAAGGCATCTCCATAAGACATGTACCTGCCAGGTTGTCTCGCAACCCTCCCACTACGTCGAGGCTCTTAGGTTCTGACTCTTGTTGTGGTTCTACCATTATTAATTCGGGAACAAGTATCAACTGGGGAGTTGGTGTTCTCTTAGTCAATGAAACACACATTCATGCTCACGAATGTTTTCCTGTCGGTCAGACTATAAAAGTCGTATCCCTTTGTTTCCTTTGTATATCCTACAAACATGCATAATTCTGATTGACTAGTCAACTTGCTCATCTTTGGGCATCCCCATATTTTAAGGTGGCTTACAGATGACTTCTGTCCACTCCATCTTTCATATGGTGTACTAGGCACCGTCTTTGATGAAACTTTGTTAAGAATCTATGCCGCTGGTTTCAAGGTATATCCCCAGAACGAATCTGGGAGGGATGAGTAACTCATCATGGATCTAACCATATCCAACCGAGTTCGATTTCTTCTCTCTGACACACTATTCTGTTCTGGAGTGTCAGATGCTGTAAGCTGAGAAAGAATACCTTCTTCCTTAAAATAATCTTCAAACTCTCTTACCAAGTACACCCCACCACGATCAGATTGTAATGTTTTGATTTATTTATCTAATTTCTTCTCAACTATAGCCTTGTATTCTTTGAATTTTCAAAGGTTTCAGACTTTAGGCGCATTAGATAAGCATAAAAAATGTGAGTAGTCATCTGTGAAGGTTACAAAATACTCATAACCTTATCTTGCTTGAATATTTCATGGCCCGTATACATCACTATGTACGAGTTCAAGGCATTGAGAGGCTCTTTCACCCTTCGCTGAAAAGGGTCTCTTAGTCGTTTTGCCTTCTTTGCAGGATTCACATATGAGTAGTGATCATACACTTAAAGTTTACAATTGACCATCATTTGCAAGTCTTTTAATCCTGTCTAGGCTAGTGTGACCAAGACGCAAGGGCCAAAAGTAGGTTAGAACGATTGAGTTAGACTTCAACCCTTGACTATCTCTTTGTAAATCAATATTTACCTCAGTTTATATATCATTGGAGCTTTTGATTTTACATAGAAAATGCTATTTATCAAGCATGCAGTAGTAGTCAAACAATCATTTCTAAAAATACAAATATCATTGTCAATAAAATTCAAAGAAAATCCTTTTCAATTAAACTAGCTACTAAAATAAGGTTTTTCCCAAAAACTAGGTTATAATAAACATTTTGCAAAACCAAATAACTATTCTAAAAAAACAATTTAATAGTTCCAACTGATACTGCTGATACTAGTACTCCATTCCCCCAATGGAAGCTAAACTCGCCCTTGTTAAGCCTTCTGGTTTCCCTGAACCTCTATAGGGAACAAGAAATATGGTTAGTGGCTTCAGAGTCTACAATCCATGAAAAAGTAGAGTCAACCACATAACATGCTTCAGTTATAAGTAATGTACCTTTGAATTTCATCTCCTTAAGATAATCCAGGCAATTGTGTTTCTAGTGACCAGCGACTCCGCAATGACGAAACTTATCTTTTAACTTGTTCACTTTCGTAGGGTCTTTGCCTTTCGTAGCTTTTGGGTTCTCCTTCTTAGCTTTCTTCAGGCCTCTCTTGTATTTCTTTTTGGCGCCAGAGGTGGAAGGCTTACTTTTAGTAAAGTTTGCCTCTCCATTCTTTCTCTTGCCCTTCAGAAATAGGGTCTTAACAACTTGCAACTCCTCATGAGTTCCGGAAGAGAGTACCTTAGTTTATTCATCGAATAATTAAGCTTGAATTTCTCAAAAGTGAAGCAGAGTCTCAAGGATCATATCAACTTTAGTCTCACCATCTACCTCAGCTATCATAATCTTTATCTCATTCAGATAACTAATGATCAACATCATGTGTTCTCTGATAGGAGTTCCGGGTTTCATCTGGTAGTTCATGAATTTTCACACAATAGCTTGTTTGGCATGACGACCCTGATCCTCGAACATTTCGATGATGTTCAACATCATATCAGCGGCAGTCTGCATGTTTTAATGTTGTTGTTGCAACACATTGCTAACTATGCTAAGATGTAACATCTGACGATCTTATTAAAATGCAGCCAAGAAGCATAAGTATCCTTTTCCTCTTTAGTAGATTCCACAATAGGCTCAAGGGGACAAAGGGTGGTGAGCGCGGACTTGTGCTTTTCTACCATCAATACAATATCAAGATTACGTTTCCAATCCACATAATTTTCGCTAGTGAGTTTGTTTGCATTCAAGATTATTGAGAGATAAGATAATGACATGATTACTGAAAAGAATAAATAAGACGGTGTAAATAATATTTAATTATTTAGGAAAGTATGATGCATGATGCAAATATTTAAATATTTAAAACTCTGATAAAAACATATTTCTTCTATGATGTTACGATCGCATCAAGACTCTTCTTGATTGGTTAACACTTCTCAAGATGTCACTACATCTTGCTCAACCAATCACCAATGGTTTTGGTCGCCTTAACCCCATTGACTAGCTCCTATGAGAGATTCCAATGTGCTTCAGTCTAAGTGTTTAACAAACGCATTGGCTTTAAATGTCATTATCAACTAACAATCTGTCTAGGGGTGGTCCCGACTCACCACTTCCTTTACCAGCTTTAGTTTCGCAAGTAACTCAATAACACAAAGCAAAATGAATACAAAATTTCTCTCACTGAAGAGAGGACCACTAGGGCGGCTCTAAACTATTTCTTGTGCCACGATCAAGTTTGCGTTGGGGATCTTGGGAACGTTTCAACGTAAACGACTCTCCCACTAAGTTTTTGAGAAAATTAGATTTTTCTTTGCTTTTTCAAAACATAACTCTTTATAAATTTGAATAGAAAGTTTCAAAAATTATAAATTTTTTAAAAATTTAAATCACAATTTAAAAATTGTAATTTTTATAAAATTCATATTGTATTTAAAATTATAACTCAAACTAAATTTAAACTACAATGATGCATGCAAGATTAATAATAAGTCATAAATTAAATTACAGTAATTTAAATGTTAGTCTTCATGGTGTCTATAATTATCTCCTTCTCTTTCAGGAAGTCCCACTTCCTTGTAACCCTTTACTAAGGTCTAGTCCCATTTTCAAAATTCAAATTTCAATTTAAAATTAATTTTCCAACAAGTTTTACTTTGATAAATAATTACCAAGTAAATTAATCAATTGATTTATTTTAAATATAATTTAAAAATATATACTTATTAATTAGTGTTGAAAAATTATGAAATTAAATAATTTAATTTTTGAGACAGATTGGGCTTGGAATCAAATCTCAAGTTCCTGCGAATCATTTGGGCCAAACAACCGTTGCTCAGTCCAAAAACTCAACATGCGTGGTAGGTCTGCGCCAGTCCAAGGCCTAACATGGTCTTATGCGTGCTAGGGTTTCCTAAATCCTAGTGATGGCGTGGCAGACAATGGGCGGTGGTGCGTGGCAACGGGCAACTGTGAGTGGTGGCACATGGTGAACGGCAGACTGCGCTGCGAACCTTGGGGTGCGTGGGACTTTCAAATGGGAAGTGTTCGCGATGGATTCACATGAAATTTAACGATAATATACTTACAAAATTAAATTACATAAAATCTTATGCCATAATTTTGGCGTATATCAATTCTAAAACATAAAAATAACATATAGAGGCAATCAATTGATATCCATTCATAAATACATTCAAACATACTTTGCATCTATCATACAAAAATATATGCCAATACATCATATTACTCCCTTCATATGTTTAAATACAAAATATGCATATTAAAAAAATCATAGGCTCTAATACAAATTGTTGGATCGAGTTTTAGATTTTGAAGAAAATTAATGAACCATGCCTAATTCATTGATGGAATATGAAAAATTTTCATGCAAACATTTAATCGAATTAAACATAAATCCAACCAATGAACATGCATAACAGTTTAAACGTATCCAGAAGAGATAAAAATGATTTATACGTTTTCTGTTAATGGAGAAATTCTAATTTGGCGGGATCCAATTCTCTATCTCGTGTTCCTTGTTCCTGAGATTCACAGAGCTTGTAATTTGATCTTCACACCGACAACCACTCGTTAAAACCAGAAGTATATCTCTTAAAGATTTTAACAAGAATTGAGTGTGGGCTTTCAAAATAACTATGGAAGAGAAAATAAAATTTTCACTTCCCTATAGGTTTTCAACAGCAACAGTAGGGAGAGGGAGAGATAAACTTTTTCTGCTCAGATTGAGACAGTTAGGGATGCAACTCTAATGCAATCCCTTTTATATTTAGTTCTGGAATATACTCATATACCCTATATGTCAAAACCAAAATTTCCCTCTCCATATACACTAATATGCGATTTTCACTTCTTCCCTTGGAGCCAAAATTGTGTACAAATTGATCTTTCTAAACTGATGAATTAAATTGATCCCTATCAATTAATTAATTATTTTTATTTATTAATTATAAAATAATTATAAAATAATTAAATAATTAATTTGAACATTAATTTTGGTCTTCACTAATATAATGATGGCACTCAACTCATATGGGCTCGGGAAGTGTACATTGGTCCAAAACATATTTTTGGTCTAATTGGCGTTATTTCTTATTGTTGTCTTTATGAGCTACTCCTGAGACCGAATGGACCAACATGAACAAAACTATGATATTCAAATACCCGTCTAATTTATCTCCATAAATTCTTGACTTATTCAATCCCAGCATCGTACGACTCCACTATAGGTCTGATGCCGAATGAGCTCTCGATTCATGCGCGCTACATTTTCTATCGGTGCAAATAAACATTTATATTTCACATTCCATAAAATATTTTATGATATTACCCTTCATGAATATCAGTAACAAGATAGGGATGTAAAATTATCATTTTACCCCTCTAGTTATTATTTTTTAACTCCTTTATTGACTATGAATATATATATATATATATGTGTGTGTGTGTGTGTGTGTGTGTGTGTGTGTGTAATCACGCATCTCTAACATAGTTTAATCACGGTCCTAACAATAGAGGTATTGTTGGTAATTCAAACTAACTCATTGACAAATAAAAGATCGCCAGTAACTAGGTCAAGTTCCATATTTACCTCAGGATTAAGGTAATTATGAAAATACCCTCAAGTTGTAACAATTAGATTTAGAGATGGTTAAATGACTTTGCTCTAAACTATTTGGTTACTGGTTTAGTTAACATATTTTATAACATGTCTAGGTCAACCGTTAGAGTTTTCACTCTCATGCCCCAAGACCGTCATCCTTTAGTTCAACCTAATAGTCATAATTGGATTTGATTGCCCAGTCGATCCTAAGATTGTGAATAACATTCTGAACTATCTCAGAAAAGTTTGTTTGAAAGACCGCCTGGTCTTTACTCTTTTTACGTTGATAATAGTTCCAAGACTTAAGTAAGTTACAAACACACTTGAATTAATTGAAACTTTCATTTATGCATAAAAATTAGTAATACATAAATGTCAAAGAAATAATTGTTTACTCATAAATAGTAATAATTTTCTTAGTTAAATAATATGAAGAATAGATACATTAAATAATAATTAGATACGAGAACTGAATTGTAATTTGTTCAAAATAATAGTAAAGTTTTAGATAAAAGCAAACATCTCGATAAATATAAAAATAAACTAATGAATTGTTATTGGTAAGGATACATATGTATCAATAATTGAAAATTCATTAATGCTACATTATCCCTATATTTCATTTGAATTATAATCTAATTGAGAAACAATAAAAAAAATTGAAATTCATTTGAATTATAATCTCTTTTATAATGCATACTAATAAGAAAAATTATTCTTTAATATATGTGGTCATAAATCCTAAAATAGGGGATCTCAAATATGTAAATACACAAAAAGTTACATAAAAAACAAAATCCGGTTCTACGTTCCCGAAATCAAGGATTCTATAATCAATAAGGAATATTTTTATAAATTAAAATAATAAGAAAAGATGAAAAACCCCAAGTTGTTTAAATTAAATTCAAGGGTATACAAGTCCAATTAATGACCATTTTAATTAATAAATGAGGAAATTTAACAGAAATCTAAACAAGTATAAACTTTGACAAAAGTTTAATAGATGTACTTAAAATTGTCATTTGGTGCAATTTATGTTCAATCTATATGATTAAATCGAACCCGAATCAGTCCCGGTCGAAGCATGTGTCAAACCCAGTTTCATTTCAATCTATATGGTTAAATCGAACCCGAATCAAGCACGCGGTCAAAGCCTGTGTCAAACCCATGTTTGTTTCAATCTATATGATTAAATAGAATCCGACTCAATCGCAATCGAAGTCTATGTCAATCCAAGTTCATTTTATTTTAGATATCATCGGTTAAATCGAACCAGACTTAAATCGAGGTTAAAGCATATTTCAACTAAGGCCCGACTTAGTTTTTTGCCACTACATTTAAATTAAGCTTGAGCAAATCAAGTTCGAAACCTGGCCAAGCTAGATCCATTTTCTTCAAACCAAGTCATCTTAAATGTATGTGACGAAATACTCATACCCACCTCTAGATTGTACATTGTTCGGTCCACAGACAATACTATGTACTAGCTCAAGTGGTTGTTTGACTCTTTGGCCCTTTCTAGAGAGGTTTCTTGGTCATTTTACGTCTAGACAAGATTTACAAACTGGAAGAGTCCCAACTTTTAGTTCTCTCAAAGCATCATACTCTGTTAACCGGTTTAATCTACCTAGATTAATATGTCCCAACCTAAGATGCCATATATACGTGTCATCATCATGAGAAACTCTTTGTTGTTTGTT
>QANY01001761.1:0-10181 GCA_003255025.1 Datisca glomerata
AGATACCTACAGGTGCGATAGGGTTTACCCATCAGAGTTCAGTTTTGTTTCCAAGAAAACACGGACAGTCCAGCTTTAGAACTCCTGTAACAAACGAATCGTAGCACGCGCGTGTCCACTTCCGTAGGGCATTACTTTTGACACGGGTGGAACCACGAGCCCTGTATGATATCAAATTAAAAATTATTTAGAGACCTACAGGTGCAATGGGGTTTACGCATCGGATCCTAGGTTTGACTCTAGGAAACACAGACTGTGCAGCTTCAAAATCGGTGTATCAGACGGAACTTAGCACGCGCGTGTCTACTCCCATACGGCATATCTTTTGACACGGGTGGAACCACGGGGCCTGTAAGACATCAAATTGAGATACCTACAGGTGCGATAGGGTTTACCCATCAGAGCTGAGTTTTGTATCCAAGAAAACACGGACAGTGCAGCTTTAGAACTGCTGTAAAAGACGGATCGTAGCACGCACATGTCCACTTCCGTAGAGCATAAATTTTGACATGGTTGGAACCACGGGCCCTATAAGATATCATATTAAAGCTTATTCAGAGACCTACAGGTGCTATAGGGTTTATCTGTCAGAACGAAGTTTTGTGTCCCAAAAAACACTGACAGTGCAGCTTTAGAACTGCTGTCGTAGACGGATCGTTGCGCGCGCGCGTCCAATTCCGTAGGGCATAACTTTTGACACGGGTAGAACCACGGTCCCTGTAAGATATCAAATTGAAGATTATTCAGAGACCTACAAGTGCAACAGGGTTTACTCATCGGATCCTAGTTTTGACTTTAGAAAGCACGAGACTGTGCAGCTTTAGAATCGTAGCCCGCGTGTGTCCACTTCCGTAAGGCATAACTTTTGACACGGGTGGAACCACGGGCCCTGTACGACATCAAATTGAAGCTTATTCAAAGACCTACAGGTGCGACAGGGTTTAGCTATCATAGTTGAGATTTGTATCCAAGAAAACACGGACAGTGCAGCTTTAGAACTGCTGTAACAGACGGATCGTAGCACGCGCGTGTCCATTTCCGTAGGGCATAACTTCTGACACGGGTGGAACCACGGGCCGTGCAAGATATCAAATTGAAGCTTATTCAGAGAGCTACAGGTTTTATCGGTTTTATCTGTCAGAGCGGAGTTTTGTGTCCGAAAAAACATGAACAGTGCAGCTTTAGAACTGTTGTCACAGACGGATCGTAGCAAGCGCGTGTCCACTTCCGTAAGGCATAACTTTTGACACGGGTGGAACCACGGGCCCTGTAAGATATCAAATTAAAGCTTATTCAGAGACCTACAGGTGCGACAGGGTTTACCCATCATAGCCTAGTTTTATGTCCAAAAAAACACGGTCAGTGCAGCTTTAGAACTGCTGTCATAGACGGATAGTAGCATGCGCATGTCCATTTCCCTAGGGCATAATTTTAGACACGGGTGGAACCACGGGCCCTGTATGATATCAAACTAAAGCTTATTCACAGACGTACTGGTGCTACAGGGTTTATCCGTCAGAGTGTAGTTTTGTGTCAAAAAAAACACGGCCCGTGGTTCACTTCCATTGGGCATAACTTTTGACACGGGTGGAACCACGGGCCCTATGAGATATCAAATTGAAGCTTATTCATAGACCTTTAGGTGCGACAGTTTTACCCGTCATAGCCTAGTTATATGTCCAAAAAAACACGGTCAGTGCAGCTTTAGAACTACTGTAATAGACGGATCGTAGCATGCGCATGTCCACTTCCCTAGGGCATAATTTTAGACACGAGTGGAACCACAGGTGCTACATGGTTTATCCGTCAGAGAGCGGTTTTGTGTCCAAAAAACACGAACAGTGCAGCTTTAGAACTGCTTTTACATACAGATCGTAGCACGCGCGTGTCCACTTCCGTAGGGCATAACTTTTGACACGGGTGGAACCATGGACCCTGTAAGATATCAAATTGAAGCTTATTCAGAGACCTACAGGTCAGTACAGCTTTAGAATTGTTGTAATAGACGGATCGTAGCAAGCGCATGTGCACTTCAGTAGGGCATAATTTTTTACACCGGTGGAACTATGGGCCCTGTAGGATATCAAATTGAAGCTTATTCATAGACCTACAGGAGCTACAGGGTTTATCTGTCAGAACAGAGTTTTGTGTCCAAAAAAACACGGACAGTGCAGCTTTAGAACTGCGGTCACAAAAGGATCGTAGCACGCACGTTTCCACTTCCGTTGGGCATAACTTTTGACACGGGTGGAACCACGGGCCCTGTAAGACATCAAATTGAAGCTTATTCAGAGACCTACAGGTGCAATAGGGTTTACTCATCGGATCCTAGGCTTGACTTTAGAAAGCACGAGACTGTGCAGCTTTAGAATTGGTGTAACAGACGTATCGTAGCACGCGCGTGTCCACTTACATAAGGCATAACTTTTGACACGGGTGGAACCACAGGCACTGTAAGACATCAAATTGAAGCTTATTCAGATACCTACAGGTGCGATAGGGTTTACCCGTGAGAGTTGAGTTTTGTATCCAAGAAAACATGGACAGTGCAGCTTTAGAACTGCTGTAACAAACGAATCGTAGCACGCGCGTGTCCACTTCCGTAGGGCATAACTTTTGACACGGGTGGAACCACGGGCCCTGAATGATATTAAATTAAAAATTATTTAGAGACCTACAGGTGCAACAGGGTTTACGCATCAGATCCTAGGTTTGACTCTAGAAAACACGGACTGTGCAGCTTCAGAATCGGTGTAACAGACAGAACATAGCACGCGCGTGTCTACTTCCGTAAGGCATAACTTTTGACACGGGTGGAACCACGGTCCCTATAAGACATCAAATTGAAACTTATTCAGATACCTACAGGTGCGATAGGGTTTACCTGTCAGAGCTGAGTTTTGTATCCAAGAAAACACGGACAGTGCAGCTTTAGAAGTGCTGTAAAAGACGGATCGTAGCACGCGCATGTCCACTTCCGTAGGGCATAAATTTTGACATGGTTGGAACCACGGGCCCTATAAGATATCAAATTGAATCTTATTCATAGACCTACAGGTGCTATAGGGTTTATCCGTCAGAACGAAGTTTTGTGTCCAAAAAAACACTAACAGTGCAGCTTTAGAACTGCTGTCGCAGACGGATCGTAGCTCGCGCGCGTCCAATTTCGTAGGGCATAACTTTTGACACGGGTGGAACCACGGGCCCTGTAAGATATCAAATTGAAGATTATTCAGAGACCTGCAGGTGCAAAAGGGTTTACTCATCGGATCCTAGTTTTGACTTTAGAAAGCACGAGACTGTGCAGCTTTAGAATTGGTGTAACAGACGGATCGCAGCCCGCGTGTTTCCACTTCCGTAAGGCACAACTTTTGACACGGGTGGAACCACGGGCCCTGAAAGACATCAAATTGAAGCTTATTCAGAGACCTACATGTTCGACGGGGTTTACCTATCAGAGCTAAGTTTTGTATCCAAGAAAACACGGACAGTGCAACTTTAGAACTGTTGTAACAGACGGATCGTAGCACGCGCGTGTCCATTTCCGTAGGGCATAACTTTTGACACGGGTGGAACCACGGGCCCTGTAAGATATCAAATTGAAGCTTATTCAGTGAGCTACAGGTGTGATCGGTTTTATCTGTTAGAACGGAGTTTTGTGTCAAAAAAAAATGGACAGTGCAGCTTTAGAACTGTTGTCACAGATGGATCGTAGCAAGCGCGTGTCCACTTCCGTAGGGCATAACTTTTGACACGGGTGGAACCACGGGCCTTGTAAGATATCAAATTAAAGCTTATTCAAAGACCAACAGGTGCGACATGTTTTACCCTTCATATCCTAGTTTTATGTCCAAAAACACACGGTCAGTGCATCTTTAGAACTACTATAATAGGCGGATCGTAGCATAATTTTAGATACGGGTGCAGCTTTAGAACTGCTGTCACAGACGGATCGTCGCACGCCGTGTCCACTTCCGTAGGGCATAATTTTTCACATTGGTGGAACCACGGGCCCTGTAGGATATCAAATTGAAGCTTATTTAGAGACCTACAGGTGCGATAGAGTTTACCCCTAATAGCCTAGTTTTGTGTCCTTCAAAATACGGTCAGTGCGGCTTTAGAACTGCTGTCATAGACGGATTGTAGCACGCGCATCTGCACTTCAGTAAGGCATAATATTTGACAAGGGTGGAACCATGGGCCCTGTAAGATATCAAATTGAAGTTTATTCATAGACCTACAGTTTCTAAAGGGTTTGTCGTTTAGAGCACAGTTTTGTGTCCAAAAAAACATGGATAGTGTAGCTTTAGAACTGCTGTGACAAATGAATCGTAGCACGTGCGTGTCCACTTCCGTTGGGCATAACTTTTGACACGGGTGGAACCACGGGCCCTGTATGATATCAAATTAAAAAATTATTTAAAGTCCTACAAGTGCAACAGGGTTTATGCATCGGATCCTAGGTTTGACTCTAGAAAACACGGACTGTGCAGCTTCAGAATCGGTGTAACAGACAGAACATAGCACGCGCGTGTCTACTTCCGTAAGGCATAACTTTTGACACGGGTGGAACCACGGTCCCTGTAAGACATCAAATTGAAACTTATTCAGATACCTACATGTACGATAGGGTTTACCTATCAGAGCTGAGTTTGTATCCAAGAAAACACGGACTGTGCAGCTTTAGAACTGCTGTAAAAGACGGATCGTAGCACGCGCATGTCCACTTCCGTAGGGCATAACTTTTGACACGGATGGAACCACAGGCCCTATAAGATATCAAATTGAAGCTTATTCATAGACCTACAGATGCGACATGGTTCTCAAGTCATAGACTAGTTTTTTCTCCAAAAATACATGGTCAGTGCCGCTTTAAAACTGCTGTAATATACGAATGGTAGCACGCGCATGTCCACTTCCGTAGCGCATAATTTTTTACATTGGTGGAACCACCGGCCCTGTAAGATATCAAATTGAAGCTTATTGAGAGACCTACAGGTGCAATATAGTTTACCCATCATAGCCTAGTTTTGTGTCCAAAAAAATGCGGTCAGTGCAGCTTTAGAACTGCTGTCATAGACGGATCGTAGCACGCGCATGTGCACTTCAGTAGGGCATAATATTTGACAAGGGTGGAACCATGGGCCCTGTAAGATATCAAATTGAAGCTTATTCATAGACCTAGAGGTGCAATAGGGTTTACCCACCATAGCCTAGTTTTGTGTCCAAAAAAATACGGTCAGTGTAGCTTTAGAACTGCTGTCACAGACAGTGCAGCTTTAGAACTGATGTCACAGACAGATCGTAGCAAGGGCGTGTCTACTTCCGTTGGGCATAACTTTTGACACGGGTGGAACCACGGGCCATGTATGATATCAAATTCAAGTTTATTCAGAGACCTACAGGTGCGATAGGGTTTACCAATCATAGACTAGTTTTGTGTCCTAAAAAATACGGTCAGTGCAGCTTTAGAATTGCTGTAATAGACGGATCGTAGCACGCGCATGTGCACTTCAGTAGGGCATAATTTTTGACACGGGTGGAACCATGGGCCCTGTAGGATATTAAATTGAAGCTTATTCATAGACCTACAGGTGCTACAGGGTTTATCTGTCAGAACGGAGTTTTTTGTCCAAAAAAACACGGACATTGCATCTTTAGAACTGCGGTCACAAATGGATCGTAGCACGCGCGTGTCCACTTCTGTTGGGCATAACTTTTGACACGGGTGGAACCACGGGCCCTATAAGACATCAAATTGAAGCTTATTCAGAGACCTACAGGTGCAACAGGGTTTACTCATCGGATCCTAGGTTTGACTTTAGAAAGAATGAGACTGTGCAGCTTTAGGATTGGTGAAACAGACGTATCATAGCACGCGCGTGTCCACTTCCATAAGGCATAACTTTTGACACGGGTGGAACCACGGGCCCTGTAAGACATTAAATTGAAGCTTATTCAGATACCTACAGGTGCGATAGGGTTTACCCGTCAGAGTTCAGTTTTGTTTCCAAGAAAACACAGACAGTGCAGCTTTAGAACTGCTGTAAAAGACGGATCGTAGCACGCGCATGTCCACTTCCGTAGGGCATAACTTTTGACACGGGTGGAACCACGGGCCCTGTACGACATCAAATTGAAGCTTATTCAGAGACCTATAGGGGCGACAAGGTTTAGCTATCAGAGCTGAGTTTTGTATCCAAGAAAACACGGACAGTGCAGCTTTAGAACTGCTGTAACAGACGGATCGTAGCACGCGCGTGTCCATTTCCGTAGGGCATAACTTTTGACACGGGTGGAACCACGGGCCCTGTAAGATATCAAATTGAAGCTTATTCAGAGAGCTACAGGTGTTATCGGTTTTATCTGTTAGAGCGGAGTTTTGTGTCCAAAAAAACATGGACAGTGCAGCTTTAGAACTGTTGTCATAGACGGATCGTAGCACGCGCATGTGCACTTCCGTAGGGCATAACTTTTGACACGGGTGGAACCATGGGCCCTGTAAGATATCAAATTAAATCTTATTCAGAGACCTACAGGTGCAACAAGGTTTACCCGTCATAGCCTAGTTTTATGTCCAAGAAAACACGGTCAGTGCAGCTTTAGAACTGCTGTCATAGACAGATAGTAGCACGCGCATGTGCACTTCAGTAGGGCATAATTTTTGACACGGGTGGAACCATGGGCCCTGTAGGATATCAAATTGACACTTATTCATAGACCTACAGTTGCTACAGGGTTTATCATTCAGAATGGAGTTTTGTGTCCAAAAAAACATAGATAGTAAGGCTTTAGAACTACTGTCACAAATGGATCGTAGCACGTGCGTGTCCACTTCCGTTGGGCATAACTTTTGACACGGGTGGAACCACGGGCCCTGTATGATATCAAATTAAAAATTATTTAGAGACCTACAGGTGCAACAGGGTTTACACATCGAATACTAGGTTTGACTCTAGACAACACGGATTGTGCAGCTTCAGAATTGGTGTAACAGACGAAACTTAGCACGCGCGTCCACTTCCGTAAGGCATAACTTTTTACACCGGTGGAAACACGGGCCCTGTAAGAAATCAAATTGAAGCTTATTCAGAGACCTACAGGTGCAATAGGGTTTACCCATCATAGCCTAGTTTTGTGTCCAAAAAAATACGGTCAGTGCAGCTTTAGAACTGCTGTCATAGACGGATCGTAGCACGCGCATGTGCACTTCAGTAGGGTATAATATTTGACAAGGGTGGAACCATGGGCCCTGTAAGATATCAAATTGAAGCTTATTCATAGACCTACAAATGCTATAGGGTTTATCGTTTAGAGCAGAGTTTTGTGTCCAAAGAAACATGGATAGTGTAGCTTTAGAACTGCTGTGACAATGGATCGTAGCACGTGCGTGTCCACTTCCGTTGGGCATAACTTTTGACACGGGTGGAATCACGGGCCCTGTAAGATATCAAATTAAAGATTATTCAGAGAACTACAGGTGCGAAAGGGTGTATGCATCAGAGTGGGGTTTGTGTCAACAAAAACACAGACAGTGCAGCTTTAGAACTGCTGTCACAGACGGATCGTAGCAAGCGCGTGTCCACTTCCGTTGGGCATAACTTTTGACACGGGTGGAACGACGGGCCCTGTATGATATCAAATTCAAGCTTATTCAGAGACCTACAAGTGTGACAGGGTTTTTCCATCATAGCCTAGTTATATGTCCAAAAAGACTTGGTAAGTGCAACTTTAGAACTACTGTAATAGACGTATCGTAGCATGCGCATGTCCACTTCCCTAGGGCATAATTTTAGACACGGGTGGAACCACGGGTCCTGTAAGATATAAAATTGAAGCTTATTCACAGACCTACAGGTGCTACAGGGATTATCCGTCAGAGCGGGGCTTTGTGTCCAAAAAAACACGGACAGTGCAACTTTAGAACTGCTGTAACAGACAGATCGTAGCACGCGCGTGTCAACTTCCGTAGGGCATAACTTTTGACATGGGTCCCGTAAGATATCAAATTGAAGCTTATTCAGAGAACTACAGATGTGTCAGGGTATATCCGTCAGAGTGGAGTTTTGTGTCCAAAAAACACGGACAGTGCAGCTTTAGAACTGCTGTCACAGACGGATCGTCGCACGCCGTGTCCACTTCCGTAGGGCATAATTTTTTAAATTGGTGGAACCACGGGCCCTGTAAGATATCAAATTGAAGCTTATTAAGAGACCTACAGGTGCGATAGGGTTTACCCATCATAGCCTAGTTTTGTGTCCAAAAAAATACGGTCAGTGCAGCTTTAGAACTGCTGTCATAGACGGATCGTAGCACGCGCATGTTTACTTCAATAGGGCATAATTTTTGACACAGGTGGAACCATGGGCCCTGTAGGATTTCAAATTGACCTTATTCATAGACCTACAGTTCCTACAGGGTTCATCATTCAGAATGGAGTTTTGTGTCCAAAAAAACACGGATAGTAAGGCTTTAGAACTACTGTCACAAATGGATCGTAGCACGTGCGTGTCCACTTCCGTTGGACATAACTTTTGACACGGGTGGAACCACGGGCCCTGTATGATATCAAATTAAAAATTATTTAGAGACTTACAGGTGCAACAGAGTTTACGCATCGAATCCTAGGTTTGACTCTAGATACCATGGACTGTGCAGCTTCAGAATTCGTGTAACAGACAAATCTTAGCACGCGCGTGTCCACTTCCGTAAGGCATAACTTTTGACACCGGTGGAACCACGGGCCCTGTAAGACATCAAATTGAAGCTTATTCAGAGACCTACAGGTGCAATAGGGTTTACCCATCATAGCCTAGTTTTGTGTCCAAAAAAATACGGTCAGTGCAGCTTTAGAACTGCTGTCATAGACGGATCGTAGCACGCGCATGAGCACTTCAGTAGGGCATAATATTTGACAAGGGTGGAACCATGGGCCCTGTAAGATATCAAATTGAAGCTTATTCATAGACCTACAGTTGCTACAGGGTTTATTGTTTAGAGCAGAGTTTTGTGTCCAAAGAAACATGGATAGTGTAGCTTTAGAACTGCTGTGACAATGGATCGTAGCACGTGCGTGTCCACTTCCGTTAGGCATAACTTTTCACACGGGTGGAATCACGGGCCCTCTAAGATATCAAATTGAAGATTATTCAGAGAACTACAGGTGTGAAAGGGTGTATGCATCAGAGTGGGGTTTTGTGTCAACAAAAACACAGACAGTGCAGCTTTAGAACTGCTGTCACAGACGGATCGTAGCAAGCGCGTGTCCACTTCAGTTGGGCATAACTTTTGACACGGGTGGAACCACGGGCCCTGTATGATACCAAATACAAGCTTATTCAGAGTCCAACAGGTGCGACAGGGTTTTCCCATCATAGACTAGTGATATGTCCAAAAAGATTGGTCAGTGCAACTTTAGAACTACTGTAATAGACGGATTGTAGCATGCGCATGTCCACTTCCCTAGGGCATAATTTTAGACACGGGTGGAACCACGGGCCCTGTAAGATATCAAATTGAAGCTTATTAACATACCTACAGGTGCTACAGGGATTATCCGTCAGAGCGGGGTTTTGTGTCCAAAAAAACACGGACAGTGCAGCTTTAGAACTGCTGTAACAGACAGATCGTAGCACGCGCGTGTCAACTTCCGTAGGGCATAACTTTTGACTTGGGTCCTGTAAGATATCAAATTGAAGCTTATTCAGAGAACTACAGGTGTGACAGGGCGTATCCGTCAGAGCGGAGTTTTGTGTCCAAAAAACACGGACAGTGCAGCTTTAGAACTGCTGTCACAGACGGATCGTCGCACGCCGTGTCCACTTCCGTAGGGCATAATTTTTTAAATTGGTGGAACCACCGGCCCTGTAAGATATCAAATTGAAGCTTATTAGGAGACCTACAGCTACGATATGGTTTACCCATCATAGCCTAGTTTTGTGTCCAAAAAAATACGGTCAGTGCAGCTTTAGAACTGCTGTCATAGACGGATCGTAGCACGCGCATGTGCACTTCAGTAGGGCATAATTTTTTACACGGGTGGAACCATGGGCCTTGTAGGATATCAAATTGACGCTTATTCATAGACCTACAGTTGCTACAGGGTTAATCATTCAGAATGGAGTTTTGTGTCCAAAAAAACACGGATAGTAAGGCTTTAGAACTACTGTCACAAATGGATC
>QANY01001763.1:0-31984 GCA_003255025.1 Datisca glomerata
CAAGATATGATATAATATTAGACATATTAGTAGAGTAATCTTCTATGAGAGACGATCTTCACCAGCAAGGAAGAAATCGTACTTAGCAATAGAAGAAAAAAAAAAAATTTTATCTTCTTCCTCTAGATTTCGGCGACAACAGGGAGGGAAGAGAGAAACCACTTTCTTTGCTCTATGTAATCACACATTGTGATCATGGTTGTGCCAACACACTTAGGAAACGACTCACCACACCCACCGCGTAGCAAATATCTGGCCTAGTGCAAAACATCACATACATGAGACTTCCTACGACTGAGCTATAGGGAACTTTTCTCATGTATTCCTCTTTTTGAAGTGTCTTGAGAGACTTCTTTTTGGAGAGGCTGACTCCATGCCTGAAAGGAAGATATCCTTTCCTGGAGTCTTGTATACTGAAACGATCCATCACTTTATCAATATAAGATGCTTGAGACAGTGTCAATTGTATGTTCTTCCGATCTTGAAAGACCCAAATACCTAGGACAAATGCAGTTTCTCCAAGACCCTTCATATCAAATTGCTTTGCAAGCCAAATCTTGACATTGGACAATTTTCCTACATCATTCTCAATGAGCAGAATATCGTCCAGGTTCAAAATCAAAAAAATACATTCCCTTCGTGTATCAGCTTATACACACAGGATTCATCCACTAACTGCTCAAAATCGAAGTTCTTGACAGTTTCGTCGAGTCTGATATTTCACGATCGGGACGCTTGCTTAAGTCCATAAATAGACTTCAGCAGTTCATAAATCTTGCCCTCTTGGCTTTTCTCCATGAACCTGTCTGGTTGAGCCATATAAATGCCCTCTTCAAGATTTTCCATGTAGAAAAGAAGTCTTGACATCCATTTGTCAGATTTCATAATCGAGGATAGTAGCAATGGACTAGAGGATTCGAATGGATTTAAGCATGACCACTGGCGAGAAGGTATCCTCATGGTCAATACCTTCCTTTTTAGGTATAGCCATTGGCTACTAGCCTAACTTTGAATGTCTCCACTTCTCATCTGGACCTCTTTTTTCTTATAAATTCATTTACACACTATGAGTTTTACCCATTCAGGAGGATCTATAAGTTTTCAGACTTTGTTCAAGTACATCGATTGTATCTCAACGTTCATGGCTTCTTGCCATCGATTTGCTTCAGGACTAGCCATAGCCTGTGAGTAGGAGACATGTTCATCATGATCCTTATCTGAGACTGTTGTTAAGAAATCTTCATAAGACATGTACCTGTCAGGCTGTCTAACAACCCTCTCATTACATCAAGGCTCCATAGGTTCTGGCTCCTGCTGTGGTTCTTTCATTATTGAATCAGAAACAGTTCCTGATTGGGGAGTCGGTGTCCTCCCAATTAATAATTCTTTTAGCATAAGAGTTGCTTCTCAGCTTCACACATCTTATGTAGTCCTCTTCAAGAAAATGTGCATTCGTGCTCATGAATGTTTTCTTGTCAGTTGGACTAAAAAATATGTATCCCTTCGTTCTCTGGGGATATCCTACAAACATGTAAAATTTTGATAGACTGACCAACTTGCATGTCTTTGGTTTCAGAACATGTGCTGGGCATCCCCATATTCTAAGGTGGTTTATGGACAACTTTCTTCCATTCCATCTTTCATATGGCGTACCATGCACCGTCTTTGATGGAAGTTGGTTCAGAATGTATATTGTTGTTTCCAAGGCATATCCCCAGAACGAATCTGGGAGGAATGAGTAACTCATCATGGATCTAACAATATCCAACAGAGTTTGATTCCTTCTCTTTGACACACCATTCTGATTTGGAATGCCAGGTGTTGTAAGCTGAGAAAGAATACATTCTTCCTTAAGAAAGTTTTCAAACTCTCATAGCAACTACTCTCCATGACGATCAAATCATAGCATTTTGATTTGTTACTCTAATTGATTTTCGACCATAGCCTTGTACTCTTTGAACTTTTCAAAGGTTTCAGACTTTTGGTACATTTGATAAGCATGTCCAAAACGTGAGCAGTCATCATTGAAGGTTACAGAATATTCATAACCTTCTCTTGCTTGGATATTAAATGGCCCATATACATCATTATGTACGAGTTCGAGGCATTGAGTGGCTATTTCACCCTTCGCTGAAAAAGGGCTCATTTTACTTTTTATACAGGATTCACATATGGATAGTGATCCCACATTTAAAGTTTGTAATGGGTTAGATCAGTTGAGTCAGACTTCAACCTTTTACTATCCCTTTGTAAATCAGTATTTACTTCAGTATCACATATCATTGGAACTATTGGTTTTAAATAAAATAGTTTATTTATTAAACGTGCAGTAGTAATTAACCAATAATTTCTAAAAATAGCAATATCTTTATCAATGAAATTCAAACTGAATCCTTGCTCAATTAAACTAGCTATTGAAATAAGGTTCTTCTAAAAAACTGGGATATAATAAACATCTCGTAAAACCAAAAAACTGTTATGAAATGACAGTTTAATAGTTCCAACTGATTCAGCCGATACTAGTGCTACATTCCCCCAACGAAAGTTGAACTCACCCTCGTCAAGCCTTCTACTTTCAAGTTTGTCTTCTTCGCTTTCTTCGGACCTCTCTTATGTTTATTTTTTGCACCAGATTTGGAAAGCTTGCTTTCAATAAAGTTTGCCTCCCAAGTCTTCCTCTTGCCCTTCAAAAATAGGGTCTGAGTAGCTTTGCAACTCCTTCATAAGTTCTGGAATTGAGTACCTCAACTTATTAATCAAATAATTTAGTTTGAAGTTCTCAGAAGTATCTGACAGGGTCTCGAGGATCATATAAACTTCAGTCTCACCATCTACCTCAACTCCTATAATCTCCATCTCATTCAGATAACTAATGATCAACATCATATGTTCTCTTACAAGAGTTCCCGGGTTTCATCCGGTAATTCATGAAGTTTTGCATAGCAGCCTGTTTGGCTTGACGAACCTGAGAATCGAACATTTTTATGATGTTCAACATCATGTCAGTGGCAGTTTCCATGTTCTGATGTTGTTATTGCAATACATTGCTAACAGAAGCCAAGATGTTACACCTGGCGATCTCATCAGAACACAACCAAAAAGCATAAGCATCATTTTCCTCTTGAGTCGAGTCAACAATAGGCTCTAGGAGACAAGGGGTAGTGAGCATGAACTTGGGATTTTCGACCATTAACTTGATATCAAGATTACGTTTTCAATCCACATAATTTTCACCAGTAAATTTGTTCGCGTTTAAGATAGTTGAGGCGGGGATAGCTACATGATTACTGAATTGAATAAATAAAGCTGTGTAAATAAATACTCAATCATTTAGGAAAGTATGATGCATGATGTAAATACTTAAATATTTAAAAATCCAATAAAAATATTTCTTCTATTATATTACGATCAACAATGATAGCTTGTCTAATCTAATAACAACGTCCAAGCTATCGAGACTCCTCTAGTTTGGTTCACGCTTCTCAAGATATCACTACATCTAACTTAACCAATCACCAATTGGTTTGGTCACCTTGACCCCGTTGACTAGCTCCTATGAGAGATTCTAATGTGCTTCGGTCTAAGTGTTTAACCAACAAATCAGCTTTAAAGGTTGGTATGGCGGCTCTAAACCATTCCTCGTGCCACGATTAAGTTTGCGATGTGGGCCTTGGGAACGTTTCAACGTAAACGACCCTCATAGGGTTTTGGAAAATTGGATATTTCTTTGCTTTAAAAAAAGAATATAACTTTTTATAAATTTGACAAAAACAAGTTTTGAAAAGTATAAACTTTTATAAAATTTAAATCACAATTTAAAATTTATAACTTTTATAAAATTCACATCTTATCTAAATTATAACACATCATTCATTTAAACTATAATGATGCGTGTACATATTACATGATATTTTGATATTGTCATATCCCTATTTCTATATGGCATGTTATATGAAGATACGAGATCAATAATAAATCATTCATTGAAAATTAACCTCTCTATGACTTATTTCTAATTACAACCCATAAAAAGAATAATATATACATTACAATAATTTAAATACTAATCTTCACGGCTATTGTAATCCTAATTTTCTCATTCTCCTTAAGAAAGTCTCACCAATTTGTAACTCTTACAAAAGTCTAGTCCCATTTTTAAAATTCAAATTTCAATTTAAAATTTAATTTCCCAATATTATTTACTTTAATGAATAAATTACCAAGTAAATTAGTCGATTGATTTATTTTTAAAAACAATTTATGATAAATTCTAAATAATTAGTGTTGAAAAATTACCGAACCAGATAAAAATAATTTTTAGGCATTGGATTGAGCAAAACACTAAGGTATCCTAAACTCAAAAGTTTCCAAAACCTCAAAGTTTCATAAACCCTAAAGTTATCAAAAACTCAAGGTTTCCTAAACCCTAAAGTTTGAAAAAGCTCAAGGTTTCCTAAACCTTAATGTTTCCAAAACCTTAAGGTTTCCTAAACAATATTTAGGAAACCTACGGTGGCGAACGGCGATGGAAAACGACGGCGTGGGGCAGTAGGTGACGGTGGGGCACGACGATAGTGGCGGCGGTGAACGGCGATGACGAATGATGAATTTTCTTGCGACGACAGATTTTCATGGAATTCAAAGATATAACTTTTGCAAAAAATTAAATTACATCAATTCTAAAATTGAAAATAAACACCTAGAGCCAATCGCTCAGGATCCATTCATAAAACACATTCAAACATGTTATGAATCTACCATACAAAAATATATGACAATATCACAACATCCATTGATACATACATCTAATTGCTAAATATGCACAATAAAGAACCCAAGGCTCTATACCAATTGTTGGATAGAGTTTTACAAATTTATGGAAAAATAATGAACCACGAACGGTTCGTGGGCAGAAAATAAAAAACATTTCACATCAACTATTTAATCATATTAAATATAAAACCTTTTATGATCATGCATATTTAGATTGACGTATTTAGAAGAGATAGAAATAATATTATACATTTTTGGTATCGGAGAAGTTCTGACTTGGTTGAGTCCTATTGATTGTCTTGCGTTCTTTGTTCTTCGCAGAACTTGAATCAATCTTCGCACCAACAACCACTCGTAGGATTTAGAAGTGTATCTCAATAGGATGTCGTCAGGAATTGATTGTGGGCTCTCAAAACAACAGAAAAAAAAATATTTTCTCTTCTTCCACTAGATTTCGGCAGTAACAGATAGAGGGAGAGAACTGCTTTCTTTGCTCTGTGTAATCACATACTGTGATCAGGGTTGTGTCAACGCACTTAAGAAGGAAACCCTAATGCCATCCATTATATAAATGTTACATAATTTACACATATACCCTTATACTATAAATTGTTACAATTCTCCTCTGTTTACTGTAATTGTTGAAATTTTAGATCTCACTAGAGCCAATGTTGTGGCCAAATTCATCAATCTAAATTGATAAATTAATTGATCTCCATCAATTCATTAATTAATTTCTTTTATTTACTAATAATATAATAATAATAAAATAACAGTTAATTAATTTTTGCACTTCACTACTTTAGTGATGATACCCATCACATACGGGTTCGGGAAGTATACATTGCTCCAAAACACATTTTTGGTCCAACTGGTATTGTTTCTCATTCATGTCCTTATGAGCTACTCGTGAGACTGAATGGACCGACATGAATAAAGCTATAAGATTCAAATAATTGATGAATTTATCTCCATAAATTTTCGACCTATTTAATCCTGACATTGTATAACTCCACTATGAGTCTGATGCCGAATCAACTCTCAATTTTTGCGCGCTACATTTTCTGTTGGTACAAATGAACACCTTTTATTTCACGGTCCATAGAATATTTTGCTATGTTACCCTTCCTGAATATCAGTAACAATAGTATGATGTAAAATTACTATTTTACCCCTCTAGTTATTATTTTTTTAACTCCTTTATTGACTGTGAATAAGAAAGACATAACAGTGAATTATCTCACACAATTAACCATGTATTATCCAATGATTCATTTCATTGAGTATCTGGCCAGGTTTATTTATTCACACACCTATCAATAAAGCATAGGGTGATATTGTGGCATTTTAAAATCTCACAACGAATTCCATATCTGTGAATCATGTAACTCCAATATAATTGAATCACGAATCCAACAACCAAGGTATTGTATGACAATCCGAACTCACTCCTTTGATGTATCAAAAACTGCAAGTAACTAAGTCCAGTTTCGTATTCACCTCAGGATTAGGGTAATCATGAAAATACCCTTAAGGTGTAAACAATTAGATTTAGAGCTAGATAAATGGTTTTGCTCCAAACTAATTTGTTACTAGTCTATTTAACATATTCTCTAACATGTCTAGGTCAACCGTTAGAGTCTCCACTCCCATTCCCCAAGACCAGCATCATTTGGTTCAACCTAACAATCGTAATCAGACTTAGTTGCCTAGTTGATCCTAAGACTAAGAATAACATTCTGAACTATTTTAGAAGAGCTTATCTGGAAGACCCCTCAGTCTTTACTCTTCTTACGTTGATAATAGTTCTAGGACTTGAGTAAATTATGAACACACTTTAATTAATAGAAAAACATCCATTCATTCATTAAATTCAATAATACAAAATGTCTGAGAAATAATTAAATACTCATAAATAATTATTACATCCAAGTTCATGGATATAATTCCAACATCGCAATGTTGGGATTGGTGACCTCGTTTCTTCTCTTAGCCACGACTTGGTTAGAGTACATTTTCTTCTTTCTTTACCTTTCTTTTCTTTGTGTATCACTTCATTTCGTACTTACTGCTTTCATGTTCCTTTTCCGGCCATAATTACTCACAATGTTCTTCAAGAGCATCACATTTCCCGAGACCAAGCCTTGTAGAAGCTTCAAGGGACGTTGTTCAATGTGCATGTGTCATCGAATAATTTTATGGTGAAATTCATCGGTTGAAAGGGTCAAAGGATGACTATGTTGAACCATGGAAAGACAAGTTATGGAGGCTGATGCAGCCAATGTAGAGATCCTGATGTTGTCAGAGTCTTTGGAGGGTACAAAGGAGGCTTGGAAAGCAGCTCAAGAATCCTTGGTTGTTGTTGAAGTGGCCAAAATTCAAGCTCTATAGTAGAAGGAAAAGGAGGCTGGAGAGGAGTACCACGCCATCTTTGACAAGGCTGAACAAATAGTCTACAGCGTCGGCTATAGGGATGGCTCAATGAATGAACCTTCAAGGAAACCTCTTTGTGACATCTCTTCTGATGCATAAAGTAAAGCTACAACCTGTACGGGGTAAGTTGAGGCTAACCCTTCCGAAGTGGCTATTGATAAGACTTCCACGTTGAGGCTAACCCTTGAGAGTAAGACTTATCTATTACCCCTCTCAATGACTTACGCTCTTAGTTTCTTCTAGGAGTAGAACTTATGAACTACTCCTCCCAAAGACTTATGAACTGCTCCACTCAAGGACTTACACCCAAAGTTCCTTCGGGAAGTAGGACTTATAGATTGCCCATCCCTAGGACTTACGCCATTAGTTCCTTCTAGGAGTAGGACTTATGAACTGCCCCTCCCAAGGACTCACGCCATTAGTTCCTTTTGGGAGTAGGACTTATGAACTGCTCCTTACAAGGACTTACACCCTTAGTTTTCTCAATTATGTTTCCATTGGAGAACAGATAAGGAGAGTTGGCACTAGAGATTTTAACGTGGAAAACCCTTATGGGAAAAACCACAGGAAAGTATTCACTATAATAAAATTACAATTAAACAAAATACTTCTTTAAATGAGATACATTCCATGACGTCGTCAGGTATGCTCCTTCCTCTGTCTTCAAGTAATAATACATGGTTCCACCTATTCCACTGACGATATATGGTCCTTCCCAAGTTGGTCTGAACTTTCCTTCTGTTTAAAAGACTTTTCTTAGGACTAAATCCACTTATAGGAACTTCCATTTTCTAATTTTCTTCTGAAAATAGGACTTCCTTTTCTGATTATAATGCGCCATTCTGATTAGGGCAGCTTCTCTTTGTTCTTTTAATTGATTAAGGCCTCTCCTGAGGAGTTCATTATTTCATTGCTCATTCATCTCTGATCTCACAGTTGGGCTTCCAGTTTGGATAATAATTACTGCTTCCTCTCTGAATGCTAGGGCAAATGGTGTTTCTCTAGGGGTAGTCCTAGATGCCCATAGTACTATCGGTAGTTCCTCCACCCATTTCCCTTTTGCAGACTCTAATCGCTTCTTCAGGTTGTCAAGTATGATGCGATTTGACCTTTTTGCCTGCATGTTCCCCTGTGGATGGTATAGTATGTAGTAGAGAAACAGTTAATCATTTTCAGCCCCTCGCAAAAGTATTTGACCATTCTTCCTATGAACTGTAGTCCGTTGTCTGTAACCAATATTCTAGGTATTCTAAATTTGGATATTATACTCTTCCATAAGAACCCTTTAACTTCTTCCTGAACGCCTCAGCTTCGATCCATTTAGTAAAATGATCCGTAGCCACTAACAAGAAATGCTTCTTAGCTAGCGCCATTGGAAGTGGACCAATGATGTCGAGTGCCGACTACATGAAGGGACACGGGCTCGCCACTGTATTTAATTCTCCTGGAGCCATTTTGGTGAATGGGGTATAATGTTGGCATTTATCACATCTTTTTACATATTAATTGGCATCTTATGTATTTCGAGCCAATAATATCCCTCGTTTAAGACTTTGTGAGCTAACGATCTCCCCATGTATGGTTTCCTTATACCTATTCATGAATTTCAGCTAGAACATATTGGGCCTCTTTCTCCTTCAAGCATTTCAAGTATGGACCTGAAAATGACTTTTTATATAATAATCCATTTATCAATGTGCGCCTGGCGCTTTGCTGTTGTACTTTTTTCGCAAGGAGTTTGTCTTCTAGGAGTACTTCCTTTTCAAGGTAGCAAATTATATCGTCTTGCCAGCTGAGCTCCCTTTCAACCTCTACTTCGGCAACATTGTTCAATAGGAGTAAGACACTTGATTTTTTGAGAAATTCCACTGCACTTTTCTTTGGTACAGGAATTGCAAAGATGGCCCCAAATTTGCCAGCGCGTCTACGTGTCTAATCTCAGCTCTTAGGATCTGCTGAATTTCATAGTTCCTTAATGAGCCTAGTGTTGGGGGTTATGCCCTCAAAGCATGTCAACGCACATGCTTATAATTGTTCTTTTAAATTATTGTTGAATAATTTATATAAATATCTAAAAATTTCATATTCATTAATGAGACTATGATCTTGTATTAATACGAGATGATTAAGATCATAGATAATGAATAAAATTGTCAGCAACATATTAAAGTATGAAATCTTTAATGAATGGTTGGTAGTATGGTTCACTAAGTATTATGAATGCGTGTAATTTAGATGCGGATCATTGATGTGAATAGAAATCTTAGTGAATTTGCTTATAGAATGAGATTATATATGACATGACCGATGTGATTAATATCTTTATCAATGTACCGTTTATCGTAAATATTTAATACACATCAAATTCGATGATCATATGTAGATCAGTCCGAATCCTGAGTATTCATGAACTCTTATGCTTGTCTACTAGATCTTTTGATTCACTCATTAAGGTTTGTTTGTAAAATACGCTAGTGATTTTTATTTTGGATATTCAGTGATATGGATGGCTGGGAACATGATCTTACAAGATTTGGAATCCAAGCTTTACTAACGGATCATATGTTGGTTCCCTTAAGTATCAATTCTGGAACCGAATGGTTATTGAGCTCAAGATGTAATTAGAAGGGTAAAATGGTAATTTTGACCAGTTCTAATTTACGAACCAATAATTGGAGGCCAGAACAACGTGAAATGATTATATTAGTGGACTACATGAGAATACGCTGTAAATACATTCTATAATCTCTAACAGTGTAATTTCATATTTATAGTGGTGTAATAATGGAATTAATAAATAAAATTATTTAATTAAAGAGTTCAATTA
This sequence comes from Datisca glomerata, assembly GCA_003255025.1. Classification (NCBI taxonomy): domain Eukaryota; kingdom Viridiplantae; phylum Streptophyta; class Magnoliopsida; order Cucurbitales; family Datiscaceae; genus Datisca; species Datisca glomerata. The sequence goes on from QANY01001763.1 coordinate 10,034, forward strand.
ATAATCTGGTTTATTGGAGCTTAGGATTATAGGTCCACGTTCTCCAAGTCACCTCTGTACTATGCAGTCTAGATGTGAATATTTCAGGACATGAGAAAAGAACTGACTTACAAAATTTTTTTTTATTCTGGGGTAAATATATAATTACGAGACAATTATGTGTGATTAATTAATTAATTAAATTATTTATATATATAAATATAATTTTTGGAAATTATTTATATAAATAATTATCGATTATTTTTTCAATTATCGATAAGTGAGACAGAATATCTAATTTATGAAATTAGATAATTCAATTATAATTAGAAAATTATTTAAATCAACTAAATCTGTCATTTGTCAAATAACAGATAATTTAGTTTATGAGGATAATCAGATATGTTAATTTTGAATTAACTAATCTAGATATTTATCTTATTAATCAAATCTCTAAAAAAATAATCATCGCGTTCTTTTAGAGAATCGTCTCACTAAAGTCATTCTCAGTAAATCTCTAGCTCTCATGTGTTGAGTACATCTATAGACAGAAAAAATATCTTGTAATATTCTACGTGCTCACACACGTCCTAGTGCATTGATGATTGACTTGGAAGATCTTGGTGTGGATCTCAGAGTATACTGATCGTTGGAACGGTTTCGTGAGACGAAGGATCGATCGGTTTTGCCAGGACACTTAATTTAGATGACATGAGGTATATGATTCTTAACATTTTATGTTGTAGATTTAATATAAATGTATAATGGATCCTGACTGATTGAAAAGAGTTTTGAATAAAAAGTTTTTTTGTTATCGTGGCGTTGCGCAAGTTTTATTTTAATAAAACATCCGATCTTTATTAAAAGTTTAATTTTTAAATGGCCATGCGCACACGTTTCCGCCACGCCTACGCCGTGACGACCAACACCTAGTAGGTCCTTCGCCCATTGTAGATAACTTATCATCTTTTTGTCTTTCGCCACGTATTCTCCGGTGACTTGTTTTACAAGTAACATGGAATAGCATAATATTTTCACATTAGTTACCTTATATTCACGTAGTAAAGATACTCTCGCGATTAATGTCTCGTATTCAGCTTCGTTATTTTATGCATCTAAAGGAAATTGAATGTTCTAACATTTTCCCAAACAAGGTTTGCACTACTACTCCGGCTCCCCCTCCTTTGTTGTTTAAAGCACCATCCACGTATAATTTTCACGACCCGCTCTCAATTTCTTGTGGTTCCAGGTTGAGTTTTTCTCTGGTGAAATCTGCAATGAAATCGACTAGTGGTTGCCCCATGATGGAAGTTCTGGGCTTATAATGAATCTCGTATTGGCTTAGCTTAATTGACCATTTAACCATCCTCCCACTTACCTCCGAAGAGTGTATAAGACTCTTGATAGGTGAATCTTTCAGTACTTTAATTTTGTGTCCTTGAAAATAAGGCCTCGGCTTTCTAGCAGCAGTCAAGATTGTCAGTACTAATTTTTCCATCTTTTTGTATCTTGTTTCCGCCGCCACCAGGCTTTTGCTGACAAAGTATATATGTTTCTGCTTTCTTTCCTCCTCTCTAATGAGTATGACACTGACAACTATTTCTGAAACGACAACATATATGAGGAGTTGCTCACCAGGCATTGGCTTTGAGAGCAGTGGGGGAGTTACTAAATATTCCTTGATTCTGTTGAAGGCTTCTTCACATTCCGCGTCTCATTTGTCCTCGGAGTTCTTCATGAGCTTATCAAAAAATGGTTTGCACTTATCTGTTGACCTGGAAATAAATGTGTTGAGTGTTGCCAACCTTCGTGTTAATCCTTGAATTTATTATTTGTTCTTTGGAGACTTCATCTCCAATATAGATTTCACTTGATCCAGATTGACTTTTATCCCTTGCTGGGTAACTAAATGTCCAAGGAATTTTCCTGTTTCGACACCAAATGTACACTTTTCTCGATTTAACTTCATGAAATTTTTCCTTAGGATTGAAAAATCCTCTTCCAGATCTCGGATATGATCTTTTCGTTCTTTGATTTTCACTAGTATTTCATCTAAGTATACTTCCATGTTACTAAATTTATACCGTCTGTTATTTCATATAGAATTACAGGTCGAACCAAAACAAAATACTTTTTCTTGGTAGGTGTGATCCATTGGACATAAATCCAATTTTTAAATTTTTTGGATTTCTTTGAATTTTTTTTACCCTTTCAGGTGGTATCAAAATGCCGCTATGTCGGGATATCTTATCCATCTATCTAGGAAAATGTATATATCCAGAAAATATTTTTAGTTCAATCCTTTTTTTCAGCACTCGTACCAATCCGTCTACTCAGCTTCTTGATCATGAAATACTTTGTTCGCGAGCCTCTTGTATGTAGCTCCTGCATTTTTTAGCCCAAAAGGCATTACTTTATAATAATAGATGACATATTCAGTAATAAAAGAAGTTTTTCATGGTCGGGTTGGACAATTTCACCTGGTTATATCCAGAGTAGGCGTCCAGAAAGGTGAGGAGTTCATGCCTGGATATGGCGTTTACCATTTAATCAATCCTTGGCAGCGGGTAGTCGTCCTTTGGACAAGCTTTATTCAGGTTGGTGAAATCTATGAAGATCCTCCATTTTCCGCTCTTCTTTCGTACCATCACTACCTTAGCTAGCTGCTTCGGGCAGTCAACTTCTCTAATGAATCCAGCCTCTAGGAGTTTATCAACTTCTTCTTTGACTGCTCTATTTCGTTCTGAAGCTTCTCTTCTTTTGTTTTACTGGTTTAACAGTCGAATCTGTGTTCACTTTGTCGCATATGATCTCCTCTGGGATACCTGGCATCTCATGCATGGTAGTTGCAAAGACATCTTTATTTTTTCACAGAAAATCTATCAGCTTATCCTTTTCTGCTTGCTCGAGGCATGTGCGGATGTTTGTCATTTTCTGTGTCCCTTCTTGCAAGCATACTAACTCTGTTTGTTCTCCCACCTCATATCTCGGCCCGTCTAGCTCGTTCTACTGTGATTGCTATTGTGATGCATCTTCAAGCCGCTTGCCATCTGCTTTTTCTGTAATCTTTTTCTTTGCAGAGTCCAATGCGATTACAGAATAGATGAGAGTTCCTTTTGAGTAGCTAATGGCTCCATTGAAGCCTATTAGTGGTTGTGATGTTCCTTGCAGCTTTTTTTCTCCCATTGTCATTTTTTCTAGGATAGTCCGGTATAAAATATTTATTGCGCTCCTATCATCAACTAAAACTCTTCTTAACAAGCAGTTGCCAACCTATATTGAAATGACAAGGGCATCATTATGGTGTTCATCGTGTTCCAGATCTAGATCATCAAATATTAGTGGGGGATTCCCGCTGTCTCTTGAATGTCTTCCCGTGCATTTCTCCAACATTGTTTTCTTGTAGTACAATGGCTTAGAAATTTGTTGAGCAAGATGGAGCTAAAGCAACTAGCTGCAACCGTGATTCAAGTTGACAACAAATCAGCAATTGAGTTGGCAAAGAATCTAGTGAACCGTGAAAGAAGCAAACACATTGACGTTCGTTTTCACTTTATCCGAAATCATGTGAAGGAAGGAAGTGTGGAATTGGTGCATGTGGCAAGTCAGGATCAAGTTGCGGATATCTTCACAAAACCGCTACCGAAAGTACTTCTCGACAAATGCAAGAAAATGATTGGCATGACGGATGGTAGAATCATTTAAGTTTATGGGGGAATTTTGTTGAATAAACATTAAATGTTATGTTTTAGTGGTTTTTTTTTCAATTAGAAGTTACAATTTAGAAGTTACAATTTAGAAGTTAGTGGAAACATAAAAGGTCAAGAGTCTTTGTAGATGAAAGGCCAAGAGGTGATAGATTTAATTATTTTTCAATTTTTTGGCAAGAGTAGAGTCTATATAAAGGCCTTGTTGAGTTCATTGGAAAACACAACTTAGAAGAATACAAAAGTTAAATATTTCAAGTGAGTTTTTAGTTTACTAGTGAGTTTTTAGTTTACATTTTCAAGGTGCGAGGCGCACTGTAAGTTGACAACCTCTTTGGTTTCCCGGAGGAGAGGCCTCTTTGGTTGCCTGGAGGAGAGGCGGTAAAATGACGTTGCCTGATTGAAGATTGGTACATTGGTACCTTTAGATACCAAAAATTGATCAAAGAAGCTTTTTGTTGTTGGACAGTGTTTCACCTAGTAAAAAAATGCTCATGTAAATAGAAATATCGATATCGCTCATCCGAACCGTGTTTTTGTACTTTTTTATTTTTCAATTAAAGTTCTAGTTTCTTTTATATAGAAAAAGAAATATTGATATCGAGACTTATAAAAGCAATGCAAGGCTTATAGAGTCCTGAATATAAATGCTGATGTTAATAGAAATATTGATAAGAAGATTTTGGGAAAAGTTAGTTTATAGAACACTATATGTCTATTATTATGGATACTGATGTCAGATGTGTTTCAGACAATGAGAATTTTGAAATTTATAGTTTTACTTTTTTTTAGAGATGAGATTCTGTAGGGTTAAAGCACTAAAAACACCTTTATTATCTTTATAATATTTTTCTAACTTCTTTTAATTTCCTTGAATAATTCATAGATGTTTTGGTGGATTTTATGTTATATCATTGTATCAATATTGAACATCACTGTCTATTCGACCCAACAATCGTAATCAGATTCGATTGCCCATTCGATCCTAAGATTATAAATATCGTTCTGAACTATTTCAAAAGAGTTCATTTGGAGACGCTTCTGTCTTCACTGTTCTTTCATTGACAATAATTCGAGGACTTGAGTAATTTATAAACATGCTTTGATTCAAAATAAAATTTTCAATTTATTTATAAAAATTTAAGTAATACAAATGTCTGAGAAATAACTAAATACAAACAAATAGTTACTACATGCTACTTTATGGCAACTTACTAAGTCAAGTTACGTATTCACTTCAGGATTAAGGTAATTAAAAAAATATTGTTAAGATGTAACTATTAGATTTAGAGCTAGATAAACGGCTGAATTTCATTCTAATTTATTATTGATTTATTCAACATGTTCCATAACATGCCTAGGTCATAACATGCCTAGGTCATAACATGACTAGGTCAAACATGACTAGGTCATAACATGACTAGGTCAACAGTTAGAGTCTCCACTCCCATGCCCCAAGACCGGCATAATTTGGTCAACCTAACAGTCATAATCAGACTCGACTGCCCAGTCAATCCTATGAATGCGAATAACATTCTGAACTATTTCAGAAGAATTTGTCTGGAAGACTCATCAGTCTTTACTCTTCTTACATTGACAATAGTTTTAGAACTTTAGTAAATTATAAACAGAAGTTAATTAATAGATAAATTTTCATTCATTCATTAAATTCACGAATACAAAATGTCTTAGAAATAACTAAATACTCATAAATAGTTATTACACCATACTTTATGGACATCATTCTAACAATCTCCGACTTGGAATAAAGTATGCAGGCACAATCTCGTATCCGCATGCCCTCCAAATGACCATCAAAGACTATACTACTTAAAGTCTTCATGAATGGATCTGTCAGGTTGTTGACCGTCGATATGTGTGTATTATAACATATCCACACTGAACAATCTTTCTAATCAAGTGATTTTTACGCTCTATGTGTTTGGATCGTTTGTGGATCATTGGTTCCTTTGAATTCGCTACAGCCCCACTGTTATCGTAATAAAGTGTCATGGGTTTCTCAACTTCTGAAACCATTTCCAAAGTCTTCAAGAACTTTCTAAGCCACTCAGCTTCCATGGTAGAATCAGCAATGCAAGATTACTTGATATTTCTCCATACAACTATTCCACCGTTCAGGATGAGCATCGATCCTGAAGTGGACCTCCTAGAATCCTTGTCTTCTTGGAAATTAGAATTAGCATACCCCGTCATATTTAGGTCGGCACCTGAATACACAAGAAAGTAGTTCCTTGTTCTCCTAGGATACTTAAGGATATGCTTGATAGCATTTTAATGCTTGAGTCGAGGATTAAATTAGAAATGACTAACCACGCCCACCGCGTAGCAAATATCTGACCTAGTGCAAAGCATCGCATACATGAGACTTCCTACGACTGAGCCATAGGGAATCTTTCTCATGCCTTCCTCTTCTTGAAGAGTCTTAGGAGACTACTCCTCGGAGAGGCTACCTTCATGCCTGTAAGGAAGATATCCCTTCTTGAAGTCATGCATACTGAAACAATCCATCAACTTATCAATATAAGATACTTGAGACAATCCCAATTGTATGCTCTTCCGATCCTGAAAGAGCTGAATACCTAGGACAAATGTAGTTTCTCCAAGACCCTTCATATCAAATTGCTTTGTAAGCCAAATCTTGACATCAGACAATTTTCCTACACCATTGCCAATTAGCAGAATATCGTCCACGTACAAAACCAAAAAAATACATTCCCTTCGTGTATCAACATATACACACAAGATTCCTCCACTAACTGCTCAAAATCAAATTTCTTGACAGTTTCGTCGAATCTGATATTCCACGATCGGGATGCTTGCTTAAGTCCATAAATAGACTTCAATAGTTAATAAACCTTGCCCTCTTGGATTTTCTCCATGAACCCGTTTGGTTGAGCCATATAAATGCCCTCTCGACGTAGTGAGAGTGTTGTTAGACAACCTAACAGGTACATGTTTTATAGAGATTTCTTAACAGCAGTCTCAGATAAGGATCATGATGAACCTGATTCTTACTCACAGGCAATGGCTGGTCCTGAAGAAAATTTATGGCAAGAAGCCATGAACATTGAGATACAATCGATGTACTCGAACGGAGTCTGGAAACTTGTAGATCCTCCTGAATGGGTAAAACCTAGATGGTGTAAATGAATTTATAAGAAAAAGAGAGGTCCAGATGAGAAGTGAATGGCTATACCGAAAAGAAAGGTATTGACTATGAGGATACCTTTTCGTCGGTGGCCATGCTTAAATCCATTCGAATCATCTGGTCTATTGCTACTACCCTCGATTATGAAATCTGGCAAATGGATCTTAAGATTTCTTATGAAATTGCACTCTTAGAATTATAGAATATAATTACAGAGTATTCTCATGTAGTCTATTGACATTCTCATGTAGTCTATTGACATAATCATTTCATGTAGTTCTGTCCTTCAATTATTGGTTCGTAAATTAGAACTGATCAAAATTATCATTTTACCCTTATAATTACCTCTTGATCCTTAAGTATCATTAATCCATTAGTGAATGACTAATTTATAATTTTATTATAAATTTGAGCTCAATAACAATTCAGTTCCAGAATTAAAACTTAAGGGAACCAATATACGATCCGTTAGGAAAGCTTAGACTCCAAATCTTGTAAGATTCTGTCCCCAACCATCCGCATCACTAAATCTCCAAAATAAAAGTCACTAGCCTGATTAACAAACAGACCTTAAAGAGTGAATCAAAAGATCCAGTAGACATGCATAGGAGTTCATGACTACTTAGGATTCAGATTGATCTACATATGATCATCGAATTGATGTGTGTTAAATATTTATGATAAACGGCACGTTCATAAATATATTAACTCACATCGGTCCTGTCATATATAATTTTATAAAGTACTTTCACTAATATGTCTATCCACATCAATGATATGGATCTAGATCACACGTATTCATAATGCTTAGTGAACCGTACTAGCAACCATTCATTAGAGATTTCATACTTTACTATGTTGCTGATAATTTTATTCATTATCTATGATCATAATCCTCTCGTACTAATATAAGATCTTAGTCTTATTAATGAATATATAATTTTCAGATATTTATATAGATTATTCAACAATAATTTAAAAGAACAATTATACGAAAAATATAATCCTCTTTAAATTTCATATCAAAATGTCAATACATATGTTTTGAGGGCATAACCCCTAACTGGATCTCGATCACCAACGGACTCATCCTTAGTTATGCGTAAACGTCTACCACGAACCATGATGGTTATACTTGCACAACAAAATAAATAATAAAATTATCAAAGAGAGACATAGCTTATCAATACTAAGAACCCTGATAATTATAAAAAATTAAATATTAACACTATCAAATAAAGGCATACCTAATTCCAATAGTAACACGATCAAACTGAGTCATGACTATTCTGATCAAAATCAACATTCATATGAATTGTATCTTTTATGGTTACACCAACAACATTTGTCCTAACTAAATTGATACATTCCTCATTCTCATGTAAGACTTCTTCTAAATGAGAATGATCATGTATATATCTCACTTTCAAGATTCATCACTACTTCATGATCACTTTCAAGATTCATCACTACAACCAGTAATTGAATTAAACCACATCAAAATTAATCAACAAGGGCTGGAAAATCAGAATCGATCAACAAGGGCTAGAAAATCAGAATCAATCAACAAGGGCTTGAAAATCAGCAGCAAAGTACCTTCAAGAGATATAGGAGCTTGTAGTGGAGACAGAGAGGCTTCGAGAGACAAAGAGACATGCTAAGAAGATAGAGATCTAAGAGAAAGGCAGAGAGAAAACATGTGAGTTAGAGAGAATCAAGTATGTACCTGTAGATCACAAAGGAGCTCGCAGTGGAGGAGCACCTGTGTTCGAAATCATCTGTTGCACAGAGAGAGAAAGAGTTCCGTGTGGGTTTGGGCGAAAAGAAAAGTTAAGGATTTAAAAGCTTTTTAGTGACAATTTTAAACCACCGGTAAAGGCGCTTAAAAACCGCCGGCAATGCTTATTTTTAAATATATATATATATATATATATACACTATTTTAATCATTTGGCGACGGTCTCTATAAACCGCCACCCAAAATCATTCTATAAATATATATATTTTTATTTTTTGTAAACATTCGGTGGCGGGTTTGCAAAACCACTGCCATATGTTGATCTATAATGGTGGTTTTTTAAAAACCGCCACTAAAATTTTGACCTTTTTGTTTCCGGCGGTTGGCATAACCGCCGTTATAAATTCACCGGGAAAAACCATTTTTCTTGTAGTGGCCATGGAGCTAGAAATAGTAACGACCAGGCTGATCAACCAACTCCACTAGCAGAGATACTCTAGACAATTCTGACCAAAATACGGGAGATGGAAGAATGAAATATGGATACACCGACTGGCGCATGGAAAACTATGCATGATTATATCCATGATCTTCAGCAAGAGATGGCTTGAACGCGTGCTGAAGTCAGTCAAAGAGTAAATAACGTAGAACGAGAAATCCACTCAGAGAACAACGGACAAGATATGAGACAAGAGTACCATGAGAACATCAGGAATATGCAACGGGAAGACGGGGAAGTTCATTCCCCGAATTGAGTAAAGGAAACTATTAGAGGGGACGTTCAACCCAAAGTTATAACAAAGGAAGCGGTAGAAGAATTGCTGGAGCAAAAAATGATGGAGATGAGAAACCTGAGAAGTTCGGGTAAAAGTGACCTCGAATCCCTCACCCGTACTCCACTGTGCCCAAGGATACTAACAGCTTTAGTACCCAAAAAAATTGTGGCCCCAAAGTTCAAATGCTATGAAAGGAAAACAGATCCAGTCGACCACCTCTTTCAATTTAGACGAATAATGGCACTACATGAATTAATGTGCAGAATGTTCCAGACCAATCTGGACAGAACAACTTTAAATTGGTATCATTCACTCCATGTTCATTCAATTACTAGAACAATATTCCACATACCAAGCAGTAATGGAGGACACAGAATACCTTCTGAAAATCTCTATTATGAAAGGAAATTCGCTACGAGAATATAACCATAGGTTTAAGGACGAAATGTTGAAGGTTGGAAATTGTGATGATCGGATGGCCAGATTGGCTTTTAGGCGGGGATTAGATCCAAACTCTCCCCTGTTTGCAGACATGTCAAAAAAAAAACCTCTGTCTATCGTAGAAACTTTCCACCGAGCTCAGACTTATGTCACACTAGAAAAGGAAAAGAGGAGTTTATTGAAAGTGGCTAAACAAAAAACCGGAGAGCCGTAGAAATGGGAACGTAATTCTAGATCTGAAAAAAAAAAGAACTGGCAGAACTGAAAGGGATGACAAAAGAAACAATAAACGGGAAAGAACAAAACTTTAAGGACGGGACACTAAGAGGATACATCCAAGGGACAAAGTCTACACGGTTCTGACCCTCCTAGTGAATCAGATTCTTGATTTGATCGAAGACAAGTCTTGGCTGAAAAGGTCGGCTCCACTCATAAAGGAGCGAAATTACAAGGATAAGGACAAGTATTATTCCTTTCACAAGAGCAGCAGACACGACACTAGAGACTGCTACCAACTTAAGGACTACATTAAGGAACTCATGAAAGTTAGCTACCTTTGTCAATTTGTCAAAAAGGAAGAGTAGGAAACAAGAGGCAGAAAAGGAAACTTGTAGTGATGAAAAGCGTGACAATGGGAAATAACCCCTCTGCATCGTCTACACAATCATTGCACTCACAGAGCAATAATGAATAACATGGAAGGAAAGAACGTTGTACTGTAAGAAACCAATGTTGGAGAAATGCACGAGAATACATTCAAGAGACAACGGGAATCCCCCACTAATATTTGATGATCTAGATCTGGAACATGACGAACACCACAATGATGCCCTTGTCATTTCAATATATTGTTGGCAACTGCTTGTTAAGAAGAGTTTTAGTTGATGACAAGAGCACAGTAAATATTTTATACCGGACTACCCTAGAAAAAATTTCAATGGGAGAACAAAAGTTGCAAGGAACCTCAAAACCGCTGATAGGCTTCAATGGAGCCATTACCTACTCAAAACCAATTCTCATCCTCCCTGTAAGCGCTGAACCTTTCAGTTATGTGACTGAATTTATGATTTCAGATACTTCGTCTCCCTACAATGCTATTCAGGGAAGAATATGGCTGCACAAGATGCAGGCTGTACCATTAACTTTCTACCAAGTATTGAGGTAGCCCTCATCAGATGGGATCAAAACCATTAAAGGATGCTAGTTTGGTGCCCGCATATGTTCTGTGAGTGCATTGGAGTCTGCAAAGAAAAAGATTACAGAAAAAATAGACGGCAAGTGACCCAAAGATGCAGCTTAATAGCAATCATAGGAGAACATGAGATATGAGGTGGGAGAACAAACAGAGTTAGTATGCTTGGAAGAAGGGACACAAAAATGACAAACATCGGCACCCACCTTGAGCAAGCAGAAAAGGATAAGCTGATAGATTTTCTATGAAAAAATAAATATGTCTTTGTAACTACCGTGCATGAGATGCCAAGTATCCTAGAGGAGATCATATGCCATAAGCTCAACACTGATTTGACTCTTAAACTAGTAAAATAAAATAAGAGAAGCTTCAGAATGGAATAGAGCAATCAAAGAAGAATTTGATAAGCTCCTGGAGGCTCGATTCATTAGAGAAGTTGACTACCCGAAGTAGCTAGCTAACATATCGATGGTACGAACAAAGAACGACGAATGGAAGATTTGTGTAGATTTCACCAACATGAATAAAGCTTGTCTAAAGGATGACTACCCGCTACGAAGGATTGAAAAAATGGTAAAGGCCACATCCGGGCATGAACTCCTCACCTTTGTGGATGCCTACTCTGGATATAACCAGGTGAAATTGTTCCAACCCGACAAGGAAAAACTTCTTTTATTACTAAATATGACATCTATTATTATAAAGTAATGCTTTTTGGGCTAAAAAATGCAGGAGTTACATATAAGAGGCTTGTGAACAAAGTATTTCGTGATCAAAACGAAAGAAACATAAAAGTATACGTAGATGACATACTAGTGAATAGCAAAGAACGGGAAGATCATATCCTAGATCTGGAAGAGGCTTTTTCAATCCTAATGAAAAAATTCATAATTTTAAATCGAGAAAAGTGCACCTTTGGTGTCGCAGCAGGAAAATTTCTTGGACATTTAGTGACCCAACGAGAGATAGAAGTCAATCCGGATCAAGTGAAAGCTATGATAGAGATGAAGTCTCCAAAGAAAAAAAAATTCAATGATTAACAAGAAGGCTAGCGGCACTCAACATATTTATTTTCAGGTCAACATATAAGTGTAAATCATTTTTTGATAAGATAAGGAAGAACTCCGAGGACAAATGAGATGAAGAATGTGAGGAAGCCTTCAACAGACTCAATGAATATTTAGTAACTCCCCCATTGCTCTCAAAGCTAATGCCTAGCGAGCAACTCCAACTATATGTTGCCGTTTCAGAAATAGTTGCCAATGCTGTACTCATTAGAGAGGAGGAAAGAAAGTAGAAACCTATATACTTTGTCACCAAAAGTCTGGTGGCGGCGAAAATGAGATACAAAAAGTGGGAAAAATTAGTACTGGCAATCGTGACTGCTGCTAGAAAGATGAGGCCTTATTTTCAAGGACACAAAATTAAAGTACTGACAGATTCACCTGCCAAGAGACTTCTACACTCTCTAGAGGTAAGCGGGAGGATAGCTAAATGGTCAATTGAGCTAAGCTAGTCCGAGATTCATTATGAGCCTAGAACTTCCATCAAGGGGCAATCACTAGCAGTTTTCGTCAAAAGATTTCACTGGAGAAAAATCAACCTGTAACCACAAGAAAAATTTGAGAACAGATCATGGAAATCATCGAGAAAGGAGTGGGAGTTGGAGTAGTAGTGCAAACCTCGTTTGGAGAAACGTTAGAACATTCAATTTTCCTTTGGATGCATCAAATAACAAAGTTAAATACGAGGCACTGATCACAGGAGTATCTTTACTACGGGTATATGATGTAACTGATGTGAAAATATTCTATGATTCCATGTTATTTGTAAAACAAGTCATGGGAGAATACGCGTCGAAAGATGAAATGATGGTAAGTTATCCACAACAGGAGAAGGACCTACTAGGTGTTTGTCGTCATGGCGGAAGCGTGTGACACATGGTCATTTAAAAATTAAACTTTTAATAAAAATTGAATCTTTTAATAAAATAAAACTTGCGCAATGCCACGATAACAAAAAATACTTTTTATTGAAAGCTCTTTTTCAATCAATCATGATCCATTATATATTTATACATTAAATCTACAACATACAATGTTAAGAATCATATACCTCTTGTAGTCTAAATCAAGCATCCTTGTAAAATTGATCGATACTCCATCCCACGAAACCTTTCAAATGATCAATAGACTCTGAGATCGACGCCAAGATCTTCCAAGTCAATCGTCAATGCACTAGGATGTGTGTGGACAAGAAGAATATTACGAGACACTTTTTCTGTGTAGATGTACTCAACACATGAGATCTAGAGATTTACTGAGAATGACTTTAGTGAGACAATTCTTTAAAAGAACGTGATGATTATTCTTTTATAGATTTGATTAAGTTTTAATCGTAGAGAAAAATCATTCTGATCAATTGTGTTCTCAATTCATTGATTAATGAACCGATTAAACTTATTCATCAACTGAGACCATTAGAATAATATATGTATATTTTCTAGATAATGGTGTCAGATATTTAAGGATAATTAAAAATTAAAAATAATATTTAATTTTAAATTACCCAATGCAGTGGGACCCACTATATAACGGTGAACAAGTACAATGCCACACCGCATTGCAGTTGGCGTAAAACATCATAGTGCCTCACGGCACTGTGTGTTACGCCATGCTGCAGTGTCGTGTGGCACTGCAGTGTTACACGTCTACTGTTGTAGTGCCACGTGACACTATTGCAGTCCATGGTGATCAATGATTCCTAATCATTGATCGACATATAACAATTACTGTAAATTAAATATGTATTTTAATCAGATAAGTATCTAATTATTAATTCATTTAAAATTAACATATCTGATTATCCCTATCAAGTAAATTATCTGTTATTTGACAAATAACAGATTTAGTTGATTCAAATTATTATCTAATAATAATTTAATTATCTAATTATATAAATTAGATACTATGTCTCACTTATCGATAATTAAAAAAATAATCAGTAATTATTTATATAAATAATTTCTAAAATTATATATATATAATTCAATTAATTAATTATATATAATTAGCTCATAACTATATATTTGCCCTAGAACAAAAATTCCTTTTGCAAGTCAATGTTTTTCTTATATCCTGAAATATTCACACCCTAAACTACATAGTATAAATGTGACTTGAGGAATATCTACCTATAATCCTAAGCTCCAATAAATCAAATTATTAATTAAACTCTTAAATTTATAATATTATTTATTAATTACATTGTTACTCCACTATAAATATGAAATTGCACTCTTAGAGATTATATAATATATTTACAAAGTATTTTCATGTAGTCAACTGATATAATCATTTCACGTTGTTCTGTTCTCAAATTATTGGTTCGTAAATTAAACTAGTCAAAATCACAATTTTACCCTTCTAATTACGTCTTGATTTTTAAGTACCATTAATTCACTAGTGAATGACTAATTTACAATCGTATTATAATTTGAGCTCAATAATCATTTAGTTCCAGAATTAACACTTATGTGAACCAATATACGATCCGTTAGGAAAACTTGGATTCCAAATCTTATAAGATCGTGTTCCAAGCCATCCATATCACTGAATCTCCAAAACAAAAGTCACTAGTATGTTTTACAAACAAACCTTAACGAGTGAATCAAAAGATCAAGTAGACATGTATATGAGTTCATGACTACTCAAGATTCAGACTGATTTACATATGATCATCGAATTTGATGTGTATTGAATATTTATGATAAACGGCACGTTGATAAATATATTAATTCACATTGGTCTAGTCATATATAATATCATTATATAAAGCACATTCACTAAGATGTCTATCCACGTCAATGATCTGGATCTACATCATACGCATTCATAATGCTTAGTAAACCGTACTAGCAACCATTCATTAAAGATTTCATACTTTAATATGTTGCTAACAATTTTATTCATTATCTATGATCTTAATGCTCTTGTACTAATACAAGATCATAGTCTCATTAATGAATTTAGAATTTTAAGATATTTATATAAATTATTCAACAATAATTTAAAAGAACAATTATAAAAAAAATGTAATCCACATTAAATTTTATATCAAAGTGTTAACACACATTCTTTGAGCTCATAACCCCCAACACTAGGCTCATTAAAGAACTATGAAATTCAGCAGATCCCAAGAGCCGATAACGGATATGTAGACGCGCTGGTAAATTTGGGGTCATCTTTACAATTCCCGTACCAAAGGAACGTGCCAGTGGATTTTCTCAAAAAACCAAGTGTCTTACTCCCATCGAACAACATTTCTGGAGTAGAGGTTGAAAGGGAGTCTAGCTGGCAAGACGATACAATTCACTATCTGGAAAAGGAAGTAGTCCTAGAAGACAAACTGCTTGCGAAAAAGTGCAACAGCAAAGCGCCAGGTGCACATTGATAAATGGATTATTATATAAAAAGTCATTTCCAGGTTCGTACTTAAAATGGTTGAAGGAAAAAGAGGCCTAGTATGTTCTAGATGAAATGCATGAATGGATATACGACAATCACACCGGGGGGAGATCATTAGCTCACAAAGTCTAAAACAAGGGATATTATTGGCCCGAAATACATCAAGATGCCAAGTAATATGTAAAAAGATGTGATAAATGCCAACGTTTTGCCTCATTCACCAAAATGGCTCCAGGAGAATTAAATATAGTGGTAAGCTCATGTCCCTTCATGCAGTGGGCACTCGACACCATTGGTCAACTTCGAAAGGCCAGCGCAGAAAAATTTCTTGCTAGTGACTACAGACTATTTTACCAAATGGATCAGAGTTGAGGCTTTCACGAGGATCAAAGAAGAAGAAGTTAAAGTGTTCTTATGGAAGAGTACAATATTCAGATTCAGAATACCCGAGAATATAGGTTTTAGATAACGGACTACAGTTCACAGGAAGAATGATCAAATGCTTTTGAGAGGGGCTGAAAATCATTAATTGTTTCTCTACTACATACTATTCGTAGGGGAACATGTAGGCAGAAAGGTCGAATTGCATCATACTTGACAACCTGAAAAAGTGATTAGAGTCTTCAAAAGGGAAATGAGTGGAGGAACCACCGGTAATATTATGGGCATATAGGATTACCCCTAGAGAAACAATGGGAGAAACACCATTTGCCCTAGCATTCTGAGTGGAAGCAGTAATTCTTATCGAAATTGGAAGCCCAACTATGAGATCAGTCTTGAATGAACAGTGAAATGATGAACTCCTCAGGAGAAGCCTTAATCAATTAGAAGAACGAAGGGAAGCTACCCTAATCAAAATGACACGTTATAATCAGAAAAGGAAGTCATATTATCAGAAAATTGGAGTTCTAGTAAGGGGATTCGGTCCTAAGAAAAGTCTTTCAAACAGAAGGAAAGATCGGACCAACTTGGGAAGACCATATATCGTCAATGGAATAGGTTGGGCCGAATATTATTACTTGAAGATAGAGGAAGGAGCAGACCTGATGACACCATGAAATGCATATCATTTAAAGAAGTGTTTTATTTAATTGTAATTTTATTATAGTGAATAATTTCCTGTGGTTTTTTCCCGTAAGGATTTTCCACGTTAAAATCTTTGGTGTCAACTCTCCCTATCTTTTCTCCAATGAAAACATAATTGAGAAAACTAAGGGCGTAAATCCTTGGGAGGGGCAATTCGTAAGTCCTACTCCCATAAGGAACTAAAAGAGTTAGTCTTTGGGATGGACAGTTCATAAGTCCTACTCCTAGAAGGAACAAAGGACGAAAGTCTTTAGGAGGGGCAGTTCATAAGTATTACTCCAAGAAGGAACTAAGGGCATAAGTCCTAGGGATGGGCAATTTATAAGTTCTACTCTCAGAAGGAACTAAGGGTGTAAGTCCTTGGGAAGGGCAGTTCATAACTTCTTGGGAGGGGCAGTTCATAAGTCCTCCTCCGAGAAGGAACTAAAGCGTAAGTCCTTGAGAGGGGCAATACATAATTCATACTCTCAAAAGGAACAAAAATGCAAGTCTGGATGAGAAAAAATGCAAGAACATATGAAAAAGAAGAATGTTAGAAAGGGAAAATTAAGAACGAGAAGCTGCAGCTCAAACAAACTCAGTCCTTCAAAAGACTTTATGACGTTTAGAATGGGAAAATTAAGGAGAAAAAGGTTGCGGCTCAAGCAAATTCAGTCCTTCAAATGGACCTTATGAGGTAAATATTTCAAGTAAATTCAACAAGTTAAATTTTAATTGTTGCTTTGGATCACGTAAAAAAAGAAGGCATAAATTCAAATGATAAACTTTTTTACATTAAAAAGGAAAAGAGAAAAAGTACGTGCAGTACAGGGAAAGCAAAGACATTACAACTAAAATAAAAGTTCAAGGAGTAGCAACATCATCATCAATAGGATGGATCTCAACAGAAGTCCCAACGGGGGTAGGAGTGTCTCTGACGACGGGAGTCTTATCAACAACCACTTCAGAAGGGTTAGCCTAAACTTTCCCCAAAGAGGTGGTAGCTTTACTTTGTGAAACAGAAGGATGTCACAAAGTGGTTTCCTTGAATGGGCATTCATTGAGCCATCCCTATAGCCGACGCTGTAGACTATCTATTCAGCCTCGTCAAAGATGGCCTCATACTCCTCTCCAGCCTCCTTTTCCATCTACTCTAGAGCTTGAATTTTGGCCACTTCAGCAGCAGCCAAGGATTCTTGAGCAGCCTTCAAAGACTCCTTTGTAGCCTCCCGAGACTCATACAACTTTAGGATCTTTGCATTAGCCGCATCAGCCTCCATAGCTTGTCATTCCACGGTTCCATGTAGTTCAGCCTCTGACCCTTCCAACTGGTGAATTTCACCATGATGACGACTGCACATTGAACAACATCCCTATGAATCTTCTGCAAGGCTTGGTCTCGGGAAATGTGATGCTCTTGAAGAGCATTGTGATGAATTATGGTCGGAAAAGGAACAAGAAAACAATAAGTACAAAATGAAGTAATACACAAAGAAAAGAAAGGTAAAGAAAGAAGAAACTGTACTCTAATCAAGTCATGGCAATGCCACCAATCCCAACATTGCCATGTTCGAATTATCTCCATAAAGTAGGACGTAATAATTATTTATGTGCGAAATTTCATGATTTACAGGATGAAACTCGAAACTTCTATTAGAGAACATATGATGTTGATCATTAGTTATCTGAATGAGATGGAGATTATAAGAGTTGAGGTAGATGGTGAGACTAAAGTTAATATGATCCTCGAGACCCGTCAGATACTTTTGAGAACTTCAAACTTAATTATTCGATGAATAAGTTGAGGTACTAAATTCCAGAACTTATGAAGGGTAAGAGGAAGACTCAGTAGGAAAATTTTATTGAAAGCAAGCCTTCCACCTCTGGTGCCAAAAAGAAACACAAGATAGGTCCAAAAAAGCTAAGAAGCAGAACTCGAAAATAGAAGGCTTGACGAGGGTGAGTTCAACTTTTGTTGGGGGAATCAAGCATTAGTATCAGCTATATCACTCAGAACTATTAAATTATCATTTGATAACCGTTTTTTGGTTTTACGAGATGTTTGTTATATCCCAATTTTTTTGGAAGAACCTTATTTCAGTAGTTAGATTAATTGAGCAATGATTCAGTTTGAATTTCATTGATAAATATATTAGTATTTCTAGAAATGATTGGTTAATTACTATTGCACATTTAAAAATAAACTGTTTTATGTAAAACCAATAGTTCCACTAAAGTAAATACTGCTTTACAAATGGATAGTAAAAGGTTGAAGTCTAACCCAACCAATCTAACCTATTTGTGGCAATTACATCTTAGCCACATTATCCTGGACATGATAAAAAGACTTGCCAAGGATGGTCCATTCCAACCTGAGTGTGGAATCACTACCCACATGTGAATCCTGTATAGAAGGGAAAATGACCAAGAGACCCTTTTCAACGAAGGGTGAAAGAGCCACTCAATGCCCTGAACTTGTACATAGTGATGTATGTGGGCCATTGAATATCAGAGCAAGAGGAGGTTATGAATACTTTGTAACCTTCACTGATGACTGTTTGTAACCCTCATTAGCCATTCAATCAGAATTATGCATGTTTGTACGATATCTCAAGGGGACGAAGGGATACATCTTTTATAGTCCAACTGACAAGAAAACATTCATGAGCATGAATGCACGTTTTATTGAAGAGGACTACATAAGATGTGTGAAATCGAGAAGCATTCTTATATTAATGGAATTATTGAGTGGGAGGACACCGACTCCCCATTGAGGAACTATTTCTGATTCAATCATCAAAGAACCAATGGAATTAATAAATAAGATTATTAATTAAAGAGTTTAATTAATAATCTTGTTTATTGAAACTTAGGATTATAGGTCCATGATCCCTAAGTCACCTTTATACCACGTTGTCTAGGGTGTGAGTATTTCTGGACATGAGAAAAGGGTAGACTTGCATGAAAAAATTTTATTATGGGGCAAGTACATAATTATGAGATAATTATGTGTGATTAATTAATTAAGAATCAATTATTTGAATTATTTATATATTTAAATATAATTTTTGAAAATTATATATATATAAATAAGTATCGATTTCTTTTATCGATAAGTGAGACAGAATATCTTATTTATGAAATTAGATAATTAAATTATTATTAGATAATAGTTTAAATCAACTATCCGATATTTGTGAAATAACGGATACGTTAGTTGATAGGGATAATCAGATATGTTAATTTTGAATTAACTGATATCTTGATAATTATCTAATTAAAATAAATATTTAATTCACAGTAATTGACACGAACTACTGTGGTGTCACGTGGCACTACAGTTAGTGAGTGTGCAACACTGTAGTGTCACATGACACTACAGTGGTGCCGTGAGGCACTATGCTGGCTCACGGCACAATGCAGTGCCATTTAGCACTACAGTTGGTAATTTTATAATTAAATATTATTTCAGTTTATCTCTAAAAATCTAATATGACATTATCTACAATATATACATATATTATTCTAATGGCCTTGGTAGTTGAAAGAAGATGAAAGAATCAGTTCATCTGATCATCAGTTCGTCAATCAATAGTTGAATTGAGAACACAATTGGTGTCAGAAAGATTTTCTTTTGTGATTAAACGTTAATCAAATCTCTAAAAGAATAATCATCACGTTCTTTTAGAATATCGTCTCACTAAAATCCTTCTCAGTATATCTCTAGATCTTTTGTGTTGAGAACATCTTGAGACAGAAAAAGTGTCTTGTAATATTCTATGTGCCCACACATGTCCTAGTGCGTTGAGGATTGACTTGGAAGATCTTGGTGTGGATCTCAGAGTCTATTGATCGTTGGAACGATTTCGTGGCAAGGAGGATTGATCGGTTTTTAAAAGGACACTAGATATAGACTACAAGAGGTATATGATTCTTAACATTGTATGTTGTAGATTTAACTTATAAATATATAATGGATCCTGACTGATTGAAAATAAATTTTCAATAAAAGTTTTTATTTGGTTATCGTGGCATTGCGCAAGTTTTGTTTTATTAAAAGATTCAGATTTTATTAAAAGTTTAATTTTTAAAAAGGCCACGCACCTTCACACTTTCGCCGCGTACGCGCCGCGACGACCAGCGAATCCACCATGCGGCTCTCCCATTGAATTAACAGGTGTAACATTTATTTTATATTTCATACAAACCATTGTTCTTATTCATATAATATCTAACATACAAAAATAATATTTTATACGTAGGTAGATCCTAGTCCTCTAGGCGAAAGGTTCGAGGTCTGACACGATTAGCTCATATATAGAATCTACCTGATAGGAAGAGAGTGAAAGTTGAATTCAACGCTATGATCGAAAACATAGCGCATATAGTTCAGTGATGATGGGAAATACTATTTTTGCTTAAAATAGAACTTACATTGTTTTGTCTTTGAAATTTG
The DNA here is from genome assembly GCA_003255025.1 of Datisca glomerata. Classification (NCBI taxonomy): domain Eukaryota; kingdom Viridiplantae; phylum Streptophyta; class Magnoliopsida; order Cucurbitales; family Datiscaceae; genus Datisca; species Datisca glomerata. Next base: position 31,023 of record QANY01001763.1, read on the forward strand.
TGAATGTTTCAATTAATAGATTTTGAATATTTAGAAATTTGTGAATGTTTAAAATGCAAGAATTTGTGAATATTTAAATTGATAGACTGTGAATTGTTGGAGTTTTTGTTTTGATGGATTCTAAAATATGTGATATAGAATGTTTTCCGAAACATATATTTTTGAAAATTATGGGATGTTTAAAAAATAAATAAAATTTAGGCCAAAATTTCAATTTATAGCGGCAGCTTTGTAGCCTATAGTAGCGGTTTAAAATCACCGGGAAAGAGAAGTTTTTTTTTTCCATTTTTTGGACATTTGCGGCGATAAAAATCACAGCTAAATACTCTTTACCGGCGGTTTCAAACCGCCGGTAAAGAGAAAGAAAACCGTCGGCAAATACCCCCCTTTGCCGATGGTTTTTCGGCGATCGAAAAAACTGCCGCCAAGAACCTTTGCGGCGATTTTTGAACCATCATGCCCTCATTCTAGGCTGCGTTCGATCTGATTCTAGGCATGTTTAGTATTTTTTGTGGGTTTCTCGAGCTTTTTTCTCTCAACGCTCAATAAAAACACCAAAATGTAAATTATTTTTTTCCTCACATGAGAAAAATTTATAGACTAATGATAGAAGATAGAAAAGCTATGAGTGATTTTCATTGGTTTGTATTGAACTGTTTAAGCTTACAATCGATCACTATTTATAGGCATCTTCTCGAATCTGGGAGATTTCCTACATATCTTTACAAAAATAGAATTATCTTATAGATATGGAATTTCACCTGTATTAAGGGAATAACAAGAATATTCCATGAGATGACGTATCTTATGTTTTAACTACTTGATCAGATTTGCCTGTTTGATTAGATTCATAGCTCTAACTTTGCTTTTCCTATTCTGCCAGCGTGGCGTATTCTAATTGGCTTTCTTTTGCTGATGTGGATGAATGCTGAGATTACTCATGTTATATATATATATATATA
>QANY01001763.1:32281-103170 GCA_003255025.1 Datisca glomerata
ATATATATTATAATTATAAACTATAGATGTGCCCTTTTTGTTAAGCTTGAAGACGAAAAGGTCCCGTGCTAGACGATGGTCTAACGAAAAATTATTGCTAGACCATAATCTAACATTTCATCATTCAAATTTATACTGTCTAGACCATGGTCCAGCAAAAAAGATTCACTAGGCCATGATCTAGCAATCACTAATTTTAATAAAAAAAAATCTAAACTAAAGGGACAATTCAGTTTTTTCTCCTAAAAAGATTGAATTTCATGGTGTTCCTAAATTTTATCTAACATAAAATTGAAAGGGAAATTGCTAGGGAAAGACACCTGTGAAAGAATTTAATGATAATGAGACTCTATGTTTTATTTAAACGATATCAAGACCCTTGAGAAGAAAAATTTCCATTTTTATAGAATAAAAGACTTATTTACCCCTTATAATGAAAAAAATTACATTTGACTCCCCTCCCCCAATTTCTCCCAAAACCCTCGATGTCGCAGTAATCTCAAAGCTCTCTCTCTTTCTCTCAAGCCTCTCATTCACAGATCTCTCTCTCTCAAAGCTCATTGTCTCTCGTAGATCTCTCTCTTGAAGCTTTGTCTCTCGCAGATCTCTCATGATGGTTCTCGCCACTCTCCCTCGTTACAGATCTGGTTCTCGAAGTCAAAGCATCTCTGCCTTTCTCGTCTCTCCCTCATCTCAAATTTGATATGTTGCCTCTCTCTCTTTCATGTGACTGGATCTAGATTTGGAACTCTCTAGGAAACATGATAGAACAAGCGGAAATCGTCTAGGGCTCGTAACCTGCAACGTTGAATAATTTTCTCTCTTTTTTGCTTTGAGATCTTAAATAGGAAGGTGGGTTTGGTGGGGAAGGGTAGATAATTGTTCAATTGTTCTGCTAGTGGTTTTACTTTTGATTATTATCTGGGATAATTGATTTTGTATTTATATTATGTGTTCTCTTTTCGATTCTATTCTAGTGTACGTATGATATGGTTCCTTTCTTTATTTCTTGGATGCAACCCATTTAATAATTTATGTTTTTATTTTTTTGCTCGATTCTATTCTATGTTTTATAACTTCTGTGTTTGGGTGATTTAACTTTGTATTGTGCTAGTTTAATGTTAATTAAGGAGAGTATGATAAGTTGAATCAGTCCAATGTATTTTTTTCTCTTTTACAATTATGCTTGAGTTTTGGATTAATACGAGTCTTACCCTTACACTTCTGGTTCTTTGCATAGCATATTCATCTTCCTATTTCTTAACGTATCTTTTTTTTTTATCAATCAACGTAGGCTTATTGTCCAGGACTTCCAGTTTCTCTACAAGGGGAAATAGGCTTATTGTCCAGGACTTCCAGCTACTCAATGAGGTCAGAACAATGATTCTAAATGGGAACAAATATGATGCAATAGACTTACTTCAAGCAAATTATGAATATGTGGAAGAACAGCTGAAAGCATGTGCCAAAGGCATTGAAGATGACTGTTGATATATTTGATCATGGGCATGACATTGAAGACTCTAGATGTTAGATGTTTATTATGTGAATCAATGTTGATGTATTAGAACTTTCATACTGTAATCATGAAATACAAATATTGTGACTGAATCTGCTTAGATATTTGAACTTTCATACTGTAAATCACTATACTCATCGATGTTAGAATATTTGTTATAATTTGCTTCTTTGTTAGAATCTGTCTAGATCTTGTTAACAATTGCTTGGATATTTGAATCTGCCTGGATATTGTGAATCAACGTTGTTCTGTCTTTGTCAAAATATACTATTTTTTGGATGTAATAGTTTGCTAATACAAGTTGTTTGGGATGTCCTAAGTTCAGACCCCATATTTCCATATTTCTATTTTCTCTGCTAGATTGTGATCTAGCAAGTGTTAATTTTAACACAAAATTGTTATACATGGTCTATTGACCTGACAAGAACAAAAATACTTCTGTTTTGAGATGACTTATATTGTTAATCCAGGTTGTTTGAAATGTCATAAATTCGTAACCCATATTGCACTGTTTATGTTTGTTTTGCTAAACCATGGTCTAGCAGACAATATCCTACTAGATCGTGGCCTAGCAAATGTTAATTTTAACACAAAACTACGAGACCATGGTCTACAAAACATTTTATACTATACCATGGTCTAGCGATCTAGCATGAAAAAAAACACTTTGCTCTGCTAGACTGGGCTCGCAAACAATATTATGCTAGACCATGGTCTAACAAGTGTTAATTTCAACACAAAGATGCCAGACCATGATCTAGCGCAATATTATCTACTAGAACATGGTCTAGCAACCTGGTCATGAAAAAAATTATTATGTTTTCAGTTGATCTTACATTGTTATTGTAGGTTGTTTGGGATGTCATGGTTACAGACCTCATAATTCTTTGTTACTCTTTTCTCTGCTAGGCCAGGGTCCAGCAGATAATATTTATATTAGACCATGGTCTAGCAAGTGTTAATTTCAACATAAAACTGCTAGACCATGGTCTAGCACAATATTATCTACTAGACCATGGTCTAGCGGCCTGATCATGAAAAAAATTATTATGTTTTCAGTTGATCTTATATTGTTATTTGGGATGTCATGGTTACAGTCCTCATAATTCTTTGTTACTATTTTTCCGCTAGGCCATGGTCTAGAAGATAATATTATGTTAGATCATTATCTAGCAAGTGTTAATTTCAACGCAAAACTACTAGACCATTATCTAGCAAGTGTTAATTTCAACGTAAAATTGCTAGACCATGGTCTAGCACAATATTATCTGCTAGACCATGGTCTAGCGACCTGATCATGAAAAAAATTATTCTGTTTTCATTTGATCTTATATTGTTATTATAGGTTGTTTGTGATGTCATGGTTACAGACCTCATATTGCTTTGTTACTCTTTTCTCTGCTAGACCATGGTCTAGCAGACAATATTCTGCTGGACCATGGTCTAGCAAGTGTTAATTTTAACATAAAACTGCTAGACCATGGTCTAGCATAATATTATCTACTAGACCATGGTCTAGCGACCTGATCATGAAAAAAAATATTATGTTTTCAGTTGATCTTATATTATTATTTGGGATGTCATGGTTACAGACCTCATAATTCTTTGTTACTATTTTTTCTGCTAGGCCGTGGTCTAGTAGATAATATTATGTTAGACCGTTATCTAGCAAATGTTAATTTCAACGTAAAACTACTAGACCATTATCTAGCAAGTGTTAATTTCAACGTAAAACTGCTAGACCATGGTCTAGCACAATATTATCTACTAGACCATGGTCTAGCGACCTGATCATGAAAAAAGTTATTATGTTTTCAGTTGATCTTATATTATTATTTGGGATGTCATGGTTAAATTTGAGGTAATTCCTATTATCAAAGCTTATTTATTACATTTTGGTTATTTGACTAATTATTTCAATCATAAAACTCATTTATTATATATGCACTCTCAAAAACCAATTCTCTAAACCGTCAAAACCTTCAATACAATCATAATGGAGGGAATGTATCTTTTCTTGATCGTCGATTTCATCAGGTGAATCAAAATATTATTTCAGTACTCTTAATAATGTTTAGTATATAATAATTAATGACTCAACTTTTGTTGCATTTTGGATAGAAATCTTCAACTAGGGTAGCACCTACTCAAATTGAAATGTTTTACAACACGCAATCCAGTACTACAAAAGGTTGACAGAATGATACGGCTCACGAAAGATTTGTGAGTAACCCCTCTTGAATATATTTTGAATTGATGCTCTTTATCTTGATATAGAGTTAGTTTCAATGTGTGTGAGGGTGGGGGGGGGGTTATCATTTTGCATCTGAGCGTGTTAGATGATTTTTGAATATCTTCTAAATTGATGCTCCTTGTATTGATAATAGTGTTAGTTTGAATGTGGGTGGGGGGAGATTATCACTTTGTATCTGAGCATGCTTGATGATGATGTTTGAATACTTTCTAATTAATGCTCCAACAGTGTATCTGAGTGTGTTAGATGATTTTTGAATATCTTCTGAATTGATGCTACTTGTCTTGATAATAGTGTTAGTTTCAATGTGAGTGTGTGTGTTGGGGGGAGGGGGGCTTATCACTTTGTATCTGAGGGTGCTTGATGATGATGTTTGAATACTTTCTAATTGACTCTCCAATAGTGTTAGTTTTAATTTAAATCTTGACTCATTATGATGTTACACAGGAACACATGTGTGTTTTACAAGATGAGCCTATCACTGAGAATGCCACACCTCGCTCCGAAGAAGAGATAGTTGAAGAAGTTCTCGGGCGAAATAGAGGTCTTGGACACGGAGCCCCACCGACATATTCCAAGAAAAAGAGCCGAGTTGGAGTTGAAATATAGATCTAAAAAAACAAATCAAGTCGATGAAGAGTCAACTACAAAATTTACTTGCTTGTGCTCGTCAAAACGGTTTTCCATCTCTTGATGATGACTCAACAACAGAAACATGAGTTATAGAATATTTGTTAAGCTTTGTAGTTAACATCAAACTTTAAATACTCTCTTCTTTATTTTTTTGGATACATTTGTGAATCAAATCCTATAATGAATTATGATTCGGGGATTTTGTAATGAACTATTATATTAATGATATGTATATGTATTTCTTAGAAAATTTTGAGTTTGATAAACTTTCCGATGATGTTAATTGCTATTACAGGTAATATTATTTATTATTACAACATTTTTGTAATGTAAAATCTGGTTTCCAAAAACATTTCGTGATAAAAAAAATTGGTCGCGAAAAAACTTTGGCGACCAACCTTTTTTTAATCGCGAAAGGATTTGGCGACGATCTTTATTTTGGATCGCGAAAGGGTTTGGCGACGATCTCTATTTTGGGTCGCAAAAGGGTTTTCGCGATCAATATCTTTTTTGGTTGCGAAAGGCTTTCGCGACCAGTTTTTATTTCATCGCGAAAGCCTAACGCGACGACTCAAAAAAGTCATCGCGAAAGACTTTCGCTGACGAAGCAAAAGCGACGAAGTTCACGACGAACTTTTGTTTAGATGGATTCACATGAACGTCATGAACATATGCATCTTCATGTGGCAAATAACTACTACTAGGTATGTTTTCTTGCACTGTAGGATACATGTCATTGTCATGGAATGGAGAAGAAATTGTTGCAATATCGTGTACCTCAACTCGACCACCATATTGTCATTATACAAGTTTATGCTAGGACCTCCTACATCTCTAGCATTTTTTGTTAAATATAATTCAATTGTATTTGGTGGAGAAATTTGAAGCACAATAGTAAACATCACATGAGCATCGTTGTCATTCCGTATCAGAAATTTCACATAGTTGAATGACCCAGCACTGAGAGTAAGTGGATAATGATAAACTATGTCCATGTTTTAATGTAAACGGTCAATTGATAAGGTTTCATATAAAGTATTATATAACTCGTCAAAAGTAATTTTCTTATGAATTACAATTCCCCTCATTGAAGGTTGATCATAAGAAACTTCATTTGCACCGATTACGACGTTACCATTCATGTAACATAAATATATCATAGGCATTTCCCCATTTGTCAACCTACTAAGCAATACAACACAATTTCAGAATTAGATCTAGAAATTCTACAAATTAATCTACAAATTTAAAGTTAATAACTACAATTTCATAATATATCAACTCATTCATAAATAAAATTTTACAAATTAAGAGTCTAAACATCACATAATTGAGAAAATGCATCTAAAATTTGAGAACTCAAAACACATGAAAATCTAGGGTTTGAGAGAGATTGAAGAGAGATATTACAAAATTGATGAAATATATCCATATAACATTCATAAAAAAATGAACAATTCCAAGATTTGAAGAACAAATTTAACAGACCAAAGGAGTTAGAAATATACCTAGGGTTTGAGGAGTTCTTACTAGTGATTTGAGATATTTAGAATTTTTTTTTTGTGAATGAGAGTGAGATAAGAGTGAGAGGGTGTAATGACGGTGAAATGACAATAAACTCCGACCACAATCGACGGCGAATGACGGCGTGGAAGGGTGTTGGCGGCGGGCTGAGGGGTTTTTTGTTCGCGGGCTTTTTGTTCATGAAATGCATAACTCTGCTTCTGTATTGCGATATTTTAAATGTATCATTGAAGGCGTCTTTATAAAAGACGCATTCTAGTATTAATGAAAACTTTTTCTACTTTTATAAAAGCGTCTTTATAAAAGACACATTCTACATGATCTTATTTGTGGTCACGCCATCATAAAAACGTTTTCTACAAATATTCATTCGTCGTAACTGTAACATTCCACTTACTTTGAGAATTTGTTTTAAGAATATATATTTTAATTATTATTTAGGATACTCAAAAATCCCTGTATAGAGAGAGATGTCTTTAGGTTAGCAGCGATCAAAATTCTTTATTTTTCTCACTTTAATAAATTGGTCGCGGGAGCTCAGTAAACTTCGAAGACTACGGCGGGTGCTACTGTTTTTCACTCTTTCTCTATCACACTTAGAAAGATGGAAATTTGAAATCCCAATTTCATACTTAAGCTCTTTGATATGGTGATTGGTGAGCGCTTAAACCCCAACATTGAATACTCTCGAACCCCAACTGATTCCCCCATATCCACGAGCCAAGACGCCATGAACGTCGACCGATCTCAAATCCAGAAGGCTCAAAGCTTACGAACGTTGTCTACTTCACTGGCTTCATCTATCTCTGCACTCTCAGTTTCTTCCCGCGGACTACCTTCTGAAAAGGACTTTCATTTCTACAACAACTTCGACGAATTCAAAGTCCCAGTTGGAGAAATCAGCATGCAATCGCATTTGATGCTTGAAGCCATTGGGTCTTGCGCCAATATTTGGGGCAAGGAGGTGGCTTTGCCTGAAGATATCGACGATGCATACGATTGGCTGGTTAATATCAACGATGAGGTATTTGAGCGATTTGATGCGTCGGTAGATGAGTTTCGAAATGTACGGAAGAAAGAGGAGGAGAGTGGGCGGGCAATTGGTATGGTGGAAGATGGGTTTCAATTGGTACATGGAAAAAAGAAGGCAGCTCGTCAAGTGACCAGCGTCTCCGCACGTGGGAAAGACGAGGGACAAAGCTCGAGTATCTCATCAAGTGTGAAGGTGGCTACGAAGGATAAGAGAGCTAATACGACGAAACCAAAAGTACCATTCCATATTCCTACAATTCGGAGACCTCAGGATGAATTCAATATCCTGGCAAATAATTCAAACCAGCCTTTCGATCATGTTTGGTTGGAAAGGAGTGAAGATGGAAAGAGGCTCATTCATCCCCTAGTAAGTTCGACTCTTTTGTTGTCTTTGATTTCATTGGTTACATTCTATAAATTTTGATTGGGACGATATGGCGAAATCGATTAAAAGTTCAATGTTGAACTCGATGCTGTTCGGCAACTTGAAAACTTATTGAGACTGAGTGCATGGTGGAAATGGAATACGACACTGAAGTGTTAAAAGATACTAGACAATGGACATCTTTTTGTTTGATAGGGTCAACGTGCGGGAGTCCCTCTTGTTTCTATTAATATTTATAGTTGGAATAAGGTTTCATACTTGTTGGAATAATATCATAAGATATGGCTTTGTATGAGAATGATCAAGCTTATAATTACATCGAGAAATTATTAAGTGTTGTCTTTTTTTTTTTGGAAGTGCTGTCTTTGTGTTTGACAAGCAGTACTATATTTACTGATTAAAAAACGACAAGCATAACTATGTCTTCTCCTTGAAGTGGCTCATGTTTTCTGTTTTATCTGCCATACTTGTTCATATTCATCTTTGACTCTCGAAACTTGGCTGTCAGATTTGTTGGTTGCTCTAAAACGATGTACTTACCCTATTTTTGGGACTTCGTATTACATCGATTACAATGCTTATCTGTCTTTTTGCCAGTGTAAATTTTAATGGTTTGATTTCCCAACATCGAACTCATTTCTTTGCTAACAACCATTTGTTTATGCTTGTAGGAGAAACTCTCTGTTTTGGATTTTGTCGATAAAGATATTGGCGATCTTCAGCCTGTAAATCCACCCTCGGTAGAATCTACTGCATTCAAAATCGTGGAGGATGTCAATGGGTTGAAAGAATTGGCTGCTAAATTGCGTGGTGTAAATGAATTCGCGGTAAATAATGAAGATACTGCGTGTTTTGATGGCATATCCAGCTTGCATGGTTATTGTACTATGTTAATATTGCATATTTTTATTATGAATCTGGTTTAGGCTAAGGAGAGAGATGCTTGTGAGTTGTGAGTGCAATAAATAACTTTAGAATTTATGAGGGAAAAAAGTGAACAAGTTTAAGAACCCGGGGAATGTTTGGCAGACCAAATTGGACTGTACTAATTTAGTCATATTGGAATTTTTAAAAAGCTGAACAACATTATAAGGGATTTGTTACACATTGATTGAAAAATAAATTATTGCACACCCTTCAATATTTTTCTGTTAAAGAAAAAATTCACTCTTTTTATAATAGCTAATATCAACTATTCTAATGTAAGAACATAATATCAATAATTTTTTCAATTTCATTTATTTTATTTCCACCCATAAAATATATTACTTGAATACAAGATTTTTCAGTTTTTTTAAATATTAGTTAATCACAAATGTTATAATGTTTTCTTATATTATAGTTTTAACTTTATATATTATAAAAAATCAATTATCTTAAATGTTTTTAGTTTCTTTATCTTAATAATTTATCATGTTTTAATTTTACTTTTTATTATCTCAAGTATAGAGTTAAATTTAATTTATTTGCTTTCTAATACTTATTGTGAACCAATTCGGTCTTATCCCAGTATATGCTCGGTATTAGGTAGTACGATGCATGCCGCATTAAAATGTAGGACCGTACTAACTAGCCTGAACTCACTGTCATATTAAACACAAGAGAATATTAATTAGTACTGTCATGTCTTTTAGTACGGGCTGCCAAACGTTCCCTTGTAGCTTGCATTCTGAGTTATTATGACTTTTTGCTATGTTATTGAACTGTTTTAGTTGTTTCTTTACATCTGGTTATGCCTATGTATTTCTCTTTTAAGCTTAGCTTCATGGCTGTTTTTTTTAACTTGATTTAATTGGTAGGTTGATCTGGAACATAATCAATATCGGTCTTTTCAAGGATTGACCTGCTTGATGCAAATCTCTACTAGAACTGAGGATTTCATTGTAGATACATTAAAGCTTAAAGTTCAAGTTGGTCCATATCTGAGAGAGATTTTCAAGGATCCAACCAAGAGAAAGGTTTGCCTGCCTCTTTCTTTCACATTTTAGTTATAGTAAGCACCTGATTGTCTAATAATGTTTATGTGCAATTAGGTTATGCATGGAGCAAATCAAGATATTATTTGGCTTCAACGGGATTTTGGTATCTATGTGTGCAACTTATTTGATACTGGCCAGGTGTTGTTTTCTAAACCATTTGAGATTTAGTTCTTATATATTTCCCCTTTTTTATTATTTTGTATACAACTATTCTTGTATTGAATATCTGTATAGTTATAGTGGTTCTTGTAAGTTGCAACAGCAAATTTTTCCAACTAAACTGAATAATTAGTATTGTTGATTCTTTAGGTGCAGATTTTGCAATAAGTCTATGTTGAATTTCTTGTAGTCTGCTTTTTTACTGGCCATGTCCTTACAATAGTAGCCTTGAATACCACCATTACTATATGAAATAGTTTGGCTTGGTTTTGGTGTCCAATATAATCTGTTTGTATTATTTAAAACATGCCAATGTCTTGAAGTGGTTTATACTATTCCTTTCGGGCACAATTTGTTTCTGTACTTGTGTTGCCACATATAACATTCCAATTTGAATATTATCTTGTTTTACCTTTTTTCCGTGTAGTTGATGTTTTTGCACATTCTCATGTGCGGCATGAACCATAGAAGTAAAAACAATAGATAAATCTCCTTTTTAAAACAATAGCACCAACTAACTTTTTAAATAACTTCAGAAAGAACATTGTTGCCGTAGTCCACCTCGTTTTCACAGAGGCTTAAATGTTCGTTCATTTGTCTAAAGACAAACAAACCATGTCATTTCAGGCTATTTAGCCACATAGGTTCCGTCATAGTCTTGTTAGCTTATTTGCAATATGAATCATGAATATACCTGTGGACGTGTAAGTCCCTAATTCATAGTTGTAACAGTATTGTCATTGATTTACTTGGTTCTGTTTGCTTTAAAGAGATGGGGAAAGTTTATGTTTTTCTTTCTCTTTCTATTTTTGGCTTCCACAGGCATCAAGGGTATTGAAGATGGAAAGAAATAGTTTAGAATATCTTCTCCATCACTTTTGTGGAGTTACTGCTAACAAAGAGTATGTGTTTCATTCTCTCTGGTTGATCACAATAATGTTGTTGTTTGATATGAGTCCCGTTAAGTTGTACCACTTAACTTCTTGCAGATATCAGAATGCTGATTGGAGACTTCGGCCCCTTCCTGATGATATGCTTAGGTACTTCAATGTTTTTATATTTCTATTTGGGATGAAGTTTTTTTATGCTTATTGTAAGCATTAGCCTTGCGCTTGATTGGGGATATGATTTCTTAAAGGAACAATAGAATTTTAGTCTCTTTGGTTTATATTTTCTATTCGCATATCGTTGATTCAAGCTGGTTTACCTTATGGTACGTGATTGGTGCTACAACTACGATTTGTATGATCTACCTCCCTGTGTCGTGAATCTGGGTAAATATGAAACTCGTCAGATTTTTTATATCATTAAGAAATAGTTGTATTAAAGACAAAACCTTGATATGGGGTGTGTACAACCTAAGACCATTGTCCTTTGCATTTATGTAGTTTTGCATCCAAGCATCTTCCTTAGTTAGAAGTCTGGAAAGTCAGGGGATAGTATGAGTGTGGATTACAGCCCCAAACGTCCTTTCAAAGTATGATATGAGATTCATCACCTACCGTGTAATTGGATGTGTTTGGGAAAAAGGGTCCCACTCCCACATGACGCCAAATATAAGAAACTCTACTGAATCTCAGCAAAGCAGAAGTCTAAAGCACCTTGAATTTCCCCAGTTTTGGTTCGATAATCATATCCTTCTCCTCAGAAGTGATTCCTTTTTTCGGGCAAAGCGCTAAGCCTGGAAGTGATCGGCTTTGAGTGTGGCTAAACTGAGATAAATTGAAACAGGAACTGGGATTTTTGTTTGGCTAAAAGTCCAACTCAATTGTTCTGCCAACTTTCTGTATAATAATTAGTTATGGTTCTTTTTCATCTGCATCAAACTCACGAACATTCCGCTGTTTCATTTTTTTTCCAAAAGATAAGGTTTTACCTCTATCATCTCATTAAGAATTCATGTGATCACAGATATGCCAGAGAAGATACACACTATCTGTTGTATATATACGACTTAATGAGGATTAAGTTGTTGTCAACGCCTAAGGAACTTGAAAATTCTGATACTCCTCTAGTGGAGGTATAATCTTTCTGACCCATAAGAACGTATTTATGCAATTTGGTTTATTCATTGTATTGCTCTAGTTTTAACCCTTATGATATGCTAGTGGCAACTTGCAATGTTTGCCCTCCATTCACCCATTGCTGTTGAAAGATGAGAATGGACATGTCATTCTCATGCGGATGCACTAAAGAGTTTTATGTCATAAAAAGATTAGACAAACTATTATGTCAGTAACCTTTCCACTTATCTGACTGAACCCACAGTTGTGACCGAGTGTTTTCAAGGTGTAAGTCGCACTCCAAGGCAACAACCTTTTTGGTTGCCTGGAGGGGATTGGCGGTAAAAATGGAGTTGCCTTATTGAAGATAGGTGGAATTATATATATATAGTAAAATTGTGGATCACGCATCAATCTAGGTACTACAATTATCAAACATTTGTATCTATAGATATCAAATAAGCCTTGTGCTGTTGGACAGTGTTCCCCTTGTAAAAAGTGCATATGTAAATAGAAATGTTGATATCGTTCCTCCAAACCATTTTTTGTACCTTATTTTTTAATGGAAGTTCTTGTTTCTAATATAAAAAAGAAGTATTGATTGAGAGTTATAAAAGCAATATGAGAGGCTTATATAGAAGTCCTGGTATATAAATTCTGATCTAAATAGAAACATTCATAAGCAAATTTTGTGAAATGTTGGTTGGTTGATGGAACAATCTATAACGATATTATTGTGGATACGAACGTCATATTTATCTCACAAATTTGTTGTGTTTTAATACAAGAGAATCTGTAGTGTTAAAGCACAAAAAACACCTTTGTTGTCTACAATATTTTTCTAGCTTCTTATATTCTCCGTGAATAGATCATGGATTTTTTGTCAGATTCATCTTATCACTATATCAATGTTGGACATCATTGTCTGTCATGTTATTTTTACCTTTCACACTGATGTTCCATGTTTCTTGTAGGTTTACAAGCGCAGTCATGATATATGCATGCATCTTTATGAGAAAGAGCTATTGACAGAAGATTCATATCTTCATATCTATGGGTTAGTTGCTACTCCTCTGTTAAAACGCCATTTATCTTATTCCATTCGTTTGTTTACTACATTGCCTCATGTTTTTTCCACTCTCATACTGATATATCTTGTAAGAATAATAATTGATAATTTTTTTTTAGAATAATTGAATAGTTTTACTTATAAGAAAATGAAACAATTCAATAACTGTCATTTCTGAATTTTCTATGACATAGGTTGCAGGGGGCTGATTTCAATGCACAACAACTTGCCATTGTTGCTGTAAGTTCAGAAAGTTTTATCCTTGTGAAAACTAGACTGGCATTAGGATGGTAAATTATGTCCTTGATTAATTTGCAAATGAAAAACATTAGCAATTTCTAAAATGTCCTCGTATTAAGGCAAATACAGAAGTGATTATATCACTTGTAGCATGATTGAATTAATAGTTGGCAGAAGTCGTTGCTTGAACCTGTATTGCGAACTCATAATCTACTGTCTCTTTTCATTCACCCCCTTAAGTTTACTTTCTGGTTTCTAGACGTTGAATACTCGTGTCTGTTATTTCCCTGAACACTTATTCTAAAATGTCTTTCAGGGTCTCTGTGAGTGGCGAGACGTTGTTGGCCGTGCTGAGGATGAAAGTACTGGTTTCATATTGCCTAACAAAACTCTTTTGGAAATCGGTATGGGATACTTCTGAAAGTTTGTATTAGTTTAAGTAATCGGTCTTGTTTATAATTATTGCTAATAAAGACTTATTTATCCTTATTTTTATATTATAAAAGCCAAGCAGATGCCTGTCACGACTAGCAAATTACGCCGGCTTGTGAAGTATAAGCATCCATACGTTGAACGAAATCTTGACTCTGTTGTTAGTATCATTCGGCAGTCTATGCTAAATGCTGCTGCGTTTGAAGATGCCGTTAAACATTTGAAGGAAGTTCACATGGAAATGGTAAGGTTTAACACGACTACACAACCTACACAACTGTGATTAATTACAACATAATATTACATCAGTTCTTTGTAGCAGTCCTATGGTGTGTGAGATGGTCAGAGTACTAAGAACGATTATGATTTCTATTGTTTTTAGATCGGGAGGGAGCTGGATAATTTCCATTCGCTCATATTTTAAATTTTTAGCTATATATAATGTTTTCTTCTCTTTTTCTAGTCTTTTTTATTGGTAATTTAAAGTTTAAAATTCTTGTAAGCTTGCAATTATATAAAGGAAGGAGTAATTTATATACATTTATGCATTCTCTAAAATAACACAATATTTATTTCCTATCACAAATGAAGTTAATTTCCAATGCTTACCTTTATTCATTATTTCTTTTGATTTAGTGTTAAGTCACTGATATTATCATGTGGTTCCCATGACATCTTCTAATTTTTGTTAGATTTATTCTTTTAATGTATATAAATATTGGAAAGCAAAATTTTCTGACTATTCGTGTTTGCACTTAAACTACTAGTTACTCTACCACTAAAGATATAATGTTCTTAACAATATTGTATAAATTCGACTATATAATTAAACGGCTCGCTAATGAGATAATAATAATCTTGCAATAAGATATCTTTCGTAGCAATAACAACTAAAGTTACTATAGAGCATAGATTTATGTAGACATATTGAATACTAAAGAAACTTGTCAATAAACGTATGTCTTTCATATGCTTAGGTGAAATTTTTTAGGTTATTCTCTAGGAGTGCCTCCCCTGACACAAAATCCTGGATCCACCCCTGGTCTCATATAAAAGGATTATTCGTCAAGGCATGGAGTATACCTGTATGATCTTCATGGTGGAATAGATCTCACACATATATGCCTAGTTAGTACCTCTTATTTGCTTGGGAATCTGATGTTTTTATGAAATAAGTATTTTTTGGCCAGAGTGAGTTAAATTTATAATTGTAATAATTAGCAGGTTCAAATTTCATTCACCGGGCCTTCCAATATCTTTTTTGCCAAAATGTTACCGTCTGTTTTCATTCATTTCTTTCTCAAAATATATGCTCTTTGGCTGAAATGTATTTCTTATTGAAATACTTTGGCCAAGATTCCTTATTCCATAACTAGTGATTCGTGTTTCCATTGGAGTCGATATTTCTTAAGAATTTCACTAGACATTCTCTGTCCTGCTAATATTTAACAGTGAGTCCTTGTTTTTATTTTCATTTACATTGCACCTTTTGTTGTGCAGACATCAAAAGAAAATTCAGCGGTTCGCAATGGATCAGAATCCATTATTAAGAATTCGAGAGCTACAGAGGCTACAAAAGATAGCAGCAATGCGTCTAAGCTTAATGATGGTGTACAAAGACACGATTCTAAGCATCCCATCGAGAATGGGAGCCTTTCAACTTCAGGCCAAAACAAAAAAGATACTATTACCACTAGCTGCATGTTGCATTCAGCAAAGGTTGAAAATAGTCACTCGCTTTTTTATGTCCGTGGTGTTCTGGTTTCTTACCTTGAGAAAGCCAATCTGAATTAGTTTCCATTTTTTATAGGTAATTGGGGCAAATGTTCCGGTGCTGAATAAGCCTAACCGCGGTTTAGGAGCACTGCTCGGAAGCTCTGCTCCTAAGAGAAAGTTAGACGCTGACAAAAAGGTGGGTTTACTGCACTCTTTCATAATGCAGCATATAGCAGTGGCATATTCTTAACCAGACTGTGAATCATAATGTGGGTTATCAGTTTGTAGAGCAATCATGGTTTTAATCCTTAAATTATGGCCATAGTGGAAATTTGTGAAAATAGTCAAATTAGTTAACCTTTGTAGGAGTAAAACCTAATCCCTCTATGCTTCTCATTCATACCAATTCATTTTCATTCATCTTCTGAATTAGCAAATCATATGATGTAGTTTCGACTTTAAATGCTCTGTTACTTTATCTAATCTGCAGGACAAGGAAGAATTGAAGTTGGAAAAAATCAGAACGTCTGTGAACCTTCCCTTCCACTCGTTCTCGGGGAGGATAGAGCAGTCAAAGACTGTTACAGAATCACCTTCTACAGCCTCAGAAAGTCAATGCCCAGAAGGATCTGTCAGTGAGCCTACCGACGCCAGTACTTTAGCACTACCTCTTGCCGTGTCAACGGCTGGCTCAGCCATGGGTGATATAATTATTATAGAAGATGATGAAGACAAAGAGGGACCAATCGAAAAGGAAGCAGAAGCAGAATCAGTCAATGAGCAAAAAGATGTTAATTCGGAGGTTGAAGAAGAAGATGAGCCAATGTCTCTGTCTGATTTATCTTCAAGCTTCCTGAAATGCTTGCAGCCACCTAAACAAGTTGATAAATCAGAAAAAGCCGGTGGGGTTTTACAGGTGAAACCTTTCGATTACGAGGTGGCCAGGAAAGAGTTCGTGTTGGGAGAAGACCGAGGGGATGAACCGGGTGGGAAGAGTTTGAAGAAATCTGGAGGGAAGAAAAAAGGGTCAGGAGTAGGAGTAGTTGAAAGAGATGGTGGGCAAAATGATTTGTTACCACAAGGGAGAAGGCGCCAGGCCTTTCCTGCAACTGGCAATAGAAGTGCTACTTTCCGCTGATGATCTATATGTTTTTCCCTACTCGTCAAAGCTCAATGTTGATCAAATTTCCATTGAATCAGTGGGGAAAAACAAACCATGTTATGATTTTTATGGACAGAAAAATAGTTTCCTTATGATGAATATGGTCGTGGAAAATTATCCACAGATATAATATAATCTATTTGTTTTTCTGTTCCCTTTGGTAAAATACAATTTACACCCGTAAAAATTGTCGCTTTGGTGCATTATTAATATTAATGTATAGATAATGGTGATTTGACATGCACAATTGATTATACTCATCTTTCACTATTACTTCATTAAATTTAAAACTAAGTTCGGGCTAAAATGAGAGAAAAATAAAGTCCGGGTACTAAAACAGAAGATAAATCAAAGTTTAGGGACTAAGAAAATACATTACATTGGAAAATTACATGATATTAGCTTGATATTAGTACCTAAAAGTGATTCATTATCAGATCATAAAACTACAAACTAAATCCGGATGAAGCATGGTACTCTTTCTGAAAATTAAATCTGGATAAAACATGATACTTTTTTATTACTATGTTAATATGTTATTATAGAAATGAGATAGTGAATAATATCAATAAGGGTAATATGGGTACCAATGACCACTTTGTACATGTGTACCAATCGACTACTGTCACGTTCACTTTCGGTTCGTTTCGAGATAATGAAGTTATAATTTTAAGTTATGTTTTAAGATGGTTTCGACATATTTTCATGCCAAGCGATTAATGTCACGTTCACTCTCGGTTCATTTCAAAATAATGAAATTATAATTCTAAGTTATGTTTTACGATAAGTTCGACATATTTTCATACGTAATACTAACGTGACATAAAATAAAAATGAAAGTAAATTGTTATTAACTAGGAAAAAAAAAGATTCGAACCGTGCGCTAATCCTTTGAATCCAATCCGGTAATAATGGATCCTCTTAAATCGCTTTTTCCTTTTCCTTAAGCAACTCGTGGGGTGGTATAAGCTGTCATCATACTATTGGTTTAGATTATGTGGCAGTGGGACTCCAGGAGTCTCAGTACACCTGTGCACGCGGTTTTAATACATACAAGTCCAAAACCCGCGCCGCCCATTCCCAAACCCGGATCCACGGAACCAAAACCTCTCTCTCTTTCTCTCCCCTCCTCGTGATCGCCATGGCTTCCCTGGAAGGAGGTGGTACGCTATCTGAGATATATCAGAACGCGAAGAAGATACTGTTGAGAACTAGGGATGGGCTTGAGAGGCTTGAGCGCCTCGAGTACTCAACCCCCGGCGGCATGGATTCTCCGGAGCTCTCATTTTCCATCAAGAGAGACATCACTCAGATCCAGTCACTTTGCGTCGAGATGGATCGACTCTGGCGCTCTGTCTCTGCTAAGTCACAGCGTGATCTATGGAAGAGGTTCGCACTATATGCCAGCTGTGACCGATAATAAAGTTATTTAGTTGTTTTCCCTCTATTACTTGCTGAAATTTATTAAAATGAAATACGAAAAAGTACGTGTTTCTCATATCAATGAGGATTATAGCTTGATAAATGTAATTCATCAGCAAGATTAATTTGTAGAATAGTTATGATTATACCTTTAATGAATTTGTGAACAAGTGACGGATTGCTCCACTTAATGGTCCGGAGTTCTGTTTCTCTCTCTGATGTGTCAACTTAGTGTTATATATGTTGCTTCGGTTGGAATCTTATGTTTGGATCCTTTCATTTATCCATAATTTTGTGTCTAAAAATGTTGGTTAAAACTCATATCTTGCGTCGCTTGCAATTGCTACTAAGTTCGAGTTTTATGCTTAAAGAAAGTTTCAAATTTTATGCAGTTACTTGCATGCTCCTCCTATATTTTTAACCAACAAAAATATAGTTAATTTTGGGTAATGCTTATTCTTATTCACTCATTAAGGTGCAGGCGTGCGGATAATCTACGTTGGTAACATAGCTTTTTTAGGATTGCTTGCAAAAAGAGAAAGAATATGTATTTTGGTTTATCATATGGATACTCTTTTAGTGGTTACGTTGGGCGAAATGGGATTATGTTCTATTTTATGATTGATGTTACGATGTGGTGGTCTTGTATTTGATTATTGTGTTTCTTCTGTAGAAAAGTAGAACAAGTAGCAGAAGAGGCTGAATCATTGAGACAAAGTTTGGATAAGTATTTTCTTAGGAATCAAAAGCGAACAATGGAAGCAAAAGAAAGATCGGAATTGATTGGAAGAGCTGTAAGTAACTCTTCTGTGCCTAACCTGGGAAGCTCCACTGGGTTGGAGATTGAATTTATTTAAATGATCCCAAATTGGTTATGATTTCAGAATGGGGAGTCTTCTCATGTTTTGAGAATTTTTGATGAGGAGGCACAAGCAATGCACTCAGTTCATAATTCAAGCCGTATGTTGGAAGAAGCTAGTGCAACTGGAGAAGCTATACTTTTTAAATATTCAGAGCAAAGGGAACGCTTGAAGGTATAAGTTTGAAATGAAGTAACTTAAAAATCTGAATGCACATTCTGTAATATCAGATTCAATATATTTAGATAGATGAGTCATTAAAGCGGAAACATCGGCAAATAGTGTAACTACTTTTAGAAGCAATGACTCGATCTTCCATATTGCTTCCAGTAATAATTTCAACGGTTCTGGCGTTTGATCTTTGTTCGTCATAATAGCATTACTTCATTTTACATTTTCCATGCTTGTTACCAAAAACATTATTACATTGACATATATTTCAGTTTTACCTATGAATTATCTTCTAGTTGCACATACACTTCTAGATAAATTTTCTTTCAGTAGATCATACGTATACCTGTCCTATGATGTTAAAGTCTTTATCTGTGCCTTTAAAAACTCAATGCGGTTCTTGGAGGGAGAAATGATTCATATGGTTTTTGAGACTTGGATTAAATGTTGTGGATACATTCCATGTAATATGTGTAAAAAGGAATTGTACACTATAAATCACCTTGCATCTTCATGTGTAAACCATATATCAACGGGAAAAGGTTCTTAAACCTATAAAATTGTTAAGAAACCCTTTAGTTAGCATCGGATTATCGATTCTCTACAATTGAGTACATAATTTTCTCTGTGTTATAAATTCTGTAAGAAAACTATTTTTCCCAGTCTTGTAGAATTTTGGTTCTTTAAAGAATTAGTGTAACCCATGGTACAGTGTGGATAGAGTGGTTTTTATTTTGTTAAAATGGATTTATGATTGTTGCTCTGCTAATCCACTTTTAATCTTGTGAATTCTTTTGACAAGTCTTTTATTTTGTGATTTAGAGGGCACAAAGGAAAGCTTTAGACGTCCTTAACACAGTGGGTCTTTCCAACTCAGTATTAAAACTTATTGAGAGGCGTAACCGTGTCGATAACTGGATCAAGTATGCTGGCATGGTGTTGACTGTCATCATATTGCTTATATTTTGGAGGTGGACACGATGATCTCCTTGACATACCGATTTTCAGAATCTTTTACGCACCAACTTTTGGAGACTTCAAATTTTCAAGGCAAGCAACTGCATGATTAGGACTATTTCTCAGAGAAACTGTATCTAGTGCGTCAGATGTTATCTTCTTTAAGATGCACATATCTTCATTTTTTGTCTTACTTGTCGACTATACGAGTTAAATCCTTTCGTTATCAGTAAATACATATCGAATCCCAACAATTCTTAAGTGTTTTGGATTTGAGAAGCTTTGTTCACTGTCATGTTTCAATAGGAAGGATCTATATAGCGTTTAAACATGCTACTTATCATAACAGTACTTTCCCTTTCCGGACGTGGATATATAAGGTTGTATATTGCGATAAGTTTTTCACTTGATTAGTCAAGAATAACGTGATGCATTTACTTGCTGATGCAGCACTATCTGGACAGGTGTCTGGTTCTGGAACCGGTTTTTGCAAGTTTGATTTAATGAAATCAAAACCAGTAAAGTCGTAGTTATCCACTCTCAGAGTTGTTCATCATTGAGCTCCTCGGGATCAAACCTGCATATGTATGTGTGTATAGACCGACAATGAAATTGCACTTGGTTCTGCACTTTCTTTTTAAAGATATTTATAAGAAACATGAATTTTTATTAATTAATAAGGGGAAACATGAATTTTTATTAATTAATAAGGGAGAACGGTAGAAATAGTCAACTTTTTAATTTAAACTGTAAAATTATTCAGATTTTTTTTGCAAAAAAGTCGGAATAATGTAAATAATTATTTACTTCTATGAAATTTTTATAAGGATTTGCAAAAGAGGACAAAAAAATCTTCAATACTTTAATAGTTCCCCAATACTTCTCCAATACTTCCACCTCCTTTACAATGCCTCTTCAAATGGAATATCCTTTAAACGCTTCGACGATTGAAAATATTTAGACGCTATAAATTTTGCATTGCCCCACTTGACGAGATGGGTTTTAAGGATAAGGTTAAGGTTAACTAATGGGTTCAATTCTTACTTGACAATATGAAATATAGGATTAAAATTGCGTTCTCATATTTGCTTTTTAAGGTAGATAAAATTCATTAATCATCAAATGAGGAATTTAAAAACTTGCTTCAAAAGATGATAGAAAACTATAAACAACATTATAGACAATTCACAAAGGACATTTAAAAGATCCTGTGGGAAATCAGTATGATAAAACCTGTTAACAATCCTCATTTTTTTACTGTTACTATGTTGTAAACACAAAAGGATTTAAAAGATTGAAAAGAAGTGTTGTTTTCGAGTAATCCGCTAATCTAATCCTTATCCAACAGCACATAGTAACCAATTGTGTCTTGTGGTTGGTTCCTATTCCTAGTGTGATCATCAGCAGAATATGTTCTTTACAGTTGAATTAATCAATGTGTTGAAAAATTGAGTATTATATATATTATTTTCGTAGATCTATTTTAGATAAATTTTTAGGTGGGATTCACTATGTAAAAGTATAAGTTCTTTAGATATTTGAGTTATCATCCGTGAGTACGTCAAAATCGACTATTAATTTGTTAAAATTGGTTTTGGGATAAATGAGAAATTATCTTCCAAAGTAAGTTAAATGAGAATGAAAAAATAGGAGAGAATTATAGAAATCTCACATTGGAAGGGAGGAAAGGTTGGAGTGGTATATATTGAGATTCTAATATTAAGGATATTAAGGATGGTAACTCCATTAGGCTAGCGGCTCTCTATATGAATTACCTCTAAATGAGTCAATAGGTTGTATTTTACTCTAGATTTATTTTTTCTACTCATAGTAAACCTAAATGTCATGGAATATGAAATATAGAAATACTAGCAAATAGGCCACTAACATATTGGTAAGTTACAAATTGGCAAAAAATATACGAGTGAGTGATTATTGAGTATTTCTAAATTAAAACTTTTGAAATAAAGAAATAAAATTACAAAACGGACTTCAAGAATACATATTTTTCAAATATTATCTTTTCCTCCTGATGTCTATCTTTATAATTAGAAAAACTATTTTTTTTAATTAAAATAATTTATATAACTATCCCTTTTAATATAGTTGACTTTGACTTAGATAAATAAATACTTTATTGATTTGGTCAAATTTGGGTCAAACTCAATCAACCTATTAATTTTTAATTTTCATAAAATAAAAAATTACTAATTAATTTTAAAATTACATTAAATTTAAAATTTAAATGGATAATTAAAAGAGTTTGAGATTTAATGAAATATTTAGGTGATAGAGTTGGTTGCATGGTTTATTGAAAACTTTCTTAAAACGTGACAACAGTTGTCATTGACGATAGGACTCTTCGATCACTGCCCATCACACCCGCTGCCCGTCTCACTGCCGCAGCCCCCCGCCATGCACTGTTCACCGCCGGCACTGTTCACCTCTGCCGAAATAGTAAATTTTTTTGGGCGAACAGTATTTTCACTGATGAATAGTGCTTTTCGTGTGAACAGTAAATTTTTGCCGTTCGTCTCGTGCGTTCTTCGTCTTCTCGCGTTCGAAATAATTACACTAATATTCAAAATAAAATTACAAAAATTCCTACGTCTCAATTCGGCTTACACAAGATCTAGAAAAAATTAAAATAAAACTTAACTCAATAATCACCATACGATTAACGATAAATTATTTTCCATACATTCAAAAAGCATAACCATCCATCATCGTACACATCTCATATTATATGAATAATGCAAGAAAACTCACACATCATTTAACATATAAATATACAAAGACTGTTCTGATATCACTTGTTGGTCGTCGCGATGCATGCGCGCCGGAAGCATGAAGGCACGTGGCCTTTTAAAAAAGTAAACTTTTAATAAAAATCGAATCTTTTAATAAAACAAAACTTGCGCAACGCCATGATAACCAAATAATTTTTTTTATTGAAAACTCTTTTTCAATCAGTCAGAATCCATTATATATTTATAAGTTAAATCTACAACATACAAGATTATGAATCATATACCTCTTGTAGTCTATATCAAGTATCCTTGTAAAAATTGATTGATTCTTCGTTCCCACAAAATCGTTCCAACTATCACTAGACTCCAAGATCCACACCAAGATCTTCTAAATCAATCCTCAATGCACTAGGACGTGTATGGGCACGTAGAATATTACATGATACTTTTTTTATCTCTAGATATTCTCAACACATGAGATCTAGATATTTACAGAGAATGATTTTAGTGAGAATCGTCTCACTAATATGAAAGTGATCAACTTATGCCATTTTCCCTATGGAATATTCTTGTAAATTAAGGCCCAACACATTTTTTGTTTTCGTAAATTAAATAAAAAATGTTTTGGACTTAATTTTTTTATTAAATAGCATTTTTAAATACCCTTTATTACACACCTCCCCCATGAGTAGTATAAAAAGAGGCATTCCCCTTCTCATTTTACACACCAAAGAAGCTTTCAAGCTCACTTTTACTCTCAATATTTGTTCTCCATGTTTTTGCTTATTTTTCTTCAAGTTTTCTTGGTTTGGTTTTTTGGTTCGGTCTAGTTCGATTTTGGTTCAAGTCTTGGTTTTGCATCGTTACTCTGATGGTAGAATTCTGACAACTCAATTCAATCAAAGTGGTGAAATTAGTACTCTTCAGCTGCCTCAAACCGTTTTATCTTAGGAAACAGACGTTGTCATCAACCTTAGTACAACAAGTGAGGGAGCCTAACAAATTTGAAGGAAAATGTGCAAATATGACTCAGTTTGATTTCTTATTATTTCGTTACTCCGTTTGTATTGTTTTAATGCTGGTAAAAAATTTAATTACATTTTGTAACTTGTATTGACATTACTTTTCGTAATTATTTTCTTTACCTATCGTAATGAGATATTTACAGAATTGTTGTATTATTATTATTTCCATTTAATCTTATAATGCAATGCACTAATTCCAACACAATGTTCTCGACTCACACAAACATTGTTATGTATAAAACTGCCACTTTCCATTAGAGTTAGAGTTCCCTTTGTTTTTTTCTTTTCTTTTTTCCTTGAGGGGAGTTAACCAAGAGGAAGAAGAAGCTCCAAATCACAATTAGCAACCAAGAAATTAGCTCTCCTCCCTATCTCCCTCAGTGCTCAAATTTATCAAAGAATTTATAACAAAAACTAAGAAGAAACTCTAGTTGAGAGCTTATATATCCTTACGATCTAACGAATTAGAATGATTATGGTAATTGTATTGATGAAGATATATGATTTACGAGTAAAATGTTTTGCATGATAAAGTGTGATATTTTTGAGAATATAAAACTATGTTTGGTCACTGAACATTTCAAATGGAATTAGGTTCCAAATTATGCCCTTATCCTTGGTTTATATATTACATAAATTTATGACTACACAAAAATTGCTAGTGGCTTATTTTAATGAAATTGGTGCATAAGTTAGAGAAAATATTCAATTATAATAATATAATGTTTATTATTGAAATAATATAATAATATATGGTCAAGATTTAGTTTAAATTTTATTTTATAAAATAACATGTCAATCATTCGTAGTGTTAGATAATCTATAAATAACAAATTATTTTAATGAGTGATAAAACACTAACTTAGGATGAGAGTCATACCAAGTGATACACTTATAATACATACCAAGTGACACCATGGGTGTTTGATTAAGGAGTCATTTGATATTTTGGAATTCATATAGCCAGTTATGATTGGAACTTAAAAATTAAGAAGGAAATGAAAAGAAATTGTGAAGGATTATATTTTCCTTGTTTGGGATATAGAGAGAAAAACAATATTAAGAATGACTTAGTAATTTCGCTCTAGTTTCTCGTACGTTTCCTTTCATTTTTCTTTTCCTTATATTTTTCAAGATGCAAACATATTCTTAAAAGCTATGTTTTCATAAAGTTTATACCGAAAACAAACCTAGATATATGTTAGAGGGTGAACTGTGAAGCCTAATCATATGTTACGCATAGACAGCACGCAGTCGGTTCTGTTAAATCTGTATTAAATTGCTCTAATATTCTCACCATATAAATGATATTAGGCGGTTGGTTTTGTTGTGTTTGTAAAACAAAGAGAGACGTGAGGCTTGAGATCTTGTAAACTTCTAATTATTCGTTGAGAGTAAACAACTAAAAATCTATGTTTTTTCTTGTTTATACAATCACTAGTAAATGATTAGGATGTTTTAATGCTTAACAGAATAAATTACTACTACAATCAGACCCTTTTTATCTTAAAATTTTGGAAACACAAAAATATTTTCATTGTTTCATTGGATTCTTAATTTTTGTTCATATCCCGAAATAAATCAGATGTGGTTAAGGCTTTTGAGTTATATATATATGTGTGGATTACTTGGATAAATATACCATTTTCATTTTTTGTTAGGAATTTTATACCAATTTTTTAAAATTCAGAAATTTATATCCTTGACTCACCATTATCAATATCAAATAATGACAATTCTCTTTTTCCTCGTCATTTCATTTCCCTTCTCTATGCAAAGATCAAATCAATTATGGTTGACAAATACCCACTCCCCCACCCTTAGCTCTCCTTTCAAGCTTCTTCAACAAAAAACGTTCTTCTTCTTCTTTTCTTCTTCTTCTTCTTCTTCTGCTCCTCCTTCTTCATCGTCTCCTCCTTCTTCATCCTCCTTCTTCATCGTCTCCTCCTTCTTCATCGTCTTCTTCTTCTTCTTCTTCTTCTTCTTCTTCTTCTTCTTCTTCTTCTTCTTCTTCTTCTTCTTCTTCTTCTTCTTCTTCTTCTTCTTCTTCTTCTTCTTCTTCTGCTCCTCCTTCTTTATCGTCTTCTGCTCCTCCTTCTTTATCGTCTCCTTCTTTATCGTCTTCTTCTTCTTCTTCTTCTTCTTCTTCTTCTTCTTCTTCTTCTTCTTCTTCTTCTTCTTCTTCTTCGAGACCCTGTGACCCATCTTTTTTTAGAGAGACCCGACCATTCTCCTTCTTCTTCTTCTTCTTCTTCTTCAACGAGAGCAGACTGGTACCCTTTCTTCTATTATTTTTTTACACATAAAATGCTTCAAGTAATGGTTTGAGTAATGACATAATAAAACCAACTATTTGGACAAAACAACTACTTGAATCCTTCAAGTAGCCACTGATGTTTGGATTGTTGATGCAAGAAAAAATAACTGCTCAAAAAGTTCAAGTAGTTGGAGACTCGTTCTTAACCCTTCAAATAGTCAACTGGTCTCTGCTTTACTGCTGTCATAATAAAATCAATTATTTGAATGGTTCAAGTTGTTATAAACACCTACTTGAACCGTTCAAGTAGTCACATGTTCTCTGGATAAATGACTGACAGAATCAAAATGACTACTTGAAGGGTTCAAGTAATGATATATAACTACTTGAACCCTTCAAGTAATCACATGTTCTCTAGATGGCTGACTGCAAGAATCAAAATAACTACTTGAAGGGTTCAAGTAGTTATAAACCACTACTTGAACCCTTCAAGTAGTAAAATGGTCTATGGCTCCTTAGTGAGAATAAATATAATTATTATTCATAAAAAATAACTACTACAAAATTAAATAAACTTTATAGGTGAAAGTTTTTTGTCTTAAACAGATATATCTGAAATTCGGATATTGGTGGTACAGGTGGTGAATGGGACAGAAACGATGCTTCATTCATTTTTAATGGTACGGTAAGCTCACCATTAGACATACCATCAAGTTGTACTTACCGAGCGTTATCCAATATCATATATGATGAAATAAATGTTGATCCAACAAAGTACAATATTTCAATGAAGTTTTATACATGACTCATGTGCCCTCCCCACCTGCTAAAATTTTAAATGATCGACAAATGAGATTTTTCATTGCCGAGAATAGTTCTGAAGCACTTCGTACTCCTTTATACGTTACTCTCAAACCCAAACCTAGGACAATTGTTGATAATCTTACATGTCCAAGTCAAAGTCAAGTTCTTGAAACAGCTCTCTCACAACAAGATTGTTATGGTCACATTCCATGCTTTATGGGTGAAACAAGTCGGGTTCGTGAAACAGCTCCCTCGTAATAAGATTGTTATGGTCACATTCCATGTTTTATGGGTGAAACAATGGTTGATAGTTATGAGAACAATGATAATGACAATTTCCATTCAGAGGAGTATTACTGTGGGAAATATGATGATGATGATTGTCAACAAGATGTTAATGATGATCTTGATATTGGTGTTGAAGATGATCTTGATTTTGGACTATATGAAGAAGCAACGAGTTTCATTTAAGTACTGGGGATGGAGAGAATGTTACGAACTTGCATAAAAAACATGCATTTGTCGTGAATTTGATCTAGACCGATACCATTGTGCACATGCGTTAGCTTGTTGTCGAAAACACAACATATCTGATTACAACTTATGCTTGAAGTATTATAAGGCTGAGGCACTAGTGACAATTTACGCATAAATAATTCACCCCCTCGGAGATCCTACAGATTGGACTATCAGTGACAAGGTGAGAGTAAGAATTGTCTTGCCCCCTATGATGAGGTGGTCTAGTGGGAGGCCCAGGTTAAACTAAGTATTATTTTTTATTACTTGAACCCTTCAAGTAGTCATATTGTTTGTTGCCCTCAATTTATGTAGATAGCATATAACTTCTTGAAGGGTTCAAGTAGTATTTTTTAATTACTTGAATGGTTCAAGTAGTATGTTTTACTACTTGAACCCTTTAAGTAGTCATATTGTTTGTTGCCGTCAGTTTATTAAGAGTGCATGTAACTACTTGAACGGTTCAGAGTAGTATTTTTGTCTATTGTTAGTGAACAATATAGATAGAAAAATTGGCACAATCTACACAGTAATCAATCTTGAACCCCTCATCAATTTATAATTTCTTGAATTCTAATCAACAAATATATCCAACAAAAAAACTATCATCCAAAGAAGTGTTTATGAGAATTCAGACATCCAAACAACAAATAAAAAACAAGGCGTTCATAGTTCTGCAAAACCTTCAAATGGAGATGTACGACAAAAAAAGTCCACAGCCAACTTTTTGTGAAATTGTGGCATAAGTTTCTGCTTTATAGTTATTAAGTCTCGACCACAAACCAAGGCCTCCAAAAATTTTAAGGCAAAAACACCAAAATCAAACCCACAAAACAAAACCAAAATAAATTAAATACCCTTTCTTCCATGAATTAAGGTCATATGTAATAGAACAAAGCTCACATGGCTGAGGAACCTTGACATGAGTTAGAGTTCACTCATCAAGTACTTTATGAACTTCTTTTCTATTTTCATAAAAGTACATAATTTTTAGTACACGAGGGAGTAGATAGGTGAAGGGTCACATTAGTGGACGGAGATGGGCTTGTTGAGTGACGTTGTTCATTGAATTATAGACTTTGACAGCTTGTTCATTGAGGTCTAACTTCACGGTTATCCAATGACATTCACGTTCATAACAAGAAAAACCTATACAATAGTATTTCAGCAAACTTTGCGTAAAATAACTTCTAAATGACATAATTTGAAAAACGTGTAAGAGTACATACTCGATCATAGAAATCCCAATCTCTTCCAAAATGTGGTCTCGACCTGACTATATAAGCTTACAAAAGGTCATTATCTTCTAATGCAAATCTGGATGTATTAACATGAAATAGTTCACATCTACCAGACATGTTAGCCTACATTTGAGGTCAGCAAATTGATCACTATATCATACAAAGTTCGTAATGAATTGTATGTTAGAAAAAACCTAAAAGCTTACCTGAAAAATAACATCAGAAATATTGATTCGTCAATCTGGGTGGAAGTCGTGAAGATCCCTCCAAATTTTGAGCGAGTGCTCATCAATATACTACTAGCAACATAAGGAAAAAATCAATTATATGTTGCAGAACAGAGAACATGATACTACTTGAAGGGTTCAAGTAGTCAAAAAGACTACTTGAACCCTTGAAGTACTCTTATGCTCACTGGATAACTTAATGCATGACTAAAAATATATCTACTTGAAGGCCATTCAAGTAGTCACATGCCCACTGATTACTTAATGCAAGAACAATAAGACACTACTTGAAGAATTCAAGTAGTCAAAAGACACTACTTGAAACATTCAAGTAGTCATAAAATACTATTGTAGAACACAACAAAATTCTAATTGATTGAATTCTAAACTAATTAAATATGAACCTCTGATTCCAACCATTCAACTGGATCCAAGAGCTTAGGGAAGAACTTCTTACGAAAAGTTGAAATGTTAAGTTGGATGGTAGTGCTACAAAATAAAACATATATGCACATAAGTTTAGGAAATTAGCTATCATCAACGGAGTCATACCACTGGTCAAATTTTTTGTCATCTTCTTCTGCTAGTTCATCAAAGGGTTTCAATGGTAGTTAGGGGAATCTTTTTCAAATTATTCTATGAGACGTTGTTTTCTTGTCAGATCTGTCCATATAGACTTGACATATTGGGAAGAAAAGTGCTTTCTCTTTCCCAACTCCCCAAGCACCTCTACAACGTCAGATTCTGAAAGAGACTTGTCTACTTCTAAGTCATCCCCCTAAGAAGGTATCTCTACCACCTCTGTCACAGCCTTCTCAATAAGCATCTCAACATTTGTAAATGGGCTCATGGGTAGTATAATTTTCTAATGAAGACTCAACTCTCTTAATAGGTAGATCTGACTCTTTCTGAACATCGGGTTGTTCCTCTTCATTGGTTGTCTCTTTCAATAATTTAGTATCATACTGTTGAACAATTTGAGAAATGATGTTGGATGTGTTATCATCAGTATCATCCAACATTTTCCCCTTAGTACCATCCAAAATTTCCCCCTCACTGCCATCCAACTTTTCGTCATGTCTAACATCAATCTTGTCAAAATTGTTGTGACCATCCTTAACAGCTTGATAAAAAAATGTACATAAAAATATTGCCTAATTGGGGATTTCACTTGCTGATCAATAAGGACTTATAGCTGACCTACAATGCTTCTTAATTCCTGCTTAATATCAGCAGCTTCTTTTTTCAACATTGTTGAGTCAGCCTTAAGTTCCTTAATATTAGAAGCCATGATATCCAGTTTCTTGTTGGTATCATGCATGAAAGCATGAACATCATCCTCCCCACTACCAGCAACAACCCAAAAAGTAATATACTTTAACAGTGGAACTTCTTCGGCCACAGTTCCACTTTTAAGCAAAGGACTCGGCAAGTCCACCTCTTCCTCAGCAACAGCTCCAACTTCCTCAACAACTGCCCCAACTTTATGAACTTCTACAAAATTCTTCCACAATGGTTGTTACTCTTCTTGGTCAGTTGGGTTTAGAGTCAAAATAAACCTTCAATTATAAATTAAGACAAAAAACATGTCATTATATGTTGAAAGATGCAGATATAAAGTAAGTTTCATAATTTATTTATACAAAAAAGCACTTGAGCCATTCAGGTAGTCACTTATTTTGATTTCCAGAAATAAATAACTACTTGAAGGGTTTAAGTAATCAAATACTGCTACTTGAACCCCTCAAGTAGTGAATAAATGACTACTTGTTTTGATTTTCAGAATCAAAATCACTATTTGAAGGGTTCAAGTAGTCAAATACAACTACTTGAACCCTTCAAGTAATGAACAAATGACTACTTGAAGGGTTCAAGTAGTCAGATACAACTACTTGAAGGGTTCAAGTAGTCAGATACAACTACTTGAACCCTTCAAGTAGTTATTTGTTTTTACTTTCAAAATCACTATTTGAAGGGTTCAAGTAGTCAGATACAGCTAGTTTAACCCTTCAAATAATTATATGTTTTGACTTCAAGAATCAAAATCATTACTTGAGCTCTTCAAGTAGTCAAAATGACTACTTGAACCCTTCAAGTAGCTACATGTTTTGACTTTCAAAATCAAAATCACTACTTGAACCCTTCAAGTAGTTACATATTTTGACATCCAGAGTCAAAATCACTACTTGAAGAGTTTAAGTAGTCAGATACAATTACTTGAAACATTCAAATAGTTACATGAAAAGCATTTGGGAAACCCCCCAATGCGTATGTATGCTCATCAAATTTTTCCCCAACCTTCTTCTTTTTCTTTTTCTGACTTTCACCCGCTTCCTCATCATTAACTTTTTTAGGAAGGGTGTTCTTCTAAGCCTTTATGGTCCTACCAAAGCATACCTCCCCCCATGAGTAGCTATTGAAATCATCCAGATTATCAACTAACATCACCCACCTGTTATCATTCTTGTTCATTCTCTCCTTCCTAAGCAAAACATGGTCCAGCAAAAAAAGTAGCCCCAACATCACAACATCACCATCCTCAACACCTTCACTCTCAATTAAAACTTCATCACAGTTGAAGTACTGATCCCTAATCCTATTAGGGGCAGTCCTGTCATATGTCCCAAGGTTAAGAGGAGTGCCACAGTGAAGGTCAGTTATCAAAGCAAATTCTCTTTTGGAGAACCTTATTTCTTTTCCAGCTATGAGAAAATACATCTCATCTTTAGTAGTGAAATCCTTTAGCGTAGCTTCTCTGAGAATCATGTGATGATATATGGTTCTAGAAAATTAGATACTCCGTATGTCCTACAAATGACCAAAACATGTCTTCCAAATCTGAATCTTCTGAGATTCAGTGAGCTTTTCATTCAGTTTCGTAATAGAATTTAGGCTAGAGAGGCAGTTTACTTTTCTAGGGATAATTTTATCATCATTGAATACTGGAGTCAGCTGAATTTTTAGAGCCATAGTTGTTGAATGATGCAGATATATAATAAGTATCATCATTTATTTATACAGATAAAAACACTTAATTATTTATTGAAGGGTTAGAGTAGTTATATAAAACTACTTGAACCCGTCAAGTAGTGAACTAGTGAATACTTGAACACTTCAAGTAGTGACTTGTTGTGTTTTTCAGAAATAAAGTACTACTTGAAGGGTTCAAGTAATCAGATACAACTACTTGAACCCTTCAAGTAGTTACTTGTTTTGAATTCCAGAATCAAAAAAACTATTTAAAGTTTTCAAGTAATGAGATATTGTTTTCAAATTGACTACTTGAAAACAACTACTTGAACCATTCAAGTAGCTAATATATTCAAATTGTTATCACATTCATCTATAAAAATATCAACCATCCAAACATGCAGAAAGTTATAATCATTAAAAGGGATAACCTAAATCCTAAAATATTTTCTCCTAACCCCAGAACTAAAAAGTTCAGTAAGAAGAACAAAAGAAAATGTTACAAACTCTATGTCCTTTTCTACCTCCAAAAAAAATAATGGGTGCCTGAGTTTGTCCATAGGTGAGGTTTGTGCTTGGGTATTGTGCCGGAGTGCTATGAAACAGAAGAAGAAGAATAAGAAGAAGAAGAAGAAGGAGAAGGAGAAGGAGAAGGAGAAGGAGAAGGAGAAGGAGAAGGAGAAGGAGAATGAGAAGGAGAAGAAGAATGAGAAGGAGAAGAAGAAGAAGAAAAAGAAGAAGAAGAAGAAGAAGAAGAAGAAGAAGAAGAAGAAGAAGAAGAAGAAGAATAAGAAGAATAAGAATAATAATAATAATAATAATAAGAAGAAGAAGAAGAAGAAGAAGAAGAAGAAGAAGAAGAAGAAGAAGAAGAAGAAGAAGGAGAAGAAAGAGAATAAGAAGAAGAAGGAGAAGAAGAAGGAGAAGGAGGAGGAGAAGAAGAAGAAGAAGAAGAAGGAGAAGAAGAAGAAGAAGAAGGAGAAGAAGAAGAAGAAGAAGAAGAATGAGAAGGAGAAGGAGAAGAAGAAGAAGAATGAGAAGGAGAAGAAGGAGAAGAAGAAGAAGAAGGAGAAGAAGAAGCAGAAGAAGAAGAAGGAGGAGAAGAAGAAGAAGCAGAAGAAGAAGAAAAAGAATACTTGTAGGGACTATCTTGTCAAAGAAGAAGCAAAAGAGATGCGAGAAGAGAGAGCACATATGAGAATGGAGACGAAGAGGAAGAAGAGAGCAAATGAGCGTAAAAAGAAGAACGAGAAATGGAAGAGTCATGAAGAAGGATTGTGAAGCAAGTGTCTTTTCCTACTTGATGGGTAACTGTCTTTGGTAGTGTGTGAACAATGAAATTTGTTAGATTTAGTGGGCTAGGGGTATAAAAATCCTTAAGGAAAATGAAAAAGGTATATTTATACAAAAAAAATCCCTGTATATATNATATATATATATATTAAAGACGAGGTATTATTATAAGCAAGAATTCAAAAAACAAAAAGTAAAATTGTTATTTGAAGTAAGATTAAAACTTACAAGTATTGAAGAAATTAATTGGCAACAATTAATTACTGCTCCCCCTCGCTAATTAATGTTCAGAACAAATAAGAAAAGATTACAAAAGAGGAGGAAAAAAGATTGTTTTGTTTTCCAAACAAGTTTTCTCTCAAAATTGTTGAGAATGAAAAACAAGTTCTCAGGAGGCAAATGGGAGAAGACAACCTATTTATAGATAAAGAAATTGAAGTTCACCAGGAACCCATAACTTACCTGCACTATTCTTTTCTACAAAAATAAAAATATTTTACATTTCTACTTTTGACTAATTATAGTAAAAAAATAAATAATTGCCTAATTATTTGACAACTAGTACAATAATTGCAGAAAAGACAAATTATAGATCTTTCTTGATAATTCTGATCTTAGAATTTGCGTCTTCATTATTGCTTGCCGTAATTGTTATCTTTGAAAATGTCATTGTGACTTATTGTTGTATATTGGAGTCCTTGATAATTGTTATCTTGGATTCTTGTGCTTTGATCGATTTTTTGAGAAGTCATAATTGCTCATCTTGATGGTAATCATGACTGTTTGTATTGTGTTGGAGAGTCATCAAGGTATATCTTCAAATTGCTCGATTCTTTGATTTTAACATTGACATTTTGCCAAAGGTAGATTATTTTTATTTATTCATCTTTACTGAGATTAATGTCATCAAACAGGGCCAAGAGTCTTGAAATACGTCATTAGCCCATTGTGGTAGGACGCGTCGCTGTAATTTATTTTTATGCTTCAATTGCTGAGGGAAGGCTTTGGATGATTGGCATTTCTCGATATTTGGTTTAATTTAGTGATTTGACTCTATGGATGATTCTGAGTCAGAATTGTTATTGTCTTCTATGAGGAGAAACATTTTTTGGATTAATTCTTGCTTCTTTTTAGACTTAGGCTTTGTAGCCTTTGATTTCCCCCTTAAGGAGGGTTTGAATTCTTTGGATGAATTTGGACTGTATGATTTAATTTGTAGATTTGGGTTAATGAGCTCATTAATTTTTAATGGAGCTTAGGTAAAAGGGTTCACCAATTTTAGGCTAGGATGGACATTCATAAATTCGTGGTTGAAGGAGGCAATTATTTTTTGAGTATTAACTCTATCCCACCATTTAACATAATATTGTCTGGTAAGAATTACATCTTCAATTGAATATTGTCACTTTAGGATCCAAGGTATTTTGTATTTATTTGAAAAATAAAGTATTTGGGGAAGCGAGACCTTAATGGGTGAGGGCTTGTAAATCTTTAAAACTAAATTGAATCATTATTGTAAATCAATTGAAAAACGTTTTAAGGCAGGAC
This sequence comes from Datisca glomerata, assembly GCA_003255025.1. NCBI lineage: Eukaryota > Viridiplantae > Streptophyta > Magnoliopsida > Cucurbitales > Datiscaceae > Datisca > Datisca glomerata. Next base: position 66,430 of record QANY01001763.1, read on the forward strand.
CATGAATGGACTACCATTTTAAGAACCAGTTTGGAAAACTAATTTTGAAATTTTTTTTATCAAAATTTAAAAACCATGAGTGGAAAACTCACTATTTTGATGTAGGAAAATCATGTGTCAAGCATCAATATAGCAAAATTAATTATATTTTTTATTTAAAAGAATTTTAGGACTTGAAGGATGAACTTTACAATCCTCCATATTTATGATTCTAAGGATATAGAAGGAATGATAAAAGATTCTTTCCTTAAAATTTTTTATTGGGTTGATATTATTGGATTTTGCCTCTAAGAGAATATCTCTGTAGAAACTAAGATTTTTGTCCTTATGACCAGGGACAAAGTGGAAATCAGAAAGAAAATAGGCTTTTGCTATTACAACATGTCTTTCAGATGAGCGAATGAGGGGGGGCTCAATAAGAAAGTTCCTTATAGTATAATTTTTTTGTCTGAAAATTCAATTCTAAAAGTTACTTGTCTCAAAAGGTTCACAGTTAAAAATTTTCTATTATCATAATAGATTTCATTATTCTTGTGAAAACTTATTTTTCTACTTTTTTCTACCATTGGATTAAGGTTGCATTGAAGTCATGCTTCAACTCAACTTCTTTCAAAATTTTATCTAATTCATCAATCTATGAATTTCTTAGATATTTAAATCCATTATGGCCATAATTAATGAATGGAAATTTTGAGCAAAAAGAAGCTGCCCTACTATTGACTTTTTTTATTTTAAATGATTTTTTATTAAATATTCTGGGTTTTACCTTCTCATATTCTAGTAGGTCAAAATTTAAAAAATCTGCCATGACAGAATCTTGAAATGGTTTCCTGCAAAAATTTATAAGTTAGGAAGTCAAGAATTAGATTATTAATATTTTGAATAAATTAAATATTAAAATAAAAAATGCTAAAAATAGATTGTTACCTAACAAATCTTTGCTTGGAAGCAATGTCAAAACATGTGTTTGCAGGTTGCGATCAATTTTTAAAAGATATTTTTGACTTAATAGATTATCTTGAAATGTATTATTAAATTGTATTATTCGATTAATTTCTTTAATAATGGAATGACGGATTTCAAATCTTGGAAATCTAATCTTAGATTGAAACAAGTCAAATTTTCTTATAGAGATAACTAAACTATTTTATTTTATTATCTCGGCCAAAAATTCAAAGTGTTTCCAGCATTATTTAACAAATTTAGAGAAAATAAGAATATTACTAATGCAAACAATCGAGAAATCAATGAATTGGTTGAAAATTTTATTGTTTGTACTTGGAGCATTTTTAAGATCAAATGGAATTACTTTCCATTTATAACGACCAAATGAAATTTTGTACTCATCAATTTCATTTGTTTGGATTTGTCAAAATATATTAGGACTGTCAGTACACGATTCTTAAAGAAAATTGTTTAAAGATTTTTTTAAGAACAAGATTTTGAAGTTGTTCTTCAATTCTTTTGAATTTCATCTCATCTTGTAGAAAACATAATTGTTTTAAAGTTTTCAATTTCTCATTGTGAGAAAAAGAAAGAAATTTGAATTTGACAGATTTATCCATGGGATAATTAATTATCTCATCATCCTCTATTGAAAAAGGATACAACAGAGAAATGAATGGTAAACCCAAAATTATTTTATCCGTCATATTTTTTAGTAAGATAAATGATGTTTTAAAACATACATTGTCTTGACAAATATGAAATTTGAGGATGTCATAATTGATATGCATTCAAGTACCATTGACAGAGGATAAAGATTCTTTTATATTCTTGAGGTACTTAGTAGGAACAAGTCATTTCTGCATACAATCAAATCAGCTCTTAAATCAATAAGAGCCATTGATTGTAGTGAAATCAAAATCTTGAATTATTATTCTAATCATTATGTGCCATTTCTTAATTTTGATGTGATTAAGGATTTGGATGAAATTATCATCATCTTGATTATTGACAACAAGTTCTTCAAACTCATTATAAAAAATTAGAAATTTACTAGGTTCTCCTAGTTCGCTGGATTCATGATTTTTAATTAGATTCTCTATTTTAAAAAGATTTAATTCTTTTGTTATTGCTGTATTCCAATCTTTTTAATTCTTTTATTTCGATTTTAATACTTTTGATTTCTTTTTGAAGTTCCTGTAAAGTAACTTATTTTTCATTTTCTTTAACTTTGTTGAAAAATTTTCAAGAGTTTGTGAAATACTTGCAGTATTATTATTAGACTTAGAATTTTCCTTCTTTTGAATTACATTCCTAAGTCTTTCAAGGTATTCGTTTCTTCATTTAGGTTTTCAATTTCACTAATATAGTCTAAGAAAAGATTTTCTTGTTCTTCATTTTTTATTTAAAACATTAATATTTTTCTGACAACATCTATCCCTGCACCCCATAAAGATGTTAAGAGAATCACTGTCAGAACTTGAAGAGTTTGATTCGTCATATTCAGGGGATTCAAATTCTCCTAAATCTTCATTACTATTTTCATAGTAATCTATGTATTCTATGATTGTAAACAATTATTATTTATCTTCTTTAGAAAATTTTAATTGATTAATTTTATTTTTTACTTGGCAAGTGTCAGAAAAATGACAATCTTGGCCACATTTAAAACACATAATTTTACTTTTATCAATAAAAATTTTATTGGATTTTCTTCTTCAATAATTTTTATTCCTAAAAATGTATTTGTCAAAATTTTTATTTTTATTTTTGTGATTTTTTTCCCTATAGGGTTTGTAACTCCTTCTAGGATATAGATGGAAGTATTTTCTATTCTTTTGGGAATGACCAATAGTAGGTAATTTGTATTGCTCACAGAAATTGTCTAATTCATATTTGGTAGCTTTCTTTTCTTTTTTAATTTGTTTATTAATTTTCATGTCTATACATATTCTTAGACATTCTTTTTGTATTGTTGTGATAATTGTACTATAGGTGATACTATTATAATCTATATTTCCTAGGTCATCACTAATGACTACTCTAATTTTGTGGGCAAACAAATTGGGTAAGCCATTGATGAATTTTTCTTTCCAAAAAAGTTGATTACTATCATCCCTAGACATTATTCTAGACAAAAATATATTTTTGTACCAGTCAAAACCACTTAGGGTTGGACACTAAGATTGATTAATTGTTCATGGATACGCAAAGTACTGTTACTTGTCGTTCCAATGAAATGTTTAATTATTATGTAGAAGGGGGTATTAATGACATCAAACATTGTTTCCTGATCCTCTCCAAGAATTGAGGTTCCTTCAGCATCAATCTTTATTGCTGAAAAGTTGACATTTTTGGATTTTTCAGTGAGATGCTTTTCCCACCAGGAATGGAGCATTCTTGTGAATCATGTGACTAAAAGCATAATTACCTCATTGTGAGGTAAATTGTGTGTGGTAATGTAACTGTTGACTACCATAGCCATGTGCTGTAATTTGTTGAGGACTTTCTGTTCAGAAAGACCATCAATATTCCATTCGTATAATTTTTCTGCAGAAAGAGAAAATTAGTTAACTAAAGAAGATTTAGTAATTTGATTGCCTGGAGGAATATGCCTTTTATGTCATTTCCTCTCTAATTTATTAATTTCTAAATTTTTAAATGTTTATTCAATATTATGAATGTTTGAAGATTTATGAATTCTGGATGATTCATAAGTTGAATCTGACCTATGACTTTCTGAATCATAATTATTGTCTTGTTTAGTAACCTTAACAGAAAAAGATGATTCAACAGATTTATTCTTTAATTCATGAAGCATTTTATCAATCTTTTTGTTGAGGGGAACAATATTCAAAACATCTTTTTCTGAAAGGTTTATTAGAAGAGTTCCTTTCAGAGATTCATTAGATTTAGGCTCATGAATATCATCAACCTTATTTTCAATTTTATCTGATTATTTTCCTATTGTTATCAAGCTTTGATTTGTGTAATTGAGTTGTTCAATAACTTTTTTATTGGATTCTTCTTCCTTTGAAATCTTAAATGGAGAAGCAATGATTAAATTTTTTTATGATTAATTATAATTTTCTCAGGTAGGGAATGGCTACCAAACACCACAGTGGAGTCTTCCTTGACCAATGTGCTCTTGGAAATTACTTTAATATTCTTTTCATAAATATTCTCGATATAATCAGGGAACAACGTATAAACTCTTAATTCTTGCATGAACGCCTTCCATTCCGCAAGTATGATTTTTTTTATTCATATTGTATGTCTCTCTGAACCTATTGCGTCTATTGAGATTGACTGCGTCATTCATGTGTTGGGTTAGACCTTCTCAATCAGGCTTGTATTCTTGGCTCAGGATGCCTAAATTTAAACTAAAAGTTGAGGATTGACAGGAGGTAATGCTCCTTGGAAATCAGATTCAATTGGTGATTCTGTTTCGTCAGATTGTTCAGTCTTATTATCAAAGATTAGCTGACTGACTGGAGAATTTGTGGCTATGTCTTTAAGTCTTAAATTTTTTAATTCGTGTTCTAATTGTTGAATCCTAAGATCTTGATCATTATTAATAGATGATCCATAAAGGAAGTCCTAGCAGTATTAGACTAGCTAAACTCCTTAATTTGAGGATTATAACTTGTGATTGAAAATTAATTTTAACAGTACCATCCACGTACTGCTAGATATAATCAATATCTTCAATTGGGTGTTGAATTGGAGTAGGTTGGCTTTCATTTGTTAAAAGCTAATTTATAGGTAAAGTAATATCAGACCACTTAATTATTTTAGGGATTCTAATATTGGCATTACTTTGGCTGGATTAAATCAACAACGTTTGATTTTTTGGACTCCTATTTATGGCTTGGAAATTCATATTGGTTTTGGTTACTTTGTAATGTATTCGAAAAATCAAAGTTAGGGGTTTGACGCTGGCAATGATTTGGTAACCACTAGTCTTGATATTCAAGGTTAATGATTTAAGAATGTGGGTGTCTGTTAAACTAGCAAACAAATTTGGAAAGCAATCAAAATGGATTGGACTATTACAAAGTGAAGATTCAATTAACCCTAAAATACTATCATTAAAATTAATAAAACGTGCATTACTCAAGGCTAACATGATAGGTATTTAAAACTCTCCTTGTGAGTGGTTTAACTCCAATCTGGACTAAACTAAAGTGATGTTTAATTACATTGGGGGAAGTAATTAACAAGTTACATGCTCTTTCCCAAGAGCATATTTTTTCAATTATTTTTACTAGATGTTGAGGCTTGATACCATGTTGATTTATAAATTTTTTTACTAGAGATTTTGGGTATATTCCATACCCTATGATCTACTTGATTATCTGCTAAATATTCAAAGTGTTCTTCGTTGATATATCTGGTATTGTACTCATTGTAGACCTATTGATACAAGAAGAATTACTTCTAAATAATCTACTCATTGCTCAAAATAACAAAATTATTCTAATGATTGAAAATTTCATCATGTATTTTGATTCTCAACCCTGCTATGACTTCTACATCTCCTATGAAAGTCGACTCTTCTCCCATTTACCTCTACAATTAGCCTACCCTCAGGATTTACGTATCTAAGAGGTCTTATTGTGGTGCCTAAAGTAAACCAAATAGAAACTGATACGACAGATTCATAGATTAGAAAATTAAAGATTACAGAGAAATAATCAACTATAAAAATAACCAGCCACTTAGGCGAAGGGTCAGATTAAATAAAAGTAATTATTCAAAGAAGTAAATAAGCAACAATGGCAACAATGAACCAGCCATAAAGGCGGTGAAGAACAATAATTATGCTGATATTGAAATATTAAACAATAAAATATCCTACCAGGTTTGGCTCTAATATCAAAATTATACACAATTCCACCTCTTTTGGTATAAGATCCAAACCTGATAGAGTATTTTACTGTTTAATATTTTAATATCTGCATAATTATTGTTTAATTTAAGTAATTAAAGACTAGGTATTATAAGCAAGAATTCACAATGATGTTATTGAAGGAAAAATAAACTTACAAGTATTTAAAATTATTTTACAACGATTAATTAGTACTCTCTTTCACTAATTAATATTGAGAAGAAAGAAGAAAAGATTACAAAAGAGGAGGAATAAAGATTGATTTGTTTTCAAAACAAATTTTCTCTCAAAATTGTTAAGAGTGAAAAACAAGTTGTGAGGAACAAATGGGAGAAGACAACTTATTTATAGGAAATGAGAGTAGAGTTCACCGGGAACCCATGACTTACCTGCACTATTCTTTTCTACTAAACTCATAATTGTCCATCTCGAGTCTTTGCATTGTGCTGGAGAATTTCTTGATTATTGATATGTTGGATTCTTTGATTTCAACATTGACATTTTTCCAAAGGTAGATTATTTTTATTTATTCATCTTCACTGAGATTAATACTGTCAAATGAGTCTTGTCAGACTTGGAAGGCGTCATAAGCCCATTGAGGAAGGGTGTTACCTTGTGATTTATTTTTATCCTTCAATTGTTGAGGGAAAGTCTTGGATGATTGGCCTTTTTAGTTATTTGTTTTAATTGGGTGACTTGACTCTACGAATGATTCAAAGTCATAATCGTTAGTCTTCTAGGAGGAGAAACATTTTGTAGATTAATTCTTGCTTCAATTTAGATTTAGATTTTGTGGCCTTGGATTTTTCCTTTGAAGAGCGTTTTGATTCGAGCCTCGACTCTTTGGATGAACTGGATGATTTGGTTTGTGAGATTAGAATAACGGCCTCATTAGCAATGGTTCTTAGGGTATTGAATTTATCCCACCATTTAATATAGTATTGGCTTGTAAGAATTTTTTCTTCAATTGAATACTGCCACTTCAAGATCCATGAAATTTTATATTTATTCGTAAAACAGAGTATTGTGGAAAAGAAACCTCAAATGATGAGGGTTTGTACAATTTCATAAATAAATAAAAAATTTATGAAATCAATTGAAAATAGTTCTAGGACATGGTCATGGATTGACCACCATCTTAAGAACTATTTTCAAAAATTAATTTTAAATTTTTTATCAAAATTTAAAAACCAAGAGTGAGAAAAATTATTATTTTGATGTAGGAAAATCATGTGCCAAACATCAATATAATCAAAATAATTATATTATTTTTTATTTAAAATTTTTTTAGACCTGGATGATGGATTTTTCATTCCTTCATGATTATAATTTTGAGAATGTAGAAGGAATGATAAAAAATATTTCCTTCTGAACTCTTTATGGGCTAATATTAACGGACTTTGTTTCTAAGAGAATCTCTCTATAAAAACTAAGACTTTTGTCCTTGTGACCAGGGACAAAGTGGAAATCTGGATGGAAATGAGATTTTTCTATTTCAGCTGGATCTTTCAAGTGGGGAAATGAGGGTTCAACATGAAAGAGATTTTTGTTGGGGTCTTTCAGAAATATGGGGATAATTTTTTGTATTTTGTGATTGGTTGATTGAGTAATTGTGGATCAAAATGTTTAGTAATTGAGAATGTGTCAAATTGGTTGACCATGACTTATTTGTAATTTTGTCTGATGGACCAAAGTATTGTTAATTGAGTTTGTTTAAGAGTAGAAGATTCCTATTTAATTTGGGCCATAAGGGCTAATTGTGAAGTCAAAGACTCCCCTTTGTTTCCAGCTTTTGAGGCCTGGGGTCTAGATCCCATCTTGACAACTCTGCAAAAATTCACGGGTAAGGAAGTTAGGAGTTGAATTATTAATGCCTTGAATGAATTCAATATCAAAATACTAAGAATGGATTGCCATCGAGCAAAAATTTATCTGGAAATAATATTTTTAACATCTTTTCCCAAAATATGCTTTGCAGATTTACAGTCAATTTTCAAGAGAAAATTTTAATTTAATAAGTCATCTTGAAATTTTTGTATGCACAATACAACAAATACATTTTTTTCTTAATTGTATTATAATTTATTTGTGATTGAGTCCAAGTTCCAAATATGAATCTAAAAATTTGATCTGGAGATTCTGGAGAAATGTTTTGTAATAAGATACATCCATATCTAAGTTCAGATGCATCAATTTGGACAATTTTAAAAGAAATATTAGTAGGGATGCAAAGACAAGGGAGTGTTTTAATATGAGTTTTAAATTTCTTAATTAAATTGACACGGACAATTGTCCATGGAGGGAATTTTTCTTAAACTTTTCAAAAAGAGGCTTGCAATCAATTCTTAAATTGTTGTAAAAATCATATATGTAATTCAATGATCCTAAAAAATCTTTGCAATTGAGTTTTGTCAAGGATGTCATCAGAAATTTGTCAACAAATTGTATTACTCGATCAATTGGTTTAATTATATAATGACGTATTTCAAATCCTAAAAATCTAATTTTATATTGAAATAATCTAATTTTACTTGCAGAGATAACTAAACAATTTTGTTTTATTATCCTAGCAAACAATTCAAGGTGTTTCCAATGTTGTTTATTGATCTAGAGAAAATGAGAACATCATCAATGTAAATAATTGAGAAATCAGTAAATTGATTAAAGATTTCATTCATTATATTCTGAAATTTACTTGGAGCATTCTTAAGATCAAAAGGCATTACAATCTACTCGTAATGGCCAAATGAAATTACAAATACAGTTTTGTATTTATCATTTTCATTTATCTGGATTCACCAAAATTCAGATTTCATGTCAAACTTAGAGAATATAACATCTCCAAGTTTGTTGATTAACTCTCATTTATTTGGTATTGTATATCTTATCCATTCCAAAATACTATTAAGGGGTTTGTAATTAATGACTAATTGAGGAACTCCTCGTTCAATTTCATTGGCCTTTTAGACATAAAAGGCTGATCAAGACCAATAAGATTTGCTCATTCTAATAATATTTTTATTGAGCAGTTCTACAATTTTTTTTACAGAACTCAAGCATTTCAGAATTCATCTGAACTGGTCATGCCTTTGTTCGGATATTCTTTTCCACAAATCTCTTAATGTAAGGCAGCCTGCCAATATGGTTTTCCATATACTAGAACATGTACATGTTAGGTGAAGTCCACAACATTTTAGGTGAATCTCTCCAAGAAATATTAATTTTATGCATTTAGGTGAACCTCCTGTACATTTTAGGTGAACTCCTGTACATTTTAGGTGAATCTCACTACATTTTAGGTGAACCCCTCCAAAAATATTAATTTTCTAACTCAAAAGGAAGTTAGAGGTTTCTTGGGGGGATAAAATTACATAGCCCGATTCATCTCACAGCTAACTGCAACTTGTGAACCTATCTTTAAACTTCTCCGCAAAAGTGATACAGAAGGATGGTATGATGATTGTCAAATTACTTTTGAGAAGATCAAGCAATACCTGTAAAATGCACCTATACTTGTTCCTCCAACTCTAGAGCGTCCACTCATTTTATATCTTACAGTGACAGGAAAATCCATCGATTGCATACTTGGTCAATATGACGTCTCTGGAAGGAACGAACAAGCAATATATTATTTAAGCAAAAGGTTCACAAATTATGAGGCTAATTATTCGATGTTGGAGAAAACGTGTTGTGCATTAGCCTGGGTTACTCATCGGCTTAGACAGTACATGTTATACCACACCACTTGGTTAATATCAAAGATAGATCCAATCAAATATATCTTTGAAAAGCCATCACTTTCTGGGCGAATCGTTAGATGGAAAATGTTGCTCACGGAATATGATATTGTCTATGTCATGAGAAAGTCAATAAAATAAAGTGTACTTGCTGATTATCTTGCAGATCAACCAGTGCAAGATTATGAGCCTATGAAGTTTGATTTTCCTTATGAGAACATATCAGTCATATTAAAAAATGAAGGAGAATCTATGGATCCAGAATTGTGGACAATGTTATTTGATGGCGCATCTAATGATGTAGGACATGGAATTGGGGCAATCATCATATATCCCGAAGGAAATTTGTTCCCATTCATGGAAAAACTATGCTTTGACTGCACAAACAATGTGGCAGAATATGAGGCATGTTCCATGGTAATTCAAGCAGCTTATGATATGAAGATAATGAAGCTTCGAGTGTACAGAGATTCGTTATTGGTGATACGGCAACTAAACGGGGAATGAGAAACTAGAGACTCCAAACTGGTACCTTACAACAAATATGTAACTAAGTTAAGTCGAAATTTTGAAGTGATCTCATTTGACCATATACCCAAAGAGAATAATCAAATTACAGATGCACTGGCAACTCTAGCATCCATGTTCACCGCAGACTTTAAGGAAGAAGTGCAACCCATAAAAATTGAGAAGCGAGATTTTCTTGCTCACTGTATGAGTATTGAAGAAGAGCGACCATGGTATTACGACATCAATAAGTGTATAAAGAATGGAGAATATCCATCCAAAGCTTCTGAGAATGATAAATGCATTATTAGAAGATTGTCCATGAGTTTTTTCACGACTTCAACCTTATTACTCATTTCCGCTTTTCTACCGCTTTTCGTGAGCCATTTGGTTGTCACGTGGCAGTTGGTATTTTTTACCTGTTCACTATGAAGTATAGTATTGTGTGTGTATATATATATGTATAATAGTGAGAGAAAATATTGGGTGGTTTTATTAAGCATTTTATTCTTTTGCAATTCAAACCGCAGGACAGTCTTGCTTGGCTTGTAACACATGCATGCATAGGCACCATGATTCAGCCCTTGTTATAGTAATAAACGAATAATAATTAATCAAAGCAATCGCATGAAGACTATCAAATGATTCTACGCCCATTGCCCACTGTTACTTTGTTCCAGTGTTCTCTTTTCTATTATAAAATTGAGTGATGACAAATTGATTAACCCTCCTTTTCCCCTCTTTTCAGGTTTCATTTTCATGTCAAGTTTCATCCATTGAATTCTAAACAGAAAGAACGGAACCTACTTAGCAATATATAGAATTTTTTTCATAATATATTGTGTTCACTTTTATTTATGGTAGTCTCATAATATTATCAAATGTTATCTTGTAGTTAATAATAATAATAATAATAATAATAACGATAACGATAATAATGATAATGATAATAATGATAATAATAATGATAATAATAATAATAATCAACTAACGCTCTTTAAATATATATGCTTGCAATTTAAGCTCTTTGTTTATAGTTGATTTTTTCCACGTGTAAATCATATGCATGGAGACTGAACTTAAGATACCGTAACACATAGAATATGTAATTTGCAATTAATTTTAAAACTGACAAGATTATAATCATTTACAATATTTTTAACAAAATAAAATGTTATAGATATGCAAAACCATCACAGAAATCTCTTTCTACCTCTTACAATTAATTTTTATTTCTAAATTAATGTCACAACATCATTAGGCTAGTAGCTAAAACTATCGAAACTCACAACCCTATATTTACACAATCTAAACTATCATTTAGACTAAAGACCAATTTTAGATAGCAGAAAGAAGATGAAGTGATTAGTTGAGGACGGTAGTGGACCATATTCAGTTGCTTCTCACATGACATTGGTTGGTTGCTCCGAATCCAATGACATATAATTGCAGCGAGCTGTTTGAGTTTTTTATATTGTTTTGTGTCTTAAATTATATATTTTATTCATATTTTAAAAAGAAATAACGAGAGAATTATTGAGAATTAAAAAATGCATATATGATATAAGTCGGCTCTAGGATTTTCTTGTTTTGCAATCCGTCGAGCCTGGCCCTGAGCTCCGTCGAAAAGGGCTCGGCTCCGCCTATCTGCTCAGGCGAACGCTTCTGGAGGTTTGAAGAGATTTGTTCCATGACAACTGCTGGATTCCACGCCGGCATTGTTCACTATGTTGCACACGGTCATCCTATTATCCTCTCGACTGGTCTAACATTGGCCATCTCGTGAGTTTCACCTGGTTGAGGTCTCTGCAGTTAGGTGCCGATTTTGACAGTCTGAGGAATTAAACCAAAGTTTGTACCAATTTTGAGGCGTATGAGTAGTGTGACTGGAACGAACTCGAGGTGCTCCGTTGAGCTCAAAATTCTCAGATTTTGTCTTCCACCTTCAGATTTCTCAAGTCGCTAGAAACTGGAGCTCGGTTTGCCCTGTTTATGACGCGTGCTTGGTCATCGTCCTCCCCGAGAGCTGTTGCCAGATCTAACTGGGGATGCATGGGGGAGGTTCTTCTGCCCAGACTGGCATTCTTCCCTTTGTCAGCCTGTGTCGTTAGCCTCTGTTTCTGAACCTCGCCGGTGCTTGAGGTCCGGAATCCGCTCCGACTGAGTCTCCTCACTGAGTTGGTCTTCCAGATCTGAGTTTGGGTAGTTGTACCAGTGACCTAAACACTGCTAGTTGAGGTCGTATTCTGCAGGTTTCAACCATTGTAGAGGGTTTCCGGAGTGGTCACTCGATAAGTTTTGTCATGTGGTATCCGTCTTTGTTCGATACTTGGTTTTGTGATTGCCCTACTTCTATTTGTTTAGACTAGCCCGTCTGTGTGTTTTGGTGTACCTTGATTTACTGTTTGAGGTGTTAAGTTAGGTGATGGACTGTGTTGGTTTGATGGTTGGTTGTTGTTTTGTGTTGTGGCTAGGGTAATTTTGATCTTGTTTTGTTTGTGACTTTCCTGATTTCTGTATTGTATCTTTGTAACGATGTAACTTGTAATTAGATGCTTCCTAGTTTTACAATATCATATGTTTTTATTGTCTATCTGGTTTTGAGTTCTAGTACATGTTATATATTTGAGTTATGCCTCTTTTATAAGTATTGTAATCGTTTTAGTTAAATATATTTATATTATCTTTTGATAGAAAAAATATATAAATAGAAGAAAACTTCTCTCTATTTTTTAGTCTTCATTTCTCCAAGTTCTCTACCTATCTATTTATAATCAAATTCTAGTGTATTCAAAAAAAAATCTTGAAAGCGTATTTTGACAATTTTGGTGTGAACGATTACTGGGCTGTAATAGCGAATGGGAGTCACAATATCCCCCCGGGGGATGCCCTTGAAAATATGTGACGTCCCATACCATCCATCTGTGCTAAGAAAGGTTATATGTATAAGGGCTAAGTTTCATCCGTCTCAACAGCTAGTGTTTATAGGAGCTCTGGTTCATCCGTAATATCTTTTGGTGGGGCGTACACAAGATGAGGTAGGCTACGAGCTTTGTGTTGTACTTTAAAATCGTTGAAGTAGCTAAGACTTCCGCGTGAGTACTCTTAACAGTTTAAGACAGTAAATACATACATCCCAATTTAACCCTTCTATTATTGACATTTCTTCATGCATGCTTAATATGATTGTGTAAATGTACTATTCTTCTTATCCTTAATCTCTAATTTTTTATCAAAATTTTCCAACAGATACATCCCAAGCTATTGGTGTCAAATGATAGCTCAATTTAATAATTAGCTTTTGTGTTGCGTGGAAGAAATTATGAAAATTTAATGCATATCTTTCTTCATTTTGAGGTCTTGTTCTGATGAAGTGGTCTCTAAATGATGAGGAAGTCAATAAACATACCCCCAATTACCTATTTTACTTTATTGACTTGTTTTTCTATTGTTTATGTGTACGTAAATCCAAGTTTGAACTAAGGAAGAAGATGAGGTTTCATTAAATGGAATGATATTTTTGTATAGTCAAAGTTACATTGTAAATCGAGAACAGAAATATAATGACCCAAACTTATTTGTTAAGATATAGGTGAAGCGGTATACATTATGTTATCCTTTTCTTGGAAGATAAATAAACAGTTTTATAACCATAAAAAGTTTAAAGTTAAAAAAACCATAAAAAGTTTATAGCCATACAAGAAACATACGTGGCAATAAGCCAAAGCTAAAGAAATACCAACTCCGAAAATTTTTAGCCATACTTTGTATGTAAATCATCAAATTGAAATTCAGCATAATAGATAATTAGCAATGTAAGATTTTCAGTAATCTTAAACATTTAATTAAGTTGTTAACTTAAATGCAAATTTATATATTTAGATTATTTTCTAACACCTAATACGTGGCAATAAATTTTTTTAATTGACCTAATACGTGAAGGTTTAATACTTAAATGAGAAAAAAAATATTATTGATGATCTTGATCTCCCGCTTTAATATCATGTTAATGAAAAAATTAGAGATGATATAAGTAATTTAAAATGATTAGAAAAACAAATATGCGATTGCACGTGTCGCGTAATTATATATTCATATCTATTATCTTATCATTTCTATTTGAATATTTTAAAAAATTGTTTATATCACTTAATGTTCTATGATGTGAAAGTGAACAAATAAAATAAATTATATGAGATTGCAATATTACTAATAGGAAAAGCTAGGCCGGAATATATTACATGTTTTGCATTAGTATTTCCTTATACACTATATTCTTTGTTAGTACATCATTTGTCCTCTGATTATTATTTTGCATAACTAATATATTTATTGTTGCTGATGATGTGCCCCTAGAAAGTGCAACATACAGTTGCCCATGAGAAAAAACATGTTCAGGAAGATAGATCCCAACATGAGGGACTGTTTGTCCTTGTGTCTTATTAATATCATGGCAAAGCAAAGGCGCACTGAGAATTATTTTCTTTTGAATTTAAATGAATATCCTTCGTCATTTGTTGGGCTTAATAGGATACATGGAATAAAGATATATTTTCCTGCATGCTGACCAGTGGTGATAGTTGCATCAATAATATGTCTTCCAAGATCACGACAAACCATTCTTGTACCATTACAGAGACCGTTTCGTGGGTCTAAGTTATGTAGGAGGATAATAGGGTAATTTTTCTTTAATTTCAACACATGAGGATTGCTCCAAGTATATTATATCGCTTGGAGCAATCAAAGAAGATGTCCAACAATGTGGCCAAACATTAGTCTTAATCATCCATATCTATATATATTTTGGGCAAACATATAATAACTTTTGTTAAAAAAACAATAGAGTTGGAAAATATAAGAAGCTAATATACTTAATACAGAGTACTAGTTTAATTTTAAACTATAATGACATTTGGATATTTAATTCGTTACCTATAGCAGAAGACATTAGCAAACTTGTTGTCACTCAGTTGGCCAAACTCTCTTGATGTGATGCTATCTAAGAATTATGGTTCAACTCAATTGTTTATAAATTCTCATTGAATCTCAACAAGCAACTTTGATCTGAAAGTGATCATATAAAATTATGAAATATATAAGTTAATTCATAATGATGTATGAAAAAGTTTAATTTATGAGGAACTGTTAAAGAAAAACAAAATAAAAACGTTGCATATTTGAAAATGATTATGTGAAACTAATATTTAAATATAATGGAATAACTATTTTTTCATTGATAATATATAATCTGTATATACATATTTAAAGGAAATAAAAAAAATGGGGAGGGGAGGGTTAAATTTAACAATACAAAATTGGGGAGTGGGCGATTAAATGTTAAAAAGTAAAATATTGGGGAGTGAAGAGGAAAATTTAAATGAATTAAACATCGGCCACTGTAGGGTTTAATATTCACCTGTATCATAAAATCTCAATATTAGGAGAGGGAGAGGGAGAGGGAGGGAGAGAGAGGAGAGAGAGAGATCGTCGTTGTAGATATCGTATTTTATCCGGTCTAATACATTAAATATACATATTTTATATTTTGGCTCATATAATAGTCTAAAACTATATGTATAATTTGAAAACTAGTCCAATACTAAATTAAGAAAAGTGGTCCAATGACTAAAAAGTAAAAAGTGAGCAAAAAATGACTAAAAGTAAAAAAAGAAAATCCTAATTTTACCTATAAATAGAAGGAAGGTCTTCACTTGAAAGGAGAGATTTGGGGAGAGTGATGAAGAGAAGAGATTTTAGAGAGAGAAATAGAGGTTTTGAGAAAATAGTGAAAAAGAGAAAAAAAAAAAAAGTAAGTTTTTATTTCTCTTCATCTTCCATCTTCTCATTTTCTTTTTTGTTAAAGTAATTCAAATTTCTTACATTTTAGTTTACAATATATTTTGTTCATTCTAATTAATCATCTCTATTTTTCATACTCATGTATTTGATATTTCTTTGCTTCATCTTTCATATATAGGTTTGTTTGCTCATTCTTTATCATTTCTCCTACTTTTGACCTTAAGTTTTGTTTTCATATATTTGTTTATCTCTCTACAAGTTTGATGATGAGATTTTTTTGTCATCAACTCAATCAATGAGAATGAGGATAAAATTTTGAGGGGTATAAAATTAACTCAATATGAATCAACCATTTAATAGGTTGAAAGTGTACATTTGATGAAAAGATCTCCTATGATAATTTCTCATACATAAAAATGCATAAAATGTAGAGTAAAACCTCTATACAAGATTATGCAAATATTTTAAGCCTTTGATTTTTTTTATGTTCTTACAAATCTTCTCTTTTTTTCTTTTTTTAATTTTTTGACCATCATTTTTTGTGACACTTGTTTAAACTAGTTATCATCCATGATCATTCATAGTAATGAAGGAAGAAAGGAAAATGGTAATTAGTGAACTAAGTAGTCCAACAAAAAAATGGTATATTTATATCCCAAACAAAAATTATTTTATTTTGAAATTTTTATGAATTTTCTTTAGTGACACTCGTTTAACTAGTTACCATCCATGATCATTCCTAGCAATGAAGGAAAAAAGGAAAAATGGTAATTAGTGAACTAAGTTTAGTGAACTAAGTAGTCCAATAAAAAATGGTATATTTATATCCCAAACAAAAATTATTTTATTTTGAAGGTTTTATGGATTTTCTCTAGTGACACTTGTTTAAACTAATTACCATCCATGATCATTCCAAACAATAAAGGAAGAAAGGAAAAACGATAATTAGTGAACTAAGTAGTCCAAAAATAAAAAAAAATGGTATATTTATATCCCAAACAAAATTATTTATTTATTTTTAGTGACACATTTTTAAATTAATTACCATTCATGATCATTCTTTTGCTATTTGATTATCATTGAGTGAAGAAATAAAAATGGTAATTAATAGACCATGTAGTAAAAAAGGGCATGATCATATATGAAATTAAGCATTTTTCTTCGTAGATTAATTTATTTTACACATAAAAAATTTATTATCAATTTATTTACTAAACAATTATATATATATAAACGAAAAATTAAAAAAATGCTTAATTTGAGATTTTTTGTTTTTATGTTTGTTTATTTTTTCTATTTTTTAGTAGATATTATTAATTTGTTGTAATTTATTTTATATTTATTTTTAATTATTTCACGTCTTGTTTCATTATTTTCATCATGCATATTTTTTTTAATTTATCATACATATTTATCATCTCTAACATTCACTTCCATTATTTTTTTTAGTTGTTATCTTTTCTTATTTATTTATGTATTATTTTCATATGTCACGGTTATATGTAGTTATAATTTTATTTTTCCATCATCAAAATTGACGCTCTTAAATTAAAACCATAACAATTTGATTTAAATTTATGTAAATTTCTTTATTTAATTTTCACTAAAAAAAATCCGACGATGGACTTTAAGATTTTCGGGATACCAAACTTCTCGAACTACTGAGGTGAGGAGTCATTATGGGGATACTGAGAATAACTCTTATTATGCTTTGATTTAAAAGGATATAAGAATACACAAAATAATTTTTCAATGGTCTTTTAACCACCCATTAAAAGTAATTTATTTTGTTTATTTTTATGATACAAAATGCATCAAATGGAACATTCAAAAGTGAATCTCATTAACATTTACCTTAAAATAAAAAATTGGATAGCATTTCATTAAATTTGGTAACCATTTTATAATGGGTGTTGTGGGGTGCTAATACCTTTCCCACACACAAACGAACCCCGAACCAACTTTTAGTTTTCGTAGACCAAAATTTTCATCTTAAAATAGGGTGACCAATCACACCCTAAAATGATTGGTGGCGACTCCAAATTTCTTTTTCCTTCAAAAAATGACTTTTTTAATCACCGCTCCGCGTCGCGCGCACGTTGCGACAGCTTGGCGACTCCGCTGGGGACAAACAATCGGTCTAACCATCTTTAGATCAATAGAGAGTCAAGTCAAAATTTCATTGTATGTTATCCTTTTGTATTGGTTCTTGGTTTGTTTATATGATTTATTGTTTTTTTTTTCTAATTATGTAGTTGTACATAAGTTTTTTTTACGAAGTATATTTCTTTACATAATTTCTACTTTCACACATATACACTAGCCCTATACCCGGGCTTTCCCTTTAAGATTAGCGATATGAGTAGTGGAGTGTCATCGTGGAACTACGGTTCCCGTGTAGGCTCACGAAAGTTCTCACTCAGATCGACCATTTCGGGATACCATTTGGGAGCCCCGGTTACTCTGTTCAGATAACAATGTGGACAACCTGAGAGCCTTTAAGAGATTTTTAGAGCCCAACCACACATGTATTATGTTTTTAGAGCCCACCTCATGACCAACGTTAGATTTCTGCTGAAATATGATATCACGATCAATTTTGTGCATGTATATATGTCTTGTGTCGCTTAAACATGTCTTTTATTCATTGTTTCACTTCTAACTTCATCTTTGTATTTTTCATACATGCATCATGCTGCGTGATAAGGATTGTAAAGAAGTATTCAATTCATTCATATTTTAGAGACCATGACTCCCACTTCGAGTGTGATAGAAGATCAAGTTACGGTAGCCCAATGGTCAGAGGAG
Organism: Datisca glomerata; assembly: GCA_003255025.1. NCBI lineage: Eukaryota > Viridiplantae > Streptophyta > Magnoliopsida > Cucurbitales > Datiscaceae > Datisca > Datisca glomerata. Next base: position 85,117 of record QANY01001763.1, read on the forward strand.
TCGCAGAAACATAAATGAGATTGTCTGAAAAAGGAAGATGTTGTTCTTCTACCATCAACCACTAAGATGGAGTCCTCACGCATTGACTTGGAGAGGTTGAATAAGATATGGGAGGATTTGTCACCAAAGCAGAAAAGTTTGTTTGTCGGAAAATATGGTCACATAGCTTATCTGTTGTATATTGTAGTCAGCGTTCCCGTCCTTGAAGCTTTAATGGATTTCTGGGACCCTCATTATAGATGTTTCACCTTCAAAATAGCATGTGCTTTAAAAAGCACATTTAGTCCAGGCTTTCTTGACAAATGAATGGTGATTGCAACTTTTCGCCCGTTCCATTTCCGTGACTTTGGAAATTGGACTGTTGAACAAGGAGCACTTACTCCCACAATTGAAAAATATCAAGCACTACTGAATGTCCCGTTGTAAAATGCAGACAAATTTTATAACTATGACAAAAAGCTCACGTTGAAGAGAGCTTTGTCTAAGCTCTTGGGTACTGTCCATGCGTCTGAGATTGAGAAAAGGTTGAAAATTAAAGGGGGAAATGAGTGTGTGCCGTTGGATTACCTCCTAGATCTCACCCAAAATTTCTTGAAGGAGGATAAGGGCATGACTCTTTATGCTCTGTGTATTTATGGCACCGTGTTATTTTCAAAGATCCAATGTTATATGGATGGTAAAGTGATAAAAATGTTCCTTTAAGTCGAACATGGTGTTAACCCTGTTATCTCAATTCTCGCTGAGACTATCCGTTCTTTGAATCACATCCGAGTGTCTGGAAAAGGAAAGTTCATCGGCTCTTCAACTCTTTTGTGTATTTGGATTCTCAGCCATCTAAGATGTCCGCTAGATTTCAAATGTCCTCAAGTTAAGTTCTCAAGTTCATGGATGAAGACGAGGATCCCGATTGCAGAATTTGGAATGGCCAAACAGAATCTGCAGTTTCCCACAAAAGGGACATGGCTCTCATACCTATCCAAGTTGAAAGATGAGGATGTTATTAAATCCCATTGGATGCCGTTAACACCAATGATCTACAAATGTGGTGATTTTCAATGGGTTCTGCTCCCGGGACCATGGGATTGTACTAGTTATGCTCCGCTAATGGCATTCCGTCAATTATATATGAAATAGTTTATCCCCACCATGCATGCATTGAAGGATATTGAAGTTAATTACGATTCTCAAGAAATTGAACAAAAACTACAGCAGCTGATTGGAGCTTGGAAAATAACAAGAAGGATGCGACATGAGAAGAATCGCATGAACTGCACAAATGAGTATGACGCATGGCTTGAGAGTAGAAACAAAGTAACTATTGCGTTATCAGTTGAGGATGTACCATCATCCAAATCATTGGAAGTTCATCAAAAGATTACTAAAAAGGAGGAGCTAGATGAGTTATATGAGGAGCGACAAAAAGTTCTAGCCCTCTTGGAAGAAAACAGACGACTAGCAGTCGAGGTGAATTTGTCTGAGAAACACAGAATTGAAGCTGAAGAACGACTCAAAGAGTAGAGAAATAAGGTTGAGGATCGGGCATATCTGAAGCAAAAAAAACTCAGAGTTGGGAACTGACACTTGCCAATTGAGCAACAAAATTAGAAAGATGGTGGAAGACAATGCGAACTTGCAAGGGGTAATCTACGAACAAGAAGATCAAATAGTGAAGTTAGAGAGGAAAAATAAACTGGTACGAGAAATTCTAGAAGAGGTGAAGGGAACTGTTGATAAGAAAAATGTGTACATCGTCGAGTTAGAAGAGCCATATGACGCATTACGACGAATCATTGATAATTTGCAGGTTGATTTAGAGAATCATAAAGTTAAGAAGACTGAGTCAACAAATGAACTAGTACAAAGATCATAAGAGGGCTTGAACTAGAGAGTCAATAAATGAACTAGTACAAAGACCATAAGAGGGCTTCAACATCCCCGGAACACCTACCAACTCGCCTTCGAGCCTTTCTTACTGACTTCTCCGAGAATGGAGGTACAACGAGATTAAGTCTGCGAGAAGCCCTTGATCCTAACCCCTTAAGGTATATTGCGGGGTGGGTAAGGGCAGGTTCGGGAAGGATCCGGGAAAGCATGGATAGGGCAGGGGGCATGGATGATAGGCAGCAAGGGAAGGTGCAAGCCATATAAGATAAGGCATTTTCTCGTCAATCGAACCACCTTATTTCATGAATGGGCAATCCGAGAGGCCTCGAAAGCGATTCGCTTATGAATCTCCTATTGAAGAGTTATACTATGATCGCTCTGTGGTCCCCATGGAGAAGCCTCTCAGAAAGATAAAGATTGAGGCAATGATACAAGCTGAAGTAGAGCAGACCAATATGGGAGGAAACTGAGATTCAAGGATTTTTGCCGACATCCAGATGTAGCTTCGCTGGAAGGGTTCAAGATACGGAAGTTTAGTTATTGAAAGTCATCGCAAGCCTTGAGCGTGAAGTTAGAGCTTATCAGAACGTGGCAGAGAAGTTGGCAAGAAACAATGATGCTAATGTCGATATACTGAGGCATGATTATCAGTTGCTACAACAAGAGTACAACTCGATTCGACAACGATCTGGGCAGGCTGTGGAATGGCTTAAAGACTTGGCTGTGAGAGCGGGCAATTTGGCGGAACAAGCTTCATTTTTGAAGAGAAATGCCTTGCCCATCCATCCTGATGGGGAGAACTTGTCTAAGTTTTTGGAAGAAGTCAATCGGGATTTGGGTCATTTTGTATGAACTCATATAATGAAGTAATGTAATTGACTTCTACATACTCAAATGTAGTGGATGGCTCTACAATTGAATGAAATTGATCACTTTAGAACTTTCACTTTGCGCAGTATCATTTCTCATGCATAAATTTACTCTCATTATTTCTTCTTTTAATTAGCAAAAAACTACATCTCATTGCTTTATTTTTATTTATTTTAAAAAAAATTTCCAAAGATAGCCCGACAACTTCGACATCCCTATCGAACTCGAGCTCAAGTTAGGGTCATGGACGAGCAAGAAAAATAGCAATCGCGAGAGGAAATGAAGGAAGAGATTAGGGAGCTAAAAGAGAAAATGGCTAAAGTCCTCGAACTCCTCGCTGCAAGTAAGGGAAAGGCCTGTTTTGAAGCTTAGATACCAGTAAATCTTCTTCCCCATATATACAAATAGGTTCATGATCCATTATAAATTTCAGCTTCTGATGTAATGAAGACAGTACTGCCTTGGCAGAGTGAATCCATGGTCGACCTAAAAGAAAAGTGTATGCTGGATTTATGTCCAGCATATGTGTGGCCCGATTCGAATTTGTATCTCTATGTCTCTGACTACTTCTCTTCGGATACTGTCAAATGCTCTTACTATCATCATGCTCGGTCGCATATGTGTTGCGTCCACAGGGAGCTTTGCTAGTGTGGATCTTGGCATTACATGTAGAGACGAACCATTATCAATCAATACTTTTACGACAACATGATCCCCACATTTCACGGATATATATAGAGCTCTGGTGTGTCTGGTACCATCGGCAGGGATTTCATCATCTGTGAAAGTGATAAAATTTAGTGCGGTAATATTTCCCACAATTCCACTCAACTTCTCCACCGTAATGTCAGACAGACATATGCTTGATTCAAAACCTTCAACAATGCTTGGCGATGTGGTTCAGAATTCAGAAAAGAGTGACAGTAAAGATATGTGAGCAGGTAAGCGAATAAGTTGTTCTATCACCTTATACTCGCTTTGCTTGATAAGCTTCAAAAATTCATATACTTCTTCTTCAGACACTGCTATTTCTTTCTCCGTACCTCTTATTATATCTGGGTCTATCACTTGGCCGCCATGCATTTCTCCTTGGAATTCATGACCATTGTCGCCTTCTTTGGCCTTCCCTTTCCTTTCTTTCAAACTTATCGCTTTTATCCGTTTTCAAAACTTCTGGCATGTAGCATCTGCCACTCCTCTTCATCCCACCTACTCCCGAAATATTAGTTATAGGGAGATCAAGGTCAGACGAATTTAGCTCTTGAGTTTTGTCGTTACCGCTTGTAATAACCTCATATCCATACATCCATGGTACTGCTCTTAAATTTTTGTAAGCGAACGCATCCGGTATTTGAATGGTGATAGGCATCGGAGCATAAGACGTAGTGGTGTGAGTTGATTTTTTCTCGTAATGTATTGTGAGAGGTTTTGGGATATAGGACGACATTTCAACATTAACTTCAGATGATTCTTTAGTTATCATGAGGACTAAAGAGTCATCTTCCTGGTATTCCCTTTCTCCTTTATGACTTATTGTAAGTATCTTGGCATCCAACAACTTTTGCACTTCCTTTTTAAAATCAGCACACTCCTCAATTGTATACCCCGTCACCTTCTTATGAAACAAACAATCGAAGTCATGCATAGGCTTCCTAGAAACGCACTCATCCTCTGAGCGTGTTGGGTTGGTGTACCCTGCTCTAGAAAGAAGATGGAAAAGTGTTTTCATTGACGTGCTCACATCTTCCACGTCCCTCTTTCCATATGAAAAATAGTCCTCAATTGCATTCACGACAGGATTCCCATGATTTGGTAGAGGGTTGGAATTGATATCTGGATTCCCATTAACCTTTTTGAAATTCGACCATCCAGCCTTGATCAGTGCCTGTACTCTACCTTTTAATGCCGTGCAATTCTCAGTCGAATGTCCCACTCCCCAGCATGATACTCACAGCGAGAAGTCAGATCATACCACCTTGGGTATGGTGGTTGTAGAGGTTCATAAGGAATTGGCACCAATTGATTATCCCGTATCAATTGAGGTAAGAGCTCTGTATAAGACATGGGGATTGGATCATATTGGATAAAACGTTGATTATTTCTATTTTCCCTCATAAGCTGATCAGCCTGACCAATATTTTGTTGGTGAGCCGGTGGTCTGAAATCGGGTCTTGGGTTATTTTGAAATGTTGATTGTTGAGAGTGATAATTGTATGGAATTTGTGACGTATTAGCCACATATGATGTCGTAGACTTGAGTCCTTCCCCATACTTTGAAAATCCTGATCTCGGGTTCATAACTTGTGATGGGTACCCGGAATTGATCATCTGCACATCCTCTTCTTTTCGCTTCAATGGAGGCCCTTTTTTTACTGACGATGTATCTGATATGATTTCCAAAATTCTTCCATTCTTTATCCCATACTCAATCCTTTCACCGATAACTATGATGTCAGAGAAGTTGTTTGAAGTGTTTCCAATCATCCTGTCATAGAATGGAGGTCTCAATGTGTTAATAAACATTCCAGCCATCTCCTTGTCTGATAATGAGGGTGTACCTGAGCAGCTAATTCTCTCCACCTTTGTGTATATTCTTTAAAGCCTTCTGTGGGCTTTTTCTCCATCCTTTGTAAGTCCAAATGATCAGGGGCTATATCTATGTTGTACTTATATTGTCTTAAAAAAGCATCTGCTAGATCCTTCCACCTCCGAATATGTTGGTTATCCAATTGGATATACCAACGAAATGCGGCCCCCATTAGGCTATCTTGAAAGAAATGAATCAGCAGTTTATCATCATTTCCACAAGCGGCCATTTTTCTGCAGTACATAATAAGGTGGCTTCTAGGACACGTACTACCATCATATTTTTCAAACTAAGGTAGTTTGAATTTATGTGGGATGTTCACATCAGGGACCAAACATAATTGGGTGGCATCAATGGTACCATATACATCAGATCCTTCAGTAGCACGTAATCTCTCCTCTAGAAAGTCCAATTTGTCTTTCGATCGTGAGTCGTCACTTGGCTTGGTAATAGGCTTCTGCATCTTTGGGTCATCAACATCGGTTATGATGATTGGCTCATTAGAGAGTTCACCTTGTGGAGTGAAAGCTTGGTTGTGACTACATGCCATTGCGGATGGGTTGTACCCAGTTTTCCCTGTCTGCATTGTTTCCTGGACATTTGGAAATGGATGATGCTAGATATTTATTGGTGGTGAAGCATGCTGAAACTGGTCAACCTGGTGACGTTGATAGGTTGGAGTGAACCCAGGAGAGTAAAGTGGAGTATCGTTTGGCAGTTGATTTTGTGATGATTGAGTCCCTAGGAAACTCACTCCAACATCAAGCTTATCAAAAGCATCTCAGATGGTGGCAAAGTTGATGATAAAAGGGGGATGCAAGCCAGCAAAGGACTCGGGGGTAAGCATCAATGCATAAATAAGTTAATCGAGTGGCACAATAATGAACAAAGGTTTGGGCTTGGATATAGACTGACAAAGGCTGATAGAAGGAGAGTGGAAGCTCAAAAGAAAGAAAAGAGGATTGCTAGGCTTGAAAATAGGGAATTCGATATGGAAATGGCGATCATACCCCATATTTCTAAATCCTTTAGAAGTAGGGGAATTTCATTCGAAGAACCAGTTCTAGTAGAGCAGTACAACCTTGAAGATGATATTTCTGAGCTTTCAATATCCGCAATCTTGAGAAAATCATCAAGTTCAAGTACAGAGGACTTGGTTTCTCGATACGATTCAGAACATGAACTTAACAATTGGGACGTCATTGAGCTACCAGTGCTTCTCAAGAATTTTCAAGAGTAATGTGTCCATGCCAAAATTCTAATGATTCTACCCAATGCCTTAGGAATTTCACTGTTATAGGTCTATGTTCTCGTCTATTTCATGTCATCTCTTTGAATGAAAATCTAAAAACTTGTTTCGTCTCCTTTTGCTAATGATAAATATAATTCCAGTTCTTTTTGTTCTTCCTTTTATGTCTACTTTTTTCATTTCTGAAATGTTGTTCATACTCATGCATTGTTTATTTATTTATTTTTTTCTTTCACCTTCTTTTCATCCAATAATCCGATTCAGGTTCGAGAATAGTGATTTTAAAAATAAGAGTATAAACAATAACTTTGACAATCTCATTCTTAGCGTAGAGTCAGATGAAAGTGACGAGGATAATTTCGAACCATCTCCGAAAATGTTAAGAATGGTAGAGGATGATGAAAAAATAACTCAACCATATCAAGAGTTAACGGAGGTGATAAATTTAGGATTGGAGGGAGAGACGAAAGAGGTCCAAATCAGCACTTCTATGACAAGCCAAGGCCGTCGAGAATTAATTGACTTACTCAAAGAGTATAGTGACGTCTTTGCATGGTCTTACCAAGATATGCCAGGTCTAAACACTGATATCGTGGTTCATCATTTGTCACTTATGCCCAAAAGTAAACTAGTGCGACAAAAGTTACGGAAAATGAAACCATACATGCTGGTACAGATCAAAGAAGAAGCTAAAAACAAGTAGATGCGGGTTTTCTAGAAGTAGCAAAATACTCTGAATGGGTTGCTAACATAGTCCCGGTGCTGAAGAAAAATGGGAAAGTAAGGGTGTGCGTCGATTATAGAGACTTAAATCGGGCAAGCCCCAAGGATAATTTTCCATTACCCCATATCGATGTCTTAGTAGATAACACCGCAAGACATTCAACCTTCTCTTTCATGGATGGTTTTTTGGGGTATAACCAAATCAAAATTGCTCCTGAAGACCGTGAAAAGATGACTTTTATAACTTTATGGGTTACATTTTGTTATAAGGTCATGCCATTTTCTCTGAAAATTCGGGACGACTTACCAGCGGGCAATGGTAACACTTTTTCATGATATGATACATAAACAAATCGAAGTGTACGTTGATGATATGATTGCCAAATCTCGTCAAGGGGAAGATCATACGGTCACTCTGCGAAAACTATTTGGATGGTTGAGAAAGTTTCAGTTAAAGCTTAACCCGACAAAGTATACATTCGCAACGTCTTCAGTGAAACTACTTGGTTTTGTCGTAAGCAAGGAAGGAATAAAAGTTGACCCTGACAAGGTTCGAGCCATCATTGATATGCCGTCACCTCAAACTCAAAAGGAAGTTAGAGCTTTCTTGGGGAGATTAAATTACATAGCCTGGTTCATCTCACAGCCAACTGCAACTTGTGAACCTACCTTTAAACTTCTCCGCAAAAGTGATACAGAAGGATGAAATGATGATTGTCAAATTGCTTTTGAGAAGATCAAGCAATACTTACAAAATTCGCCTATACTTGTTCCTCCAACTCCAAGGCATCCACTCATTTTGTATCTTACAGTGACAAGAAAATCCATGAGTTGCGTACTTGGTCAACATGACGCCTCTGGAAGGAAAGAACAAGCAAAATATTATTTAAGCAAAAGGTTCACAAATTATGAGGCTAATTATTCGATGTTGGAGAAAACGTGTTGTGCATTAGCCTGGATTGCTCATCGGCTTAGACAGTATATGTTATACCACACCACTTGGTTAATTTCAAAGATGGATCCAATCAAATATATCTTTGAAAAGCCATCACTTTCCAGGCGAATCGCTAAATGGAAAATGTTGCTCATAGAATATGATATTGTTTATGTCACGAGAAAATCAATAAAAGGAAGTGTACTTGCTGATTATCTTGCAGACCAACCAGTGCAAGATTATGAGCCTATGAAGTTTGATTTTCCTAATGAGAACATATCAGTCATATTAAAAAATGAAGGAGAATCTATGTATCTAGAATTGTGGACAATGTTATTTGATGGTGCGTCTAATGTTGTAGGACATGGAATTGGGGCAATCCTCATATCTCCCGAGGGAAAGTTGTTTCCATTCACGGCAGAACTATGCTTTGACTGCACAAACAATGTGGCAGAATACGAGGCATGTTCCATGGGAATTCAAGCAGCTTATGATATGAAGTTAAGGATGCTTCGAGTGTACGGAGATTCGTTATTGGTGATATGACAACTAAACGGGGAATGGGAAGCTAGAGACTCCAAGTTGGTACCTTACAACAAACATGTAACTAAGGTAAGCCGAACTTTTGAAGTGATCTCATTTGACCATATACCCAGAGAGAATAATCAAATTGCAGATGCACTGGTAACTCTAGCATCCATGTTCACCGCAGACTTTAAGGAAGAAGTGCAACCCATAAAAATTGAGAAGCCAGATTTTCCTACTCACTGTATGAGTATTGAAGAAGAGCCAGACACAAGACCGTGGTATTACGACATCAAGCAGTATATAAAGAGTGGAGAATATCCATCCAAAGCTTCTGAGAATGATAAACGCACTATTAGAAGATTGTATATGAGTTTCTTTTTGAATGGTGAAATACTTTACAAAAGAAACCATGATATGATGCTCTTAAGATGTGTTGATGTAAGGGAAGCGAATCAAATCATAGAGGAAGTTCACGAAGGAATTTGTGGAGTTCATGCTAATGGACATATGATGGCCAAACAAATCTTGAGAGCAGGATATTATTGGTTAACTCTAGAATCTGATTGCATCAAGTACGCCAAGAAATGTCATAAATGTCAAATTTATGTGGATAAAATTCACGTACCCGCATCCCCTTTACATTTAAAGGCCGCGCCTTGGCCGTTCTCTATGTGGGGCATATACGTCATTGGTCCCATCACACCCAAAGCCTCTAACGAGCATCGTTTCATTTTGGTCTCTATAGATTATTTTACCAAATGTGTGGAGGCAAGTTCTTATTCGAGTGTAACCAGAAGTGTGGTTGTTAAGTTTATTAAAAAAGAGATAATTTGTCGATATGGTCTACTTGGAAGGATCATCACAGATAATGAGACAAATTTAAATAACAAGATGATGAAAGAATTATGTGAGCAATTCAAAATTAATCATTTTAATTCATCTCCTTATCATCTGAAAATGAACGGAGCATTGGAAGCAGCCAATAAGAACATAAAAAGGATCATAGAGAAGATGACGGAGGTTTATAAAGATTGGCATGAGATGCTCCTGTTTGCACTGCATGGGTACCACACATCAGTCTGAACATCAACTGGGGCAACGCTATTCTCTTTGGTATATGGCATGGAAGCAGTCCTTCCAATTGAGGTGAAAATTTTCTCTCTCAGAGTCTTAATGAAGGTGAAACTAGAAGAAGCAGAGTGGGTACAAACACGATATGAACAATTGAATTTCATCGAGGAAAAAAGATTGACTGCATTATGTAGAGGGCAATTATATCAAAGAAAAATAATGCACGCATATGACAAAAATTACGTCCCCGATGTTTCCGAGAAGGAGACTTGGTATTAAAAAGATACTCCATATCAAAAGGATCACCGAGGGAAGTGGACCACAAATTATGAAGGACCTTTCATTGTCAAGAAGGTTTTCTCGGGAGGAGCTCTCATGCTAACAAACATGGATGAAGATGATTTACCGCACACGGTTAATTCTGATACAATCAAGAAGTATTTCGTTTGACCGCTCTAAGTATGAGAAAAATGAAGTTAGGCAAAAAAATGTTAAAAAAAAAGCTGTCTAGAATATTGGAGAAATTCTTCTTCCATTTTTTTGTAAACATTGTTCATCATCAATGAAGAGCCTTTTTTTCTTTCTCAGTTGACAAATACATATACTTCATCTTTACCTTATTTCCATTATTTCGTATTCCTCTCAGTTCTAAGATATCATTAATTACTCTTGAAATAACTCAGAAGCATAAACTTGATTATGTGAAAGCTAATTGAAAAAAATTAGAACTAAAAAAGGTGATCTGAGTGCAAAGTAAATTCTAAAAAGTCATCACGAGAAAGGTCAATATGCGCATGACAAAAGCTAAAGTGCAATTAGAGGATTACCCAATTAGAAGTACAGAAGAGAAGCAGAGAAATTATTCACCACTGACATGGAGCCAAATTCTGGGGCATAAACTAATAAATAATTGTGTATCATTTTCCTAAAAGTATGTTCGATACTTCATTGTGAGTCCATGATCCTAGGACAAGCGATCGTTCTAAAAGGTGTTGGATATGGCTAAAAATCATCATATAATTTTCTTATAAAGATTCACAATCATGCATAGCATGCATGCATTCAAAATCACTACTTTACATTTATGTTCAAGAATTACAATGCATAGACATGAACCACATTAGTTGTTTTGACAAATTCAGGTGCATGAATCACTTAATGATATTCTTTCGAAATTCACACATGACTTTCCAACATTTAAAGCATGTATTAGTCTAGCTTTTGTTGTCATGAGACTTGCATAAGCCAACTTCAACATCAATTAATAGGGTTAAATCGAACCCGAATTGAGTCGAGGTCGAAGCCCGGTGTCAGCACCTGGTCCATTTCTGTTTCAAATATCTTCGGTTAAATCGAACCCGACTTAATCGCGGTCGAAGCCCGGTGTCAGCGCCTGGTCCATTTCAATTAATATGGTTAAATCGAACCCGCATTGAGTCAAGGTCGAAGCCTGTGTCTATCCATGCCGTTTTCCTTTCAAATATCTTCGGTTAAATCGAACCGACTTGGTCGCGGTCGAAGCCCGGTATCAGCTCCTGGTCCATTTTAATTAATATAGTTAAATCGAACCCGAATTGAGTCGAGGTCGAAGCCCGGTGTTAGCGCCTGGTCCATTTCAATTAATATGGTTAAATCGAACCCGAATTGAGTCAAGGTCGAAGCCAGGTGTCAGCACCTGGTCCATTTCTGTTTCAAATATCTACGGTTAAATCGAACCCGCACTGAGTCGAGGTCGAAGCCTGTGTCTATCCAGGTCCATTTTTCTTTTAAATATCTTTGGTTAAATCAAACCCGACTTGGTCATGGTCGAAGCCCGGTGTCAACGCCTGGTCCATTTCAATTAATATGGTTAAATCGAACCCGAGTTGAGTCGAGGTCGAAGCCCGGTGTCAGTACCTGGTCCATTTCTGTTTCAAATATCTACGGTTAAATTGAACCCGCACTGAGTCAAGGTCAAAGCCTGCATCCATCCAGGTCTGTTTCCTTTCAAATATCTCGGTTAAATCGCCCCACATTGAGCGAGGTCGAAGTCTGTGTCTATCCAGGTCCATTTCGCTCCCATTCCACTTCATAGAGTCTTATTTAGTCGAGGTTTCTATTCCCCGATTCCATATATTGTTTTCTTATACCGATCAAAATACTTATCCACACATTTGTACACCTTCTGAGATCAGAAGCGTGCTCAAAGAGGGCCATCTGTAGATACAGTATTTTGTCCAGTCTAATACATTAAATATACATACTTTGTATTTTGGCTCATATAATAGTCTAAGACTATATGTATAATTTGAAAACTAGTCCAATACTAAAATAAGAAAATTGGTCCAAGGATTAAAAAGTAAAAAGTGAGCAAAAAAGACTAGAAGGAAAAAAAAGAAAACTCTAATTTTGCCTATAAATAGAGGGGAGGTTTTCACTTGAAATGTGAGATTTGGGGAGAGTGAGGAAAAGAAGAGATTTTAGAGAGAGAAAAAGAGGTTTTGAGAAAATAGTGAAAAAGAGAAAAAAAAATGTAAGTTTTCTTTTCTATTCATCTTCCATCTTCTCATTTTCTTTTTTGTTAAAGTAGTTCAAATCTCGTACATTTTAGCTTACAATATATTTTTTTCATTCTATTTAATTATTTCTCTTTTTCATACTCATGTATTTGATATTTCTTTGCTTCATCTTCCATATATAGGTTTGTTTGCTCATTCTGTATCATTTGTTCTACTTTTAATCTTAAGTTCATATATTTGTTTATCTCTCTACAAGTTTGATGATGGAATTTTTTTGTCATCAACTCAATCAATGAGAATGAGGATAAAATTTTGAGGGGTATAAAATTAACTCAATGTGAATCAACCATTTAATGGGTTGAAAGTGTACATTTGATGAAAAGATCTCCTATGATAATTTCTCATACATAAAAATGCATAAAATGGAGAGTAAAACCTCTATAGAAGATTATGCAAATATTTTAAGCCTTTGATTTTTTTATGTTCTTACAAATCTTCTCTTTTTTTATCATCATTTTTTGTGACACTTGTTTAAACTAGTTACTATCCATGATAATTCCTAGCAATAAAGGAAGAAAAGAAAAATGGTAATTAGTGAACTAATTAGTCTAACAAAAAAATGGTATATTTATATCCCAAACAAAAATTATTTTATTTTAAAATTTTTATGAATTTTCTTTAGTGACACTTGTTTAAACTAATTACCATCCATGATCATTCCTAGCAATGAAGGAAGAAAGGAAAAATGGTAATTATTGAACTAAGTAGTCCAAAAATTAAAAAAAATGGTATATTTATATCCCAAACAAATTATTTATTTATTTTTAGCGACACTTGTTTAAATTAATTACCATTCATGATCATTCTTTTGTTATTTGATCATCATTGAGTGAATAAATAAAAATGATAATTAATAGACCATGTAGTAAAAAAAGGTATGATCATGTATGAAATTAAGTATTTTTCTTCATAGATTAATGTATTTTACACATAAAAAATTTATTATCAATTTATTACTAAACAATTATATATATATATATATGTAAAAAAATGAAAAATTAAATAAAAAAGACAGAGGGTGACGTCACCCTCCGTCACTTAAGAGAGGATGATCACCCTCTGCAAAAAAAATTTCATTTTTTTGTCTTTTTGTTGTTTATACATATTTTTTATTTTTATGTTTGTTTATTTTTTCTATTTTTTAGTACATATTATGAATTTGTTGTAATTTATTTTATATTTATTTTTAATTATTTCACGTTTTGTTTCATTATTTTGATCATGCATATTTTTTTTTAAATTTATCATACATATTTATCATCTCTAACATTCACTTTCATTATTTTTTTAGTTGTTATCTCTTTTTATTTATTTATGTATTATTTTCATATGTCACGGTTGTATGTAATTATTATTTTATTATTTTATCATCAAAATTGACGCTCGCAAATTAAAACCATAATAATTTGATTTAAACTTTTGTAAATTTTTTTATTTAATTTTCACTAAAAAAATCCGACGACGGACTTTGAGATTTTCGAGATACCAAATTTCTCGAACTACTGAGGTGATGAGTCATTATTGGGATACTGAAAATAACTCTAATAATGTTTTGATTTAAAAAGATATAAGAATACAAAAAATAATTTTTCAATGGTCTTTAAACCACTCATTAAAAGTAATTTATTTTGTTCATTTTTATGATACAAAATGCATCAAATGGGTCATTAAAAAATGAATCTCAATAACCTTTGCCTTAAAATAAAAAATTAGATAGCATTTGATTAAATTTGGTAGCCATTTTATAATGGATGTTGTGGGGTGCTAATACATTCTCCACACATAAACGACTCCCGAACCAACTTTGAGTTTTCGTAGACCAAAATTTTCATATTAAAATTAGGTGACCAATCACACCCTAAAATGAATGGTGGCGACTCCAAATTTCTTTTTCCTTCAAAAAATGATTTTTTTTAATCGTCACTCTGCGTCGCGCGCACGTTGCGACAGTCGTGATTTCTCCCCAAGTTCTAGTAAAGAGATTTATCTCGTCTGGCTGCTCTTCATCTTCCATTGTTTACAAATCTACTAGAAGGGCTTTTAATTTCTCTAAATCACTACCGGAAGAAAGCTTGTGAGGTATGGTTGTTTTCGGTGGAATTCAGTTTCGATCTTTCAGAAATTCAGGCATTTAAGTTATGTTTTTTTCCTGTAGAAATCAATTTAAAGAAGAAAAATGCACGTACACAGGGGTTACCGTTGAGACATAAGTTGCAAGCGTAAATGTGTTATGAGAAGAGAAGATGCAGTAAAAAGGTCAGCTTTTATGAGTTATTTGGTATAACGTCCCGCCATGGATGTAACTCTGCACTTTTGATAATAGCTTGATGGTTACATATACTAATAAATTAGCTCGAATTGTTTAATAGTTGTAACACTTGATTCTTGAATGTTCTTATTGGGTATTTAGAAACTCTTAAAAAAACATGGAATTATTATCTTTATCTTCTAGTATCCAACTGAAGAAGTTGTTGAATATTTCTGTGTTTTTTCAGGGAATCACAAGGAAGGCTTTTAAGGAAGATGAGGTCCATTCCTTCATCTTTGTCATCAAAGTTTCATTGACTGTTGACAGATCTTGTTGACTCATGACAACAATTGAATTGTAATTTGCAGTTCAATTTTCAAACTGAATTAAGGTAATCTTGCTGGCTCACATTTTGCAGCCTCCAGTACTAAAATTGAACTGCATCTTTGATATTAATCCCGAAAGGAAAAAGGAGAGGAAAAAAAGGTAAATCTAGCATTTATAATTTAGTTTATATTACATTAATTCGATTATCATTTATGATATAATTGTAGAATCATTTATTTTAAATTGTAGGCTCAATTATAAATTCAAGTGTAGATACAATTGTGGAATACGTTATTATAATTTGGTTAATAGAATCCCCATCATTTTTTGTTAGGCATCTCGCATCTTGTTTGATCATGAAAGATTTTTTTTTAAATTACATATCTAAAAGAAAAAAAACAAGGCTTCATTTGCTTACTGCCAGCTTTCTCATGATTGTTTCCTTCAATGTATTTAGTCGGCATGCGTTATAAGCATAAAAATTAATTCCTTTTATGATTATATCTTAGGATAAGCTATTGAACATTGGTGTGCGGTTCTCTAATTTATTGGTTTTTTTAATTTAATTTTGTTATAAAATTAATGTTCTTATATTTTGATTCTAACTTTGGTAGTCGTATGTAGATTTAAAATCTAAATATCAAATCAAAATTAATTATATTTATTAGAAAGAAAATAACATCAGATATGCAATCACTTCACGTAAATTATTTCTTTATCTTAATTTTCTTGGACATAGGTTCTTCGATAGTATTGCATTCGTTGTTACCCACTTTGTCAAGATCATCAACTCTGCATAGTTTCTTGCATGATGATTTGCTTTTGTTCCCTTTCTTCTGCACTTTTCTTGTCCAGTCTCCACCAAAAATGCATATTCATCGTCTTCGGTCAGCACCAGATTCCTATAGTATTCACTTTTTTCCTTTTGCTCAAGCTGGGAGAAAATGATATATATATAGAAAAATCAAAAAAATAATATCTAGCTTTGTAAATTGCATACTGTACATATTTTAAAATTCTTTAAGTTTATAATAAATATATATAAGCTAGCCAATATTCATGCAAGCACAAATATGCATGTGTGATTAAGTTTAGAATTAATATGCATGTGTAATTAAGTTTAATAATGTTTACCGTTAAGAGATGCTCCAAGTACTTTGAAACATTGCATCCAATTAAGTATTGGCAACGTCAAATATAGTGATATAGGCCTCAATAGAACCATAAAAAACAATGACCCTCAACACATATCTTCTAATGTATGAAACATCCTCATTATTACACTTAATGCAGCAAGAGTGGAACTATTTGCATGAGGATAGACTCTTCCATTGCATCAACTACAATTCTCAATCATGGATTATTTTTATTTAAGACACTTACTAATTTTGCAATAAATGAACAATATTGATCATCATTTTTCCTGAAATTATATCATTCAATGATATAGTTGGAGCATCCTTGAATTTTTTTGTAGTAACCAAAGGTTTTTTTAGCCATTTTGCAGATGTGTTTGATTCAATCCTATGCATAAAAAGACTAGTTAGCACATAATATATTTTATTATAAATTTAAAAGCATTGAAGTATGTACGATAACATACATGAAGAATAAAATATTATATTTAATTTAGATAATAGTCAAGTGCATTACAATACCTTTCTTTCATCTCTGTAACTTTCTCTATCTTGGGATTAATAGCTATGTCACTTATAGTTGTAATTGATAGGCTTAGTTCTTCTGTTAAATCATCCAAAACATAAATATTAGTCATTATTAGTACATGGTAAATGTAAATTCAGATTCTTATATCTTAGATATACCTTCGTAAATATTGGATTTTACATTACTGACAACAACAATAAGACTAGCTTCCATTTTATCTTCAAGTAGTTGACCTTCATTTTCATTTTCTGCTATATCTCCCCAAATAGCCAATTTCATTGTCTCTAATTTATATATTAGCATAAATATATAATTTATTATTACTCATGTTAGCTAAACATTTCAAAGGAGTGTGGGGGCATATACCTATCATTTAGCAAAATGATTTCACGCTTTTTTGTGCTGCATTCATCACTCTTTCTATTTTTTATTGTTTGTTAAGGTCTTTCATTCATTATAACGCCCATGATGTCTGTAGAAAATAGAAACATAATATTTATATTCATATGGAGTAAGGCTTTTTTTTTTTGCAAAATCTATGCGTTTGTGGAGTATTACTATAATAAGAGAGGTAAATATGTATTGTTGTCGCAACGTGTGTGCGACGCGGAGTGGCGATTAAAAAAATTCATTTTTTTAAAGAAAAAAGAAATTTGGAGTCGCCACCAATCATTTTAGGGTGTCATTGGTCACCTAATTTTAAGATGAAAATATTTTTGGTCTACGAAAACTCAAAGTTGGTTCGGGAGTCGTTTGTGTGTGGGGAAGGTATTAGCACCCCACAACACCCATTATAAAACGGTTACCAAATTTAATCAAATGCTATCCATTTTTTTATTTTAAGGCAAATGTTAAAGAGATTTATTTTTTAATGTCCCATTTGAGGAATTTTGTATCATAGAAATGAACAAAATAAATTACTTTTAATGGGTGGTTCAAAGACCATTAAAAATTTTACCTTTTTTGTATTCTTATATCTTTTTAAATCAAAGCATTATTAGAGATTCTCGGTATCCCAAGAATAACTCCTCAGCTCAGTAGTTCGAGAAGTTTGGTATCCCAAAAATCTCAAAGTCCATCGTCGGCCTTTTTTTAGTGAAAATTAAATAATAGAAGTAACAAAATCTAAATTTAATTATTAAAATTATAATCCACGCATACATGAACATTAATTATAATAATAAGGGAATAATGCAAGAATCGCATTATAAGCATGGCGATGCAAAAATGCTAAATAAATAAATATGTAAAAGAAATTAATGTTAATAATTACAATAAAATGGAAGTAAAAGAATAGAGATAAACTATAGGATGTCAAATTATAGAAAACATGAAATGTTGAGATTATAAAAATGCAAGAATAAAGTAAAAGACTATATTATGTAATAAATGAAAAAAAATTAAAAAAAA